>CM053027.1:357767014-358052014 GCA_028564925.1 Lithobates sylvaticus | reverse complement strand
CATCAGTAGTGCTGGGAGGTTTCATCTCTCACTGGTTACCTTGTTTCTTCTGAATATAACTCCCTGGTGTAAAGTTGACACCAACAGGGATGGTTACCTGTCTCCAGATCAGCAGAGACATTGGCACTACGTTAAGGAGTCACACAGATTCAAGGATACACTAAAGAGTCGGGATTGTGGAGTTTGATGGCTTCTTTGAGAAGAGTTAAAATCCTGTTGGTGTTGAACCTGATTGCTGTCGCTGGATTTGTGCTGTTTTTGGCCAAGTGTAGACCAATTACTGTGAAAGGTGGGGAGACCTTCCATGAGGTCCATCCAAGGGCAGAGGTGACCAACTTGACTAACCATGGGGTCAGCCCTATCCAAGAGGCAGTGCTGAAAAGACTTTCCCTTTTAGAGGATATAGTCTACAGACAACTCAATGGTAGGACTGCATGCCAATATAGTAATGGTAATTAAGATGTTGTAGGGCAAATTGTATCTCCATAGATGAGAGAGGGGCTCCATGCCCTGACATGATACATAAGGGCTGATTTACTAAAGGAAAATAGGCTGTTATCTTTTGCAGTTGCAAAGTTTTCTCTAGAGGTTAGTGAATGTGGTTAAAACTCGCTTTGCAAAGAATCCCCAATCACATTCAAGAATAAATAAGAAAAAAAGTGGGTTTTTGCTTACACTTGATTGGATAATGGAAATCAACAGAGCTTCACTTATTTACAAAGCTCAGGGGAAAATTCCCTTGCAATGTGCTTGCTACTTCCTTCGCAATGTGGAAAACCTATTTGTCTTTAGTAAATTAACCCCAGAAGGTACCGGGGAAGTGCTTTTAGGTCATGGAACTCGGGGCTGGTGCAAGGATTTTTGACATCCTAGGTCAGTGATGGCGAACCTTGGCACCCCAGATGTTTTGGAACTACATTTCCCATGATGCTCCACTACACTGCAGAGTGCATGAGCATCATGGGACATGTAGTATCAAAACATCTGGGGTGCCAAGGTTTGCCATCACTGTCCCAGGTTGAAACCTAATTTTGCTGCCATCTTGGCTCCACCCCTGACTCCAGCCCCTTTGCCCTGCCCAAGTATACGGTGGAGGTGACAGGGTGGGATTTTTTGCGGCGCCTCTCCACCTTTTTTTTTCAGCCGTGGTCCAAAGGCCCACACTTAGGGGAAATGTAAACACCAACAATGTATAATTATCAGTTGCAGTGTGGAATCTACACACCTCAGCTCGTACAGACATAAGTGCGTTTAGGTCCAGTGTGAGTTCAGACGCAGTACAGACCACTTACTGCTGACAGCGCAATCCTGTGTATATCTTATACAACTGTACACATAAGCCCCTTGTGCCACATATTGTCTTTTATTATGGCATATGGCTATTTATAGAAGATCACTAATAATATAACATAGAAACAATAATCATCGACCCCTTTAAAGGAAACACAATCATTCTGCGCAACACAGACAATTGAGCCTTCAGACAGAGAGGTGCCAATTTTTTGCCGATATGACATTCAATAAACATTCTTGATAATCAGATAATTATTCGAAAGCAGACAACGTCAAGATGACCTATCCTGGCAGATTAAAAAAGGTAGATAGGAGTGATGGTAAGGGGTGGTCTCCTCCAGCACCACAATCAAAATCTTAGAGGATTTCAGAAATAATTTTGATAGCGGTGATGAGACTTTAGGATTAGTGACATTGATCGTCCAGTTTTTGATTCGCAGGGGAAGCCATGTTAGAGATGACAGGTGAGGGTTGGGGGTGCAGTGCTTGGATTATTGGATGGGAAATATGGGTAAATAGGGTTGGGGGTGACAGGGGAGGTTTGGGGGTGCAGTGCTGGGGTTGGGAAATATGGGGTAATCTCTATGGCGATGGGTGAAATCGCTGGAAGCGGACAGTTATTGGCAGTGCCTGGTGCGGGTGGCATTGTATGGGAGGAGGGGCTCTAGGTGGTGACATCACCTCCCCCCATGGGAAGACAGGCGGAGGTCAGTGATCTCCGTGGATTAGCCTGCAGGGGGCCTCCACTGCTGCCTCCCAGCAAAGGGGCCACCCTGCACCAGGAGGGGGACAGGATCCAGAAAGCAGCAGTGCAGGGAGGATCTGCAGCCTCCCTGGGCACTGATTGGTGGGGGTAGGGCTGAAAAGTAGAAGCAGCGGCCATCACACCTAATCCCGGGAGAGGGTGGAGGGAGATCAGCAGGCACTGCAGATATGTGCCAGCCACAGCCCGCCTGGAGGAGACTCCAATATATCCTCCTCCTGCTATCACAGAGAATAGGGAAACCAATGGCTGTGCCTGCACACTGAGCAGTGTGCCCTAGGCAGCTGCCTAGTTTGCCTAGTGGTAGCGCCAGCCCCGATGGAACTCCCACATGACCTAAATGAGTATGGGGGACGTTTATTAAGACTGCAACAGACAGAATCTGCAGCAGCTGTGAATGACAACCAATCAGCATCTAGCTTCCATTGTCAAAGCTTAAAAGAAATGTATGGCCAAAGTTCTTTTGGGTCAGAGGAGTATCAGAATCAGCTAAAGCCCACTGCCAACTGACATCACAGAGTTGCTCCAGGCTCTGGAAAGATCCTGCCAACAATGTCGGTATCCACCCAGCTGCCAGCTGGCTCATTCACTCAGCCCACCACTG
Source organism: Lithobates sylvaticus (assembly GCA_028564925.1). Lineage (NCBI taxonomy): Eukaryota > Metazoa > Chordata > Amphibia > Anura > Ranidae > Lithobates > Lithobates sylvaticus. The sequence goes on along the minus strand of CM053027.1, from coordinate 358,049,354 downwards.
AGAGCCTAAGCCAGCTGCTCCCACCCAACCCCCCTCCCCAGCCAGGCGCTCCATTGAGCACTGGAGGGGCAAAGCAGAGAGGCGGTGACTGACAGTCACCGCTCTCTGCTCAGTGAGAACCGAAAACTGAGCAATCAACGGTCATATGATCACTCAGTTCTTGGTGTTAGAGCCAGAGGGGGACAGCTGCAGCATCACACTGATGCTGTAGCTATGTAAAGGCATGCCCCACTTTTAAGTACACAATGGGGTTTATTTACTAAAGCTGGAAAGTGCAAAATCAGGCTCACTTCTGCATAGAATCCAATGAGCTTCCATGTTTTATTACCAAAGCTTAATTGAACAAGCTGGGGTTAGAAGCTCATTGGTTTCTATGCAGAAGTGAGCCTGATTTTGCACTTTCCAGCTTTAGTAAATAAACCCCATTGTGTACTTAAAAGTGGGGTATGACTGTAGGTGAGTATATAGGTTTATTTTTATATGTAGTCAATAATTTTAACACCTGCGCAACACCTGCGCAATTCTATTAACCTTCCACAGGGCAGCTGCAAACACATTGACCAAGGAATATATATGGTGGAATTGCGCTATTCCCTTTTCTTCTATAAACCCACCATATGCAGTTTTAAAGGAAAAAGGAACAGCGCGCTTCCACCATATATATATATTTTTTTTATGTAGCCCACACCTCTTGTTTAATTGAACAAGCTGAAGTTGGAAGCTGATTGGTTACTATGAACAGCTGCTCCAGATTCTGTTTGCTCCAGTTTTTGTAAATTCCCCCACATTATTTATAATGTGAAGTAGTGCCCATTACAGTAAAGCATTGGTAGTTTGTAATCTCATTATAGACCCATATATATATATATATATATATATATATATATATATATATATATATATATATATATATATATATATATATATATATATATATATATATATATAATGGTGGAATATATTGTGCATAACTTAATATGCAGAAATGAAGATTTCTGCATATTAGGTTATGCACAATATATTCCACCATTATATATATATATGAAGATGTCATATATATATATATATATATATATATATATATATATACATACGCATGAGTTCTATAGAAATTCACAAAATCTGGCAATACAGCGATAATGTCACAACATTACATAAGGAGCGGAAGCTTTTACATTTATAGTAAATGCCATAATGAAAATAAAATCCATTTCTGATGGCTTTACTAGTGAAGTATAGACGTCACTTTGTCTGGTTCATGCATTTTTTATAGGTACACTTCATGATCTGATTATGCTTCAAAGATTATGTAAGATTATGCAATATGGAGAAACATTTTCAGTTGGCTGACTTTAAGTCTAAGTGCTAATTGCATCTAACCAGGCTACCTGATTTCCCTCGAACATTACCTGCTTTGATAAATGACATTGTCCTATTTGTTCCTGACACCTAACCAAGCTGAATGTTGCTTCTAATCTGCCAGGGGCTCTCTCATTTCTAGCCCCAGCTCCATGACATTTCAGAAATTCCTCTGACCTCTGTTATCTATCACTCCCAAAACTACACAGGGAATCTGTGTTGTAGGTGTGAGCAGAAGAAAGATGCTGAAAATATAGAAAAATAAGCAATAACAGCTAAAGCAAGGCCGTGCTATTAGCTGCAAATCTTATTATGCACCATTGTAAAGCTAAATGGTCAGTTTTCCTTATCAGTTGCTATAACATCTTAGTAACATCACAATCATTATAGCATCATTTTACGAGCAGTTAATTATATTCTAGCATGGTGAGCCACTTTAATAGCGTTCTATTTGCTTTATTTTGTCTATAAACTGCAATAATGCAAAGGCAATATTAAGGTTTGCCCACAGTAATTACTCTTCCAGTGGGAGAAATGCATGCGATTTTGCGTGACTTTAAATCATCCCAGGAAGACTACTTTGCAGGTGCAGTAATCATGAAATATGCATATGGGGCTTTCCAGGAACTCAATATTTACTATATTGATAATAGCGGGATATTATCGTGGTGGTTGAAAATAAAACACTGCTGGGAAGTACACCGCGCAGTTTTTCTTTCACGCTATTCTTGCGCTCTTGTCTTTCTTTGAGCAGCTGTGTGAAGTTTACAATAGCATTTGCATATTCTTCCCAATATGCATACTATTTACAATAGAAATTGTGCATGATAAGCAAATAGGTCCTCATTTGTGCAGGCAAGTCTTTGGAAATGATGTTCTATCCAGAACTATCTTCTAATGGCCATACTGGCATCCACACATATACATATCAGAGTTTCTTTGTCAGTGTGATCTTGGATTTAACCTTGTGGAGTAGGACATTATAGGCAAATGAAAGCTGAGTATGACATTATGTTCACTTGCAATGGCTACCCTACTGTATCAGTGTCTGCATATATGTCTGATCACAAGGAACCATGCTGGCTTGTTTTAAAATCAAAATATTTGATACTAATCTCTTTTGTGGCCATTGTTCAATAATTATAAATAATAATAAATACAATAAATATTGTGTAATAAATTGTATTACATTTGTTATTATGTTAAGCATCAACAGTTACATTATGATTACATTTTAATTGTGAAATTTGAAAAGACAGAACATGCAAGGTAAATGTAAAATAGCGGCACACTTTTCTTCATAGGGCCTTGTATTGATAGATTTTACTTGCTATACCCATCCAAAGACACAGCAGCCCCATGCTAAGTGGGAGCATTTGTCATCGCAGGTAATACGGTAATAGGCAATTTTGTTTTCCATTTTTCAATAGAGTAAGAGAGGGTTATACCCCCTGTCAGATTTATTTTCACCATCTGTGTCCTATTACGAAGATTTACCTTCACTTCCTGTCCCATAGCCAAACAGGAAGTTATAGGAAATCCCTGCAAATTAAGGGAATTCTTTGGGGACATCACCTCCCCCCATGGGAAGACAGGCGGAGGTCAGTGAGCTCACCAGAACTAGTGTCCCCATTGGAACATTTCCCCTCTATTACTTTCCTGGGGACAACCCAAAATTTGGGGATTTTCTTTTATTTTCACTTTCAATGATAATGGTAAACAGGACAAATAGAGAGGTTGGGCACAGACTGCAATAAAAACTGACAGGTGTTCTGAACTCTCTCCACTCCAGCCAAAACTAAAAAAAAAAACTTTTGTATTTAGTTATAATTTACAGCGGAAGTAAACCCATGGATGGAAGTTACATTTCCGGCACGTGCTTATTGCTTGTGCTCTCAACCAAACTGTCAAACTATCCAATGGCTAGTGTCATAACTGATCACATGTGCAGCACCATGGCAGTTGAAGATTAAACAGAGGCCAAGATGGCAGTTTGCTTGGCTGAAAACGATAGGAGGGTTTACTTCCACTTTAAGCTGCCCAAACATGGATCAAAATGTGGCCGGTTTAGCAGAGAGCGGACAAATTTTGTTCGATGTATGGGGAGGGAAGTAGAACAAAAGTCGATATACCGATCAACTTCTGTTCAACCACCCTGTCGGATTTTTGCTGCTCGATCAGCATTTCTGGGCTGCCTTAGTTTGACCAATGTGCTAATGTTCAATGGTGACCAAGTGTACGCTAAACACATTTAAAATAAAATGTACTTCTTAAGGCGGAACTTAACTTCTAAAAGGGAGTTTGTTCCGTTTGTCTATTTTTTTTTTTGTTTGCTATTTTTCCCCTGGGTCCGTTCCTGCCATAGTTCCAGCCTAGACCAGAATGACATGAACCTAGGGTTGCCACCTTTTCTTCAAGTCAAACCCGAACACTTTAGTGGCACACATCATTTTTACATATATTAATTAAATAACATTTCTAATCATATGACATTAATCACAAGAGTCCCCCTTTACATCAGAGTCCACAGAGTTCCCTTTCACTGTAAGGGGAGACTCTGCAGACTCTGATGAAAGGGAGAGTTCTGGGGACTCTAACATAAGGGATGCTCTGGGAACCCTGATTTAAGGGGAAACACTGAGAACAGAGAGGACTCTCATGTAAGGGGGAACACTGTGGCCTCTGGTGTAAAGGGGAACTCTAAAGTGAGGTGCTCTGAGAACCCTGATTTACCTTAGTGTACTCACTCAGAGGCAGGAGAGAGAATGATTAATGATGGATGGTGAGCTCACTCGCCCCCTTGGCAGTCAGCACCTCTTATCCAGATGTATCTGAGACGGCTGGACTTCACATATCCGGCCCCCACTTTCCTTTTCTGAGGAGTGTGGGCAGACAGAGGGGTGGGAGGAAGAGGTGCAGATCGAGTCCTCTCTCCTCTCCCATCTGTGTGTGTATTTGGGGGGGGGGGGATTGTTAGTGCAGGCTTTGGGCAGCATGAAAGAGAGCGTAACAGACACTCTCAGTTTAGACAACTGCAGCCAGCAACCCTACTGGGAAGCCGTAGTCCTGTCTGAATAATGTGTCCGGGTTTCAGGCAGTCTAAAACCCAGACACATGATTCCAAACCCAAACTGTCCGGGTGAATCCTGGACAGGTGGCAACCCTAATATAACCCCCATTGTCTAGAAACTACAATACTGTTCCTACCTAATAGTACAACAGAGATGCATTGCACAATACCCTTGCTCTATGCATTCCTTTGCTCTTTCTGGAAACTTGTTTTTGGAAACCTAACATTTGTCAAGCCAGCAGGTGAAACCAAGTATTGAAAGCTATTTATACTGGTAAATTGAAGCTAGCATGAGCAACATCTCATACAATGTAATATACTTTTGTTCTATACATGAGGAAAAATGCTTACCTATACATGGCTAACTCTGTTCACATATACTAATGTTCCCTTACTTACAAATGTTGGCAAAATGTAATGTACCTTTTGATATGGCATTTAAAGGGCAGCTCTATATGTCAGCCTTGGTGAAGAACATGCAGTATGCAACTAATGTACTATATGCCATACATGCAGTCCTGATTATTATGTGTGCACCTAAAAACACTATACAAATGATCCCTATGACTTTAAAACAGAATAGTCTATCTAGAAAGGTACAGATAATTATGCATAAATGGGGTTATAACAAACAAGTTAAAGCTAAAGACTAGGGAGAAAACATAATAATTACCATGTATTCTGTGAAAAACAGCTAGTATGTGTAGCCAAATCTGTATTTCTGTAATCTTCCTGTAATCCCCATTCAGAGCAGCTCTCAGAATGGGAGAAGAAGGTTTGATGTAGGTCAGTTAGGTTGTATTGCATTTTTTAAGGGTGTTATTCCAATACTGCTTGCTAACAAAAAAGGAGCTGAATATGACCTAATTGCGGTGGTGATGCTACTTCATTGTCTGTAAAACAGGCTGGGGATGGGGAAGGCAGCTGAATTGGTTGACTGCTGTGGAGAAAATGATGATCAGTGACTGACCTGGCTATGCTGTATGGCAGAGTTGCCTGGATCACAAGACACAGATTGTCAAAATATAGGGCAGGTTGAACAGTTGAATATATATATATATATATATATACTATATTACCGGAAATATTAGGACACCTGCCTTTACACACACATGAACTTTAATGGCATCCCAGTCTTAGTCTTTAGGGTTCAATATTGAGTTGGCCCACCCTTTGCAGCTATAACAGCTTCAACCCTTCTGGGAAGGCTGTCCGCAAGGTTTTAGGAGTGCGCTTCTGAAAAAATGATCAAACATTCCCATAGACACACTCCTAAGCCTTGTGGACAGCCTTCCCAGAAGAGTTGAAGCTGTTATAGCTGCAAATGGTGGGCCAACTCAATATTGAACCTTACGGACTAAGCTGGGATGCCATTAAAGTTCATTTGCATGTAAAGCAGGCGTCCTAATACTTTTGGTAATATAGTATATATATATATATATATTCAACTGTTTTACCTGCCATATATTTTGACAATCTGTTACAGCATAGTCAGGGCAGTATATTTGGTAATATAGTGTATATATATATATATATATAGTATATGTATTTATTTATATGCAGTATATATGTGTGTGTGTATATATATATATATATATATATACACACAGTATATATAGTCTGTATATATATTTATTTCCCTAGTTCAATTCAGTTAGCACTGGCAGATAAATATTGACCAGCAATATTTTATGATTATTGTGTTAATGGTACACTTTAGTCATATACTAAAAGCTAAACCTTGAGATACCGGGAAGGAACACATTCTACATGATGCATATTTCAGTTTTCCATCCAGACAACCCACTCCATTTGGCATGTAATCTGTGGATCCTGAAATAGACCTGCTAATCCCATTGTAAGATTTTTATTGGTGGCTAAGCCCCTATTCAGGGATTTTCCCTCACTTCCTATCCCAGAGACTATTAAATTATAACTGTGGGAGGATGAGGGGAGATCTCGGGTACACAAACAGTAATAAAAAGGAATGAATGATATAACCCTCTCCATCCAAAGACAGTGACTTGAGTTACACTTCAGCTATTTCATTATATCATGATTAAAGTTATTGTAAAGGATCTTTTTTTTTTTTTTTAAATAAATAACAAACATGTTATACTTACCTGCTCTTTGCAATTGTTTTGCACAGAGCAGCTCTGATCAAATCCTGATACAGTTACTCCTCTTTTGCTGTCCCCCTCTGGTGCTCCTGGCTAAAACTTTAAGGTGACCAGATTTTTTAAATGAAATCCGGGGACATATTTTTTTTACTAGTAATGGCGGCAATTATCGACTCTCTGCCCACCTCACAGCCTGTCAAGTCTTACTCTCCAGGCCCCAGCTACTATTGGGTGGGGAGCGGAGGCAGATCACTCCGCCAGGGAAGGCAAGGAGATGGGTAGGTGGCTGGCCAGGACTTGAGCCAAGGCAGAAGAACATGCGAGCAGGAGCGGAACTGGCATGCACCCGAAACTGAAGAAATATTCTCTCCGCTCCGACCAGCATCAGAAAGGGGCACAGATAATGAAAAAAAAATGTAATTCAGATTTTTAATTCTGCACTGACTGTCTTTGAAATTGCCCCAGCCCCTGTTCACATCCAATCCGGGGACAAAACCGGGGACAGACTTGGTTCAGGGACAGTATCCTCAATCCGGGGACTGTCCGCGGAAACCGGGGATGTCTGGTCACCCTATCCTACTTTCCACTGAGTGCCCTCCCTATAAAGCTGCTTGCTAGGGGTGCACTCGTGCAGGCTCAATCCCGAGCTGCACTGTGTGCATCTACTGACACACAGAGGGGTTTATTTACTAAAGGCAAATCCACTTTGCACTACAAGTGCACTTGGAAGTGAAGTCACTGTAGATACGAGGGGGACATGCAAGGAAAAAAAAAAACTGCATTTTTGCTTATACATGATTGGATGATAATATCAGCAGAGATTCCCCACAGTAAATCTCCACAGTGAGGACACAGACAGTAAGAAAACACTTCCTGCTAAATGTTTGAATCTCTTTCAGGTTATTTTTTGCTGTTTGTGTTTTCCTGTCTCGGTGACAACCGCTCCCCTCAGTTTTCACCCTCCTGTCATAAGGACAAGTAAAAAACAGGGTTGTTGATAGCATTACAAATATGACAGATCTATTTACTCTACCCAAGTTTATCCCAAACTAAACGAGTTGATTTACTGAAGGCAAACAGACTAGTCACTTTGCAAGGGAAGTTGCATTTTTGCAAGGGAATTTTCGCCGGAGCTTTGTGAATGAGGTGAAGCTCTGTTGACTCCCATCATCCAACCTTGTGCAAGGAAAAATGCTGTTTGTTTGTTTTTTTCATTTTTTATTTACTTTGCACATGACTGGGCATTTTTTGCAAATTGCAACTTCCAATGCAAAGTGAACTGCCTAGTTGCCTTTAGTAAATCAACCCCATTGTGTACAGCAAGGCTTTTAACAAGCTTCAAGTAGTGCTGAAGCCTGCTAGCAGCTTGTTTAAAGTGACAGCACATTGGCTAGGTTCACATCTGTGTGGGTGTTGCCGCTGCAGGACCTGCACAAATTCCCACCAGCAGGTGCAATTAGTCATAATGGCATGCTGCCCGCACTGGAAATCGCACCCGCACTGGGAACCACACTTTGCTCGCAGTTCGCAAAGTAAAGAAGGGACTTCTTTCCTGCATGTCGTGGGGCATGGAAGCCCATTGAAATGAATGAGCTCTCGTGCCTATGCAAACAGTGGCCCGCATGGCCACAATAGTTGTGAACCGAGGGTAAGATCTGTTTTTAATACTCATTTACAACTTTGTGTTTTCTGTGTATTTCAGGTTCAGTGTGCCAAAAAAAGTCCTGCATACTTTGATGCGCTTTCATCGAAACACTATTCTATAGAGTTCAATAATAGAGCACCTACAACACAGGGCGCCAAAAATGCATCTGTAAACTGGCCCTAAAGGAGATCTATGGTTAAAGCATACACTTTATTTTGTAACATCAGAACTGTAATAATAATCCAAACAACAACAGTGATTTTTAACAATCCAATATAAACTTAAAAATCTCCTTTAATGTTGTGAAGTCTGCCTGTCAGCTGGTCATCTCCTTCCACAACTTTGTAGCATCTCAGCTACAGTTGGCTTTCAATTTCTACAGACTACATATCCCATGGTACCTTGCTGCCTGCAAGCTTTGAGTCCTTTACTGACTCTTGAAACTCCTCCTCTCAGCTCCTCTGTAGTTTAGAAGGTAGGCTCTGTGAAATGTGTGGCACAGCCGTGCCTACTCACAGGACATAGTGACTACGTGTCACAGAATTTAAGGAAGTAAATGTGTGGGGTCTTCACAAAGTACGTTTACAAACTTCAATATCAATCAGATCAATAGGCGTAGGCTAGAAATAATTAATTAACCACTTGCCGACCGGCGCACGACGATATACGTCGACAGAATGGCACGTACAGGCAGGAGGGCGTATATATACGTCCCTCCTTTAGCCTGTCCGTGCCATCGGGAGCGCGCCGGGAGCGGTGCGCTCCCGCGCCGGTCGGGACCCCCGTGAGTCCGGCCGCGGTCCCCGCGGACTCGATCGCCGCGGGGACTCCCGCGATCGTCTCACGGAGCGGCTGAACGGGGAGATGCCGAGATAAACAGCATCTCCCCGTTCTGCCTAGCAACTAGTGACGCCGATCTCTGCTCCCTGTGATTGGAGCAGAGATCAGCATTCACTAGCTGACAGCCACGCCCCCCCACAGTAAAAAAAACACCCCTAGGCCTACTTAACCCCTACACTGCCACCTTGTGGTTAACTCCTAAACTGCCAGTGTCATTTATACAGAAATCAATGCATTTAAATGCATTAATTGCTGTAAAAATGACAATGGTCCCAAAAATGTGTCAAAAATGTCCGATGTGTCCGCCATAATGTCGCAGTCACAAAAAAAATCGCAGATCTCCGCCATTAATAATAAAAAAAAAATTATTAATAAAAATGCTATAAAACTATCCCCTATCTTGTAAACGCTATAACTTCTGCGCAAACCGATCAATAATCGCTTATTGCGATTTTTTTTACCAAAAATATGTAGAAGAATACGTATCGGCCTAAACTGAGGAAAAAAAATGTTTTTTTATATATTTTTGGGGGATATTTATTAGAGCAAAAAATAAAAAATAATGCATTTTTTTCAAAATTGTCGCTCTATTTTTGTTTATAGCGCAAAAAAATAAAAACTGCAGGGGCGATCAAATACCACCAAAAGAAAGCTCTATTTGTGGGAAAAAAAGGACGTCAATTTTGTTTGGGAGCCACGTCGCACGACCGCGCAATTGTCAGTTAAAGCGACGCAGTGCCGAATCGCAAAAAGGGGCCTGGTCCTTTGGCTGCAAATTGGTCCGGTCTGAAAGTGGTTAATAATAAATTAGATGTGGAAATTAATATATGATTTTACATTTTGACCCCAGATGCACTTTAACATTACCAAATTGAAAGTGATCTGTACTTTAAAAGCTTGCCAGGAGCTTTGAAGATGCTTTTTAAAAATGTGCTGTACACACTGCTATCGTACAAGCTAAAGCCGATGTGAACAGGCCCTAAAAATACCCTCAATGAGAACATCTGTGGTAGCAATTGATCCAAAGACACAATTAATTCATCAATCATTTGACATGTATTTGCCACACATTTGTCCATCAGATCATTCACTGCATTTATAAAGCATATTTGCCATCAGCATGTTTGCCAGGCTGAGACCCATTTGTCACATTATAATGTTAATTGCTATGACAGTGCTAATTTGAGCCTTAGACTGCTTCAAGCTGTCTAGTCACCCACTGTAATCCACACATAGCATGCCATAGATGTATGTTCTATTACCTAACTTTTAGTCATATAATATTCCAAAATAACGTGAAAAACATGCAGTCAGGTAAAGATGTTGTTTTAAAATATATTAAAGTGGACTTTGCACTTAAAAAAAAAATCTATTATTTAGTGAGGGCCTCCACCCTTTGCCAAAATGCTGCATTAAAATAAAAATGGGGGAAATTGTTAGTCAATATACCTACATTACCCACGCTTCTTCCTACTACTCTTAGGTAGGTGAGGCACAACTTCCGGGGGAAATCCCAGGGAACATTTAGAGAAGCCCGAATTTTAGATGTTACTACATTGTTTTGGACATCCTGCAAGATTTGGGCTACTCAATATTCTGACAGGAGAAATGAGACAGATCACTGCTCCAGGTGAGTATAATAATCCACCAAAAATGAAGGGCAGGGTGCTAGCTCCAGCTCGCAACCGTTAACATGTAGACCAAGTGAGAAAAATTAGCTGCACACCAACATCTGTCCAACAAGTTTATTGAAAGACTGCCACCAGGACTAAAACAACAGACTGTCTGTTGGTCCGTTGTTTTAGTCCTGGTGGCAGTCTTTCAGTAAACCTGTTGGTTGGATGTTGGTGTGCAGCTAATTTTTCTCACTTTAAAATTATGGACAGTCTCGAGGCACCCTATTCTAAAATGTAAAAAACGATTCTAATAGCTTTACATAATGCAACATTATCCACACATAGGATGCTCAACATAATGCCGCGTACACATGATCGGAATTCTCGTCAGAATATCCTTGGATGATTTTTCCAATGGAATTCCGACGGAATTCCGCTCAAGCTTGTGTTGCCTACACACGGTCACACCAAATTCCAACTGCCAAGAACGCGGTGACGTACAACACTACAACGAGCCGTGAAAATGAAGTTCAATGCTTCCGAGCATGCGTCGAATTGTTTCCGAGCATGCGTCGGAATTTTGTGCGTCGGAATTGCCACAGACGATCGGAATTTCCGTCGGAAAAATTTTGACCATGCTCTTAATCTTTTGCTGGCCGAAATTCCACCAGAAAAAGTCTGATGGAGCCTACACACGGTCGCATTTTCTGACGAAAAGCTCTCATCGGTCTTTTGCTGGCCGAAATTCCGACCGTGTGTATGCGGCATTAAAGGTGATATATTCTTCCAAAGCAAATATACGTTTGCATACTGGCACTGACTAGTATTCCAATGTTTCTCTGTGTCTGGGCACACTAGTTGAAAAAGGCTGTTCTACAGGATTTCAGTAGAAGGATGGTGCCAACACCACCTGCAGTACAGAAAGAGGAGTACAGTAGCTACAGATAGGTTCATTCCAATATTCATTCCACCAAAGTTTTTTATTTTTTTCCGCTTTAACCACTTCAGCCCCGGACCAATTGGCAGCCAAAGGACCAGGCCCCTTTTTGCGATTCGGCACTGCGTCGCTTTAACTGACAATTGCGCGGTCGTGCAACGTGGCTCCCAAACAAAATTGGCGTCCTTTTTTTTCCACAAATAGAGCTTTCTTTTGGTGGTATTTGAGCGACAATTTTGAAAACAATTCAATATTTTTTGCTTTTTGCTATAATAAATATCCCCAAAAAATATATTAAAAAAAATGTTTTCCTCAGTTTAGGCCGATACGTATTCTTCTACATATTTTTGGTAAAAAAAATCGCAATTGGCGATTATTGATTGGTTTGCGCAAAAATTTTGGTAAAGGAGGGGGCTCAGTGAATAAAACAATCTTTTTTATACACTGACAGGATAAAACAGAGCCGCACTCTGGTAATATCAGCAGGTACTTTTATTCAAACCAAGACAGATTGCTACACCAGTCCCAGCCCTTTGGCCTTGCCCTTCTGATGTGTTTCACCCCAAGCTCTACAGATAATCCCAATTGGGGTGAAATGCATCTGAGGGGCATAGCTAATGGGTAGGGACAGATGTAGCAAACCCTCTTGGTTTGAATAAAAGTTTACCAGGTGATGCTACTAGACTATGGCTCCATTATATCCTGTCAATGTACCATGGAGTGAGAATGTGCTCTTTTGGGAACTGCCTCCTGAATGTGTTTGTGGATTGGCATGTTGCCATGAAGATGTTGAGAGGCGCTGCTGGGTTTGACGTTTTTGACCTTGTTTGGAGTTTAATAGTCTGTAAATTGTTTGGCAGTTTGGGAGGGTGCTGGGACTCAATGGATGTAAAAAGGTAAACATTATTTTATTTTTTTTCATTAAACTGAAATGTAGCAAAGAAATAGCAAGAAATAGCATCTAGTGCGATGGCATATTGATATATTTTTAATGATGTTAGAGGACATGAGAACCTTATGCACCAGAAGCTTTTATATATTTACAAAAACGATTTGCAAAGTCTTCCGGAATCCCTTTAATGGGCAGCAGTAGTCTGTTGCAACTTTAATCACAAATAAATATCTAACCTTGGGGATATATTACATAAGTGATCTGCAGCTGCCCTATTCAGCGATATCATGTTAGTTTGATCTTTCACAATGAAAGTAGAAGTATAGGCCAAACATTATTTTTTTGTTCATTTTGGATGAAGTCAGGTAGGGTTATACCCCTGTCAGTTTTTTTTTTTTTTGGTTTTGCCATCTGTATCCCATTGGGGAGATTTACCTTCACTTCCTGTACCCTAGCCTAAACAGGAAGTAAGAGGAAATTCCTTCAAATTAAGGTGATCCGCTGGGACCCCCCCCAGGTCACCAGAACTAGTATCCCCATTGGAAGGTTTCCCCTTTATTACTTTTCTGGGGACAACCCAAAACATGGGATTTTCTTTTACTTGGTAATGGTAAACCAGACAAATAGAGGGGTGAATTTCAAAACACATGGACAGCAACAAAAACATAATAGGTGTTCTAATTCAGCTCCACTCTGTCCAAAATGTAATAAAGCTTTGCCTTTAGTTATACTTTAATCAAAGTACTGCAATAAACTGTTGCTGGTCATAAGTGCCAGTAACCTTGCTAGCATGTAACACCCACCTGCATTTACTTTAAGGAATAGCGTATGTTATATATTCAATTGCATAACAGTGTAGTTAAAAATCACCCTTGTACAATACCTATGCTTTGCAGGGCCGGATTAACATAGGGGCTATTGGAGCTGCAGCTCCAGGCCCCTTTCTCAAGATAGGCCCATTTGCCCAAAAAAAAAAAAAAAAAAAAGATCGACTTCGAGGGTTGTAGCTCAGCGACCAGGAGTCATAGAGACCCCCCCCCCCCCCCATTTGGTGGGTAGGTAGCTACTCCAGCACTGGTTAACATATGGGGCTGCTATCATCTATGGTTCCGGAGATACAGGGCTGCTTACGCAGTCGATCAGAAGCTCCATACAGAGCGGCCAGTATAAATACAAGCTGGAACACTCTGCAGCAGACTGAGAGGATGAGATCACAGGGCTTATAATAATTATTTGTATATTACTTATGATAAATTAACCCCTTGCCACCCAGGCCAATTCTGACACTTCTCTCCTACATGTAAAAATCATCATTTTTTTTTGCTAGAAAATTACTCAGAACCCTCAAGCATTATATATGTTGTTTTAGCAGACACCCCATGGAATAAAATGGTGGTCTTTGCAACTTTTTATGTTACACGATATTTGCGCAGCAATTTTTCAAAAGTTTTTTTTGGAAAGAAACAGTTTCATTCATAAAAAAAACACTAAAGTTTTTTTTGTGTACCAAGCGATACTTTACATTTTTTTGCAGGTTACTTGTTTAGAGTTACAGAGAAGGTCTAGTGCAAGAATTATTGCTCTCGCTCTAACGATCGCGGCGATGCCTCACATTTGTGTATCTGGCTCTGATACTAACCAGTGCCTACCCAGCCACTGACTAGTATCTCTCCCCAGCCTGTCCCCACACACCCTCTCACCTGCTGACCTGTGGTTTGGGGAATCACTCCCGCAGTGTTATCGTGTTCTGCTAGTGAATACAATGATCAGTGTTGCTAACTATAGCTGGCAGCACTGATTGTTTTGGGGAAAACCTGACAGGCTGGTTGTATTCAAGTCGGTTAAACTCAACTTGTGTAAAACCAGCTAGTCCATACATAGATTGACTATGGCTGGTCTCTGCTTAATTGGTGTAATTTCAATTTGTATGGCCCGTTTAACCACTACACAGTCCCTAAACATCCTTCCACAAACCTTTACATTTTTCCTTCCCAGATTCCTTCATCCTCCTCTCCTATACATAGTGCCCACTGTCATACCCTCCATACTCCTCTCCTGTACCTAGTGCCCACTGTCATACTCTCCACACTTCTCTCCTATACATAGCACCCGCTGTCATATCCTACACACTTCTCTCCTATACATAGTGCCCACTGTCATACTCTCCACACTTCTCTCCTATACATATCGCTGGCTGTCATATCCTACAAACTCCTCTCCTGTACATAGTGCTCGCTGTCATACACTTCTCTCCTGTACATAGTGCCCACTGTCGTACCCTCCACACTCCTCTCCTATACATAGTGCCCATCATCATACCCTCCACACTCCTCTCCTCTACATACTGCTCACTGTCATACCCTCCACACTCCTCTCCTATACATAGTGCCCACTGTCATACCCCAACACTTCTCTCCTATACATAGTGCCCACTGTCATACCCTCCATACTCCTCTCCTGTACATACTACTCACTGTCATACCCTCCATACTTCTCTCCTGTACATACTACTCACTGTCATACCCTCCATACTTCTCTCCTGTACATAGTGCCTACTGTCATACCCTCCACACTTCTCTCCTATACATAGTGCCCATTGTCATACCCTCCACACTCCTCTCCTGTACATACTACTCACAGTCATACCCTCCATACTCCTCTCCTATACATAGTGCCCACCGTTATACCCTGCATACTTCTCTCCTGTAATTACTACTTACTGTCCTACTCTCCACACTTCTCTCCTGTAATTACTGCTTACTGTCATACCCTCCACACTCCTCTCCTGTATATATTGCTCACTTTCATACCCTCCACACTCTTCTCTTATACATAGTGCCCACTGTAATACCCTCTACACTCCTCTGCTGTGCATACTGCCCACTGTCATACCCTTCACACTCCTCTCCTGTACATAGTGCCTTCTACTATACCCTCTGCACTCCTCTCCTGTACATAGTGCCCACTGTCATACCCTCCACACTCCTCTCTGGTACATACTACCCTCTGCCATACCCCCCACACTCCTCTCCTGTACATACTGCCCACTGTCATACACTTCACACTCCTCTCCTGTACATACTGCCCACTGTCATACCCTCCACACTCCTCTCTTGTACATACTGCCCAGTGTCATATCCTCCACACTCCTCTGCTGTGCATACTGCCCACTGTCATACCCTTCACACTCCTCTCCTGTACATAGTGCCTTCTGCCATACCCTCTGCACTCCTCTCATGTACATAGTGCCCACTGTTAGACCCTCCAAATTCCTCTCCCTCACCTGCACATACTTCCCACTTTTATACCATCCATTCTCCTCCTCTATGCCTCTTACCCACAAAAACAGTTCTTTAAAATTTATACTGAATATCCTCAATGTTACCAGCTCTAGAATGGCACACTTTTGTTAGTTCAACTAAAGGAAATCTTCTCAGTCCTCATATTTGTTCTGAACCATTATTAGTACTTATTTAACCACTTCAGCCCGGACCAATTGGCAGCCAAAGGACCAGGCCCCTTTTTGCGATTCGGCACTGCGCCGCTTTAACTGACAATTGCGCGGTCGTGTGACGTGGCTCCAAAACAAAATTGGCGTCCTTTTTTTCCCACAAATAGAGCTTTCGTTTGGTGGTATTTGATCGCCCCTGCGGTTTTTATTTTTTGTGCTATAAACAAAAATAGAGCGACAATTTTGAAAAAAATGCAATATTTTTTGCTTTTTGCTATAAGAAATATCCCCAAAAAATATATAAAAAAACATTTTTTTTCTTCAGTTTAGGCCGATACGTATTCTTCTACATATTTTTGGTAAAAAAAATCGCAATTGGCGATTATTGATTGGTTTGCGCAAAAGTTATAGCGTTTACAAAATAGGGGATAGTTTTATAGCATTTTTATTAATAATTTTTTTTTTACTAGTAATGGCGGCGATCAGTGATTTTTATTGTGACTGCGACATTATGGCGGACACATCGGACATTTTTGACACATTTTTGGGACCATTGTCATTTATACAGCAATCAATGCTATTTAAATGCATTGGTTCCTGTATAAATGACAGTTGTAGTGAAGGGGTTAACCACTAGGGGGAGGGGAGGGGTTATGGGCTGTGACGTGTGTGTTTTTTTTTACATTAGGGGGCGGAGCTGACGTCTGACGTCATTGATCGGCTTTCCCAATGACAGGGAACAGCCGATCAATGACAGGCAGAGTAGGAAGCGCGGGGAGAGGTTTGTTTACACAAACCTCTCCCGGGTTCTTCAGCTCTGTGACCCGATCGGATCGGGTCCGCTGGTCCCGCGGCCGGGGTCACGGAGCTCCTGACCGGGTCGCGAGCACGCCGCTGGCGGCACGCGCGCGACCCACAGGCAGGCACATGCACGATCACCTACAGGTACGTGATTTTGCCTGCCCGTGCCATTTTGCCGACGTATATCGGCGTTAGGCGGTCGGGAAGCGGTTAATTTTGTAATTACTATTGTGATGTACATAGGAACATAGGGGATATCAGCTATTCTAAATATAGCACTTGTAAAAAAGTGTCCCTGAAAATATTTTTGAGAGGCTCCTGTGATATTAAAGTGGTAGTAAACTTTTCTAACATTACTACTTTTTAGAGGCCCTGAGGTGAGTTATGCCATAATGTACAAGTATGCACAGCATATTAGCACATTAGGGTACACTTAAATTGTCAGACTGAGCCCTCCAGTGCTGTGATCAATCCGGCGGGGCCCGGGCACTTCCATCTTCACCCGGTCTTCCTTCTGGGTTCTGTGCCTTCGGTCACTTGCCTTGGCCGGGCTGCGTTGATGTCATTCCCACGCATGCTCATGTGCATCCTCTTTCTCTCATCCCCCCTTTCTCTCTCATCCTCCGTCCCTTACGCCTCACACCTCTTTCATCCCCTTTCTCTCTCTCTCTCTCATCCTCCCTCTCTCTCTTTAATTTAATTTGTTATAACAAAAAATTGTTTGCACTTTTATTTATTTATTTATTGTTTATAAAAGGCCCCACCAAAATCCTTAGCACCAGGCCCATGATGTTCTTAATCTGGCCCTGATGCTTTGTAGTAGTTACATTTAATGCACTACTGTCACTGTAGACAGAACAGGGTAACTTGTGCCAAAACAAACTCTGCTGTAATATTCCATAGAATTTAGAGAAATAATGCACTATGATGAAATGTAGTCTGGCCTAAAGTTTTGTTAACTACATTGTAATTATTATTTTTTTGTTCCTTGGTATAAATACTTTAGTCTAAAATTCAAATGGTAACTTCTTCAGGCCTGCAAGGGTAATCTGGCTGCTCTGTCATTTGCCAGCGTGGTAATTGATTTTGTAGACTGATGTTACAGTAATTCCTTGGGCTGATTAACCTCAATCAATACTGTTTGATAAGAAAACATTGCAGTGCAGCCTTTGCACCTGACTATCAATTCTGTAGAGATACAAAAAGTAATTGAAGATTAGCAGATTGGTTTTGCTCTGTTGATGATTTGGTGAAACAGCCACAGAGAATTGCTTAACGGAGAGAATATTCACAATACTCTGGCATAAATTATGAAGAACCTGGGCTCCATGATGGTGCATGGACCTCCAACCCTCACTTCTGCCCTATGACCAGCAAAATGAGCTAACGGGTATCCCATATTTTTTTTTTTTAAGCAGAGGGTGCAGAACATTATTTTTTGGGGGCTTTTTGGGGCTTTTTGGGGCTTATTTGTGGAATTATAGCTGATTTGTGTTATTATAGCTTCAAGAAGGAAGGTTTACCGGATGCAAAAATTAACTGAGAAAAGGTCAAAAGGATCCCTTTACTACCCCAATAATAAAATGACTTGTCCAGGTAGTGTAAAGTGGTAGCCCACATTTAATCCGCTTTACTTTTCCAAATACAGGCAGTCCCCGAGTTACAAACATCCGACTTACAAATGACTCCTACTTACAAATGGAGGAAGACAACAGGAGAGGAAATCTCCCCCTAGGAAGAAAAATTGACTCCTGTAAGAGTTATGATGGGAAAAAGGTACCTCCACTGAAGCTTTATCACCAATCCTTGTTTCCACAACAACCCAAAATTTTCAAAATCCAATGGTCACATGGACAGAAAGTGAGGTGAAATCTTCTGACCAGGGGTACAGACAGCAAAACAAATGTTACAGGGGTGTTAACCCTTCCCTATGCTTTCCAAAACACTTAAACACTTTGGCTGGAGTTTCACTTAAAAAAATTACCTATTCCAATTTACATACAAATTCAAATTAAGAACTAACCTACAGAACCTTATTTCCCTCATTTCCCATCTGTTTGATATGGACTCTGATTGCTAATGGAGTGATTCAGGGGAGACAGTTGGATACGGGGACCTGACCACTTTGAGAGCATTAGCATTACTGACTATATATGCAGATTAATACCTGTGTCTGCTGCCTTCTGTGTTCAGAATTCCTGGTCCCATATTCTGACCCATATATATTATACTGTACCTGTTCCGTAGATCTGGATGTGGTGGGCTATTCCAATGGGCCGGTAGGCGCTATGCCCATCAGGAGGTCCATGTTAACCTTTTATTTTATTTTTATGATGCCTGTAGGAGCTACATATTCTCACTAAAGTTAAGAGTTACATATTATACATGCTTGAATAGTCCTGAAGAAGTGTGAGTTCCGCAAAACGCGTCGACCAGACCAAGCTCTCGTTGAATATATACCTCTGTGCTCTCACGATATGTACTCTATACTGTATAGTATTAACTGCATTGTTGTATGCTATTATGCATCTTTTATCTGTATAAACTTAAAGAAACTTTTCAATCGATATGCATTGTGTGATGTGTTCTCAAAGGCATATATAAAGTCCCACCCCTTTTACCTGTGTCCTTTCTCTTTAATTCAATTTGGGGTGATGCCAATGAGAACACAATATGATATGACATTTCAGTCTCAGTCCACACTATATCTTTCTTCCAATTAACCTATCTTGTTTGTAACT
This sequence comes from Lithobates sylvaticus, assembly GCA_028564925.1. Taxonomy (NCBI): domain Eukaryota; kingdom Metazoa; phylum Chordata; class Amphibia; order Anura; family Ranidae; genus Lithobates; species Lithobates sylvaticus. Next base: position 358,029,882 of record CM053027.1, on the reverse strand, counting down.
CTGGGATTACCTGTAGTTAAGCCGGTATTGCTGCTCCACTGGGCTTAGTAAACTATGGCAACATAAGAAGATATGGGCTAGTTGGCTTTACAGGTCAGGGCTTTTTTTAGTCTGATTCTGGCACTGATATTCTGACATCTTCAATGAGCCTACATTTATTTGAACGTGAGCGTAATATTGGCTTGCGCTTGTAAGGGCAATAGTGACAGAGATTTATTGTAAGATATTATTTACAGGAATAGAATTTCTTTAAGGACTGCAGACTTCCAGGAAGTACTGTGAAGCAAATTAAGTGTTATAGCTATTATTAGTTTCTTTGTATGGTTGCTGTAGTAAATGTATTAGTATGTTATTGTACTGATCTAATTAGAGCAGAGCAACGCTCTTCATCTTTTATGACAGGTTAAGGGTATGGATAATCTTTTAATATTTATTTCATATGTGCAATGAACGACACTATACAGATAACAGCAATAACAGAACTGCAGATGACATAGAATATTTTGCAACTGTGAAAGAACAGATGTTGACATGCAAAACATTCACTAAGGGAGGAAAAGACTATTCTAGGGAAGTGAGATGACTATCGATAATAAGTCTCAGACACAGTGTAATTTTTTTTTTTTTTTAACCTGAGCACTTTGAGTCTGATAGCTGGATGCCAGATGGTTTCACCCATGGTAGGATAGTGTAGCAAACATATATATCAACGTGAAAGTGAGTAGTACAGTTAGGAAGAGCTGGTCACAAAGAAACAATCAGTTTATGACACAACTGAATTTTTTTACTGAAAGCCCAACTCCATCCAAAAGCTATTTTTCCTAGCCTCCCTCCTCCCCCTTATGTCCTGGAGTTAGGCTTTAATTGTAACTGTACGACAGCTTATAATGACTTCTGCACATGTTTAAAAATGATAGGAAAAAACCTCACTACTAAAGTAATGGGCGAAGTAAAGTATTACCGTAATACTTGCCTGTCCCACCACCCATGACACAATTTTTTTCTGTTTTGGTAACCTACACTGGCAAAATAATTTTTGGCATCTGACCCATTTCTGGATCAGATGCCTGCTCAACCTCTGTGCATTGGGTTTCCAAATGATTGCCTCCAGGACTGGATATACCATTATGATACTTGTGGGCCAATACCTAGGGCAGCAAAGTTAGAAGGGGTAGCACCATGCTTCAAACATTACAAGTTGCGATAACTTTTTAAAATCTATTTGCCTCTAGACATTTGTGGGTAAAGGGGTTCTATGGGTGCCAATAGGCTATAATAAAACTTAAAACTATCTCTCCTTTCTCTTTTTTTTTTAAACATTCTTTATTTTATTTTTTTTCAAAAAAACAATGTCTACAGTGAAATATAACAAAAAAAAATGTTTTTGCTTTTTTACTCTTTCTGTTTTTTATACCTTTTGTTGTTGGATGGTCTGTACAGTTGTAAAGTTGTCCTGTATATTAACCAGGAAACATCCTGCTTCCATAGCAGTAATAAACACATTGATATGATGTTCAAATGTTCTCAGGTGTATAAAAATGGCCCTGCTATGTCACTGTGGGGTTTATTTACTAAAGCTGGAGAGTGCAAAACCAGGCTCACGTCTGCATAGAAACCTATCAACTTCCAGGTTTTATTGCCAAAGCTAAATTGAACAAGCTGAGGTTAGAGGCTGATTGGTTTTTATGCAGAAGTGCTGCTTTGCTGAATTAGTGATTCTCAGCTTGACTCTCTGTTGTTATAGAGTCTTATAGAGAGTATGCTGTGCAGCCACATGTTACCCTGATTGAGTCACAGAGACATTGCGTTGAAGAGTCTATGTTTGTGCAGCTTTCTTTATTCTGCAGTGTATGCGTGCCATCCTGAACTTGTTCTGCGTTACTGCTTCTCACTTTGCACTTGTTTAGTAAACTAAACGTTAGTTACTGGTGGTTTTTTATGAAAGGCAAATCCACTTTGCACTACAAGCATAGTTGCCAACAGTCCCGATTTTCCCAGGACAAGCCCGATTTTGGTACCCTTGTCCCGATTCAGGATTTTACCTTTTGTCCAGGGAAATCAGGAATGTTTGGCTCTGCAGCAGTTGAACTGGCTCCTGGCTCCAACAAAATGGCTGCCGTGAGATCTCTTTCCCCTTGTGTTCAGTGGACAGGGGAGGGGGCTCGATCCATGCAGCCAATGAATCAGCTTCTCTCTTCACAATTCTGAAGCCCGGGTTAGCTGCACGGTTTGGCCCCTCCCCCCTCCACTGAACACACGGCACCGCTTGTGGAGTCTGCTCTGCTCTGCCGTTGTCCCTCTCGGTGTACAGCCCGGGCCAGCGATGTAACTATGTACAGGGGAGGTTACTATGTACAGCGGGGGTAATTATGCACAGGGGGTAACTAAGGGGAGAGGGGTAACTATGTACAGGGGGTAACTATGGCTCTGCTTGGGACACTGATGTAAGGACTGAGGCTGGGGACACTGGTGTAAGCACTGAGGCTCCGCTGGGGACACCAGATGTAAGGACGGACTCTGCTGGGGGCACCTGATGCAAGGACAGACTCTGCAAGGAGCACCTGATGCAAGGACGGACTCTATTGGGGGCACCCTTATGGCATCTGGTGGCAGGCGACATGGCAGGTGACATGCTCAGGGGTCCCACTGATTCTGGATTATGGTGCTTTGAATGATTTCATTCTATATTACAATGTAATAATAGTAATAATGCACTTCAATAATCCTGACACCACAACAACCATGCTGGGATGATTGAAGTGCTAACACCAGGTGTTTGGAGTATCTTAACCTGCTGATTTGTTAAACTCTGGAATACACATTTCTATTGTGGTGTAGGATCTGGACCTGCTGTCCCTCCATCCCTCTATCCTTCCTTCTCTCTCCTTCCCTCCTTCTTACCTTCTTTCCTTCTTTCTCTCTCCCTCCCTCCCTCTTTTCCCCTTTATTTCTCCATCTCTCATTCATCTCAGACTCTAACCACACCCCCATTTGATCCATGCCCATATACGCCACGCCCACCGTTTTGCGCAAACCAACGCCTATATTTTGGCGTAACGTTGCATTTTTTGTTACGTCACACCTACAAACACATGCCCCGCGCCTAATTATAATAAGACTCCGTCTACAGCCAAAAAAGTGTCCCTATAATTTTTTTTACAATGTTGGCAACTATGTACAAGTGCACTGCAAGTGCACTTGGAAGTGCAGTCGCTGTAGATCTGAGGGGGGCATGCAAGGAAAATAAAAAACAGAATTTTTGTTTGTACACGATTAGATGATAGAAATCAGCAGAGCTTCCCCTCATTTCAGATCTTCCCCCCAGATCTACAACAACTGCAATTCCAAGTGCACTTGCAGTGCACTTGTAGTGCAAAGTGGATTTGCCTTTAGTAAATCAACCCCATTGTGTTCAATCATTTAGATGATTGCCCATTTTGTTGAACTAATTCCTGATTTCTGATCAGATTGTAAGCTTCCATTTTGCAGTCTGCCTTTTCTCAGTAGAGGAGACTTGGAACAGCTCCTTTCTGCTCGACATCCAGAGTATATGCCTCCAAACTCCTGCTAGGAGTCCCAGGGCTGAAATACATAAGCAGCTCACAATAGTGAGCTGCTTATGTGTTTTATAGCAGATTTCAACTGCACTAAAGTCAAAAGGTTTGCTTGGTTTACCTTAATTTGTGATTTATGTAATTAAACCCTGTAAGACCCCATACACACAATTAGATTTTCTGCAGATTTTTGTCTTCAGATTTACCAAAACCATGTAGTACAAGGGCCTGCCTGATTGCATAAAATTTTTAACTTTTAAGGTTTGACCTCATATTATATGGTTTTGGTAAATCTGAAGACAAAAATCTGTAGAAAATCGAATAGTGTGTATGGGGTACTCGACTGAACAGGGCTTTCTAAATGTGTTTAAATGCAAGGTGTATGGCGCAAGCAACGCTTTATCCTGGCCTAGGCCAACAAGGACCAGGCCTTGGGCAGTACTTTGCAGGGGGGCAGCACGGAAAGAGTCCCCGCCGGCTTGCGCTGTTTATTTTTTACCATCCCTGTCCCATTGCAGAGATTTCCCTTCACTTCCTGCCCCATAGCCAAACAAAAGTGAGATGAAATCTATGCAAATTAAGGGAATCCATTAGATGTTCTCCTGGCAAAGCAGGTCTGCGCTGTAGCCGTAATTCGGTTATAGCGCAGATCTAAAGTGTAAGTAAACTCATCCAAATTTCTAATGACAAACAAAATTTCTAAAAGTCTTCGCAAGATTCACGTACGAGTTCTAATAAAATCTTCGCAAGATTCACGTACGAGTTCTAATAAAGTCTTCGCAAGATTCACGTACGAGTTCTAATAAAATCTTCGCAAGATTCACGTACGAGTTCTAATAAAATCTTTGCAAGATTCACGTACGAGTTCTAATAAAGTCTTCGCAAGATTCACGCACGAGTTCTAATAAAATCTTTGCAAGATTCACGTACAAGTTCTAATAAAGTCTTTGCAAGATTCACGTACGAGTTCTAATAAAATCTTCGCAATATTCACGTACAAGTTCTAATAAAGTCTTCGCAAGATTCACGTACGAGTTCTAATAAAGTCTTCGCGAGATTCACGTGAATCTTGCGAAGACTTTATTAGAACTCGTACGTAGTTCTAATAAAATCTTCGCAAGATTCACGTACGAGTTCAAAGAAAAGCTTCGCAAGATTTGAGATATCAAATAGAACCATAGTAGCGCACGTCATTGACTTACTTTTTTTGATCGATTTTTTAATTCTCCTGTACTGATCGGGCTCCCTGGATTTAATGTCGGACCATCGCTTGCGCAGTTGATCCTTGCCCCTTCGTACGCCGAATTTATGCTCCAGGGTGCTGACAATTGTATTGAGAATCTGGGACTTCCGTAAGTTGGGTCGAGGGTAGGGGCCATTTTCCCCGTCGTAATCTTCCCTTTGGAGGATGTCCACCATCTCCACCATCTCTTCAAACGCCATATTGGTGGCCTTATATCTGCTGCTGGATGCAGATGTCTGGGGTTCTGGGCTTTCCTCCGCGCTACTTGCTGATAATGTGTCCGCCATCTTCATCTACTTATTCACCCACAATGCAACGAGGGGAAGCGGGGCGGGGAATGCTCGTCACAAGGAACGTCATGGGCGGGCGACGAGGAGGACGCAGGCGGACTTCGACGCGTGCGCAGTGTAGCGTGCGCAGTGTATATAAGGCTATTTGACGGCCACGTGTTTTTCGAACGGAAGTAGCGAGCGCTCTGGACAAAGGTAAGGGTTTCTAGGATACATCACTGTGGTTTATTGGGTTTTGGGCCTGCATTTTTTACTCATGTGTGGGTGCTGGTGCCTGGGTGCTGGTGGCTGGGTGTTGGTGGCTGGGTGTTGGTGGCTGGGTGTTGGTGGCTGGGTGCTGGTGGCTGGGTGTTGGTGGCTGGGTGTTGGTGGCTGGGTGCTGGTGGCTGGGTGTTGGTGGCTGGGTGTTGGTGGCTGGGTGCTGGTGCCTGGGTGCTGGTGGCTGGGTGTGGCTGTTGGTGGCTGGGTGTGGCTGTTGGTGGCTGGGTGTGGGTGTGTTGTGTCATTTTTAAGAATAAAAACTGAATGTGCGTTTTTAGTAACATTTGTTGTTTTTGTCTTTTGTATTGCCATTACTAACAAAAACAGAAACATGTCAACATCCAGTCAAAATCCTTTTAAGGATCAGGCTTTTCTGACACAGTTTATAACGCTATACCGCAAAAATACAAACCCCTTATATGGAAATAGGGATGTCCGGAAGGTAACACTGGGGCCACTTTTGGATTTTGTGAAGACTCGAGTCCCCAACGCAGACATCAAGTTTATTGAAGCCCGAATTTCAAGTTTGAGGCACATGTACAAGCGGGAGCGCAAGAGGATTGCGGATTCACTCAGATCAGGAGCAGCAGCAGAGGATGTTTATGTACCCAAGCTGTGGTACTACAACCAACTGTGTTTTCTAGGTGACCAGATGGAACCCAGGCAATCACTGTCCACTCTTCCCTCCACCCTTCCCTCCACCCTCCCCTCCACTCTTCCCTCCACCCCAGCTGAGGCTTCTACGGAAGTAGAAGACCCCTCCACCTTGGAGCTAGCTGATGCGCCCAGCTGGAGCCAGGTATCTATTCTTTTGCCTAAATAGTGATTGGGTGAATATTAATGTTGCAAATGTAAAGATTTGACTTGCTTACAAATGTATGTTTTAATCATAAATTCTATTATGCGGAACCACATCCACTCCCACTCTATAACAGGCCGCTATGTCTTTTCACGGCTTACCGATTACCCGCTTTTTGTAGCTTGTCATTCATTGTCTAGGGGTTCCCCAGGTTAGTAACCATCAATTGCGGAGATCCATACTCCAAACACCTTTCATTTGGCCAGATTTTGGATGATTATTTAACAACGTTTAAACATTACACAGTGTCTCGGTTGTAAATTGAGGGCATGGGTGAAAAAGCTCAGGCACTTCTGAACTGCTGGCAGCCCAAGAAAGGTTATTAAGAAAGGCCAGAGAGTAGCCCCTCACAACTGGACACTTCACTGTTGGATATACCCTTGTCCGCAGATGTAGCAAACAACAAGTGACTTGGAACCAGCAAAGTGTCCGCCACACACTATGTTGTAAGGAAAGGGTGTTTTTTTGCAACAGTTCCGAGGTTACGTTTAGCTTTCAGCCGTTGCAGCAAAACAGTAGGGCATGGCAATTCACTAGTGTCCATACATCTCAGCTCCTAACAAGCAGCCAGCCCCACTGCCCTCCTCCGAAGAGCCCCCTCCCCCACACTTCAGAATCCTCCTTCAATTGCTGTGCCTCAAACTAGCCAGTTCTGAGGCTCGGGAACGGATGGATCCCCACCACAGACAACAAGGGCCTCTGGGGCTGGTCAGGGTGACCAGGCTTCCAGGGCCAGCAGACACTCCTGGGCCCAGGAACACTTGTGGGGTTGTTGCGGACCAGAACCAGGAATCTAAAGTGAAGCTCAAGCCTGAACACATGACCTCAGCATCTCAAATCCCGCTTCCCAAAATACACAGTGGGGCCAGACGCTCCCACTGATTGTGTCCGAGCAAATGTAACCTCATAATGTGTACAACCAGACTGTGTTGTGAGCCTGTCACAGGTGCCTCACCTCACCTACGACCAGACAGAACTCCAGCACAGGCCAGACAAACGGATGTCAACGTAACAATGTCAAACAATTAACACCCTGAACTCAGAATTCTGAACAAACCAAATATTAAAATAGCGCCCACTTCTAAAAAAGTGTTGGTGCTACATATGTATACATATAACTATACAGTAGTGGGCAAAAATGCCTTCAAAAAAGATTGGTGAACTGCTTGGAAAATGCTGGGGTCCAAATGATAGCCTTTTTGATATATGGACACATTTATTTGCACGGTAAGAAATTGACAATTGTCTGATTGAGGAGGCCAGAACCAAAAAAACATGTGTTTGATTTTTTATTTTCTTTTGACACAGGATGAGCTGACCCAGGAGGATGCCGGGACAAGTGGTATGGAGGAGGAGACCATGACCAGCCCGAGCCAGGAGGTGGCTGGGCCCAGCACGAGCCAGACTGTAAGAAATCTAGCTCCTCCCCTGCGCATAGCCACAAGAAGGCCCAGGAGGATGACCATCGTTGAGGAGGAATCACTCGCCCTCATTCGGCAGGCGAGTGATATTCTCCGAAGACCCCCCAATCCGGAAGAGGCCTATGCCACCTACTTGGCCAGCAGGTTGCAGGAAATGGAGAAGGGCCAACGGCAGCTGTGTGAGGGCCTATTTTATGCAGCTCTTCAGGGGGGTTTGAGGGGTGAACTGACTGCATCCACCCGCCTGACAGATGCAGGCCTGACAGCAACTCCTCCTCCTCCTCCTCCTCCTACCACAAGTCCGCCACCAGAGGTCCAGCCTCCAAGGAAGCGTAGAGGGAAGACTGCAGGGCAGCGTGGTGGGAAGGCTGCAAGGAAGAGTTGGAAGTGATTGCCTGGCTTCAGTCTGGTCTGACCGAAGACGCAGGCTGTTGTAGTGCCACAGCTTGGGGACATATATGTCATCTGCTGCTGTTCCTGGTCTGTGTGATTCCTGGACAATCTTGTTGTGCTCCCTATTGTATCAAATATGCCAATCTTGATTTTTGGGTTCACAAACTTGATGTCTGCCGTGGGGGCAAAAAGCCTTCACAAAATCTCAAAGTGGCTCCAGTGTTGCCTTCCTATTTTGTTTACCCTTGTTTTAACCAGAAAAAATGGTAATTTAATTTAAACCAAATCATGCTATATGTGTTTGTAATTGAAAAACATAGTTTATTTAGGAGTAGGCAGGTACATGTCTAAATAATATGGAGGTTATTTACAAAACGCACATTCATTTGACAATACAAGTGTAAAGTGCAACTTCAATTGCACTGCAAGTGCAGTCGCTGGAAATGTGAGGGTCAGACCTGAATTAAGGGCAAGCTCTGCTGATTCCCCAATTTAATCATGTGTAATCCAAAATACTTTTTCAAAAAAAAAAAAAAAAAAAATATATATATATATATATATATATACACACACATATATCTATATATCTATATATATATATATATATGTATGTATGTATGTGTGTGTGTGTGTGTGTATATAATGAGATATATCTAGATCGAGATCTAGATATATCTCGCTCTATATATATATAAGTTCACTAAATAATGAGGAAGAAAAACGTTCAGGAGGACTCTGCGTGAATATATAAGCAGCAAGGCAAAAACATTCTTCAAGCACGATAACATACAAATTCCGCTGTAAGAAAATATCAAAGAATCAGCAGCGTGACGATTGTGCTAGCTTCAATACGAAGGCTAGTTTTACCAGACCGAGCGATTCCGTGACATACTTGCTACTGAGCATGCGTCCTTTTTGGTCCGCCGGACCATACTACAGACGGCCGTATTGTCCGCCGGACTGCCAAGTCCATCGGATAGTTTTAAAACAAAACTTTAGTCCGCCGGATTTTTTGAAAAAAAAAAGTCAGTCGGAGGCCCACACACGAGGGGATTATCCAGTGGATTTGGTCCAGCGGACAATCCCGCGGGATAATCCCTTCGTGTGTACGCGGCATTAGAATTTCTGTCAGATTTTTTTTTTTTTTGCTACGTGTGACCCACTGTTTATATTTTCTCCCCCTTCATGTCACTGTTACAGGGGATCAGAGGGACAGAAAGTAATGGGATATGTCTCAAATGGGGATAGAGACAGCTATCCAAAGAATTGTATTTAGCAAGTGTCATAAGGCATTTACTAAGGATTTGGTAAGCATCTGTCCTGTAGTCTCCCAGAGCTTGCTAAATGCCCGCTGAAGCCTGTTAATGCGACAGCCAGCATGCTCATGGCGGTCATACTCCAAGGCTGGCACTGCAGGGCACAGGTTCAAAAAAGCGGCTTAATGCTTTTTTAATTCTTTGTTCACTCTTGGCTTTTCTATTTACAGGATTGAGGGGGTGTTGCGACACTTCCGAAGTGCTGCCCATTAATTTCAATTGGCAGGGCACTGTATACTGCTCTCCCAAACCACCCCAAAGATTCTTCTTGCAGGACTTTTCCTAACATCCCGCAAGCGCACCGCCCCAGTGTGAAAAGTCACACTGAAATGAATGGGGAGGTGTTTTTCAGGCGTTAGTTAGAGGATATTTCTGGTGCTAAAATGCCTGAAAACCGCCTCAGTGTGAAAGGGGTCTAAACTGTCTGTGGCATCAGTAGTTTTGGGACACTGACCTGGAGCAAGCATGCTGTTTGAAGTTAAAACACATGGTTTGTTCCACGCTAATCACTCTAATTACTAACTTTTTGTAAAGCCGTAATAAAGCCATAACCAAAAATGTAATATATTGTAGCTTACCAAATCATCAATTATGGGGGCACTGGAGCCGAGCCACAGCTCTGTGTGTCCATTCAGACATGGAGCCCTGACCTGGCCCCACCCCCTCTCTCCCCTGATTGGCTGACTGACTTTGATTGATAGCCAAGGGAGGCAATGGTGCCGCTGCTGTGTCTCAGCCAATCAGGAGGAGTGTCCTGGAGGGGTTAGACATTCGTGGACATTGCTGGAGAGAGATGGGGCCCAGGTAAGTAATTAGGGTGGTGCTGGGGTGGCTGCTACACACAAAAGGTTTTTTTTATCTTAATGCATGATCTCTGCAATCTTCAGGTCCCAGAAGATTGCCTGGCCACTAGGAGAGCGATTTGGACATCGGACATTTTTGACACATTTTTGGGACCATTGTCATTTATACAGAAATCAGTGCTATTTAAATGCCCTGATTCCTATGTAAACGACAGTGGCAGTGAAGGAGTTAACCACTAGGGGGTGGGAGGAGTTAGTGTGACGCGACCCCACGGCTGGGCAATTAAAGGGGACGTACCTGTACGTGCTTTTGCCCAGCCGTGCCATTCTGCCGACGGAAATGTGCAGGAGGCGGTCGGGAAGCGGTTAATAGACTTACAAACTAGTGGAACTCCGCTTTAAGACTTTAGAACCACTTTAAGGGAATCCTATAAAGAGAGAGAGAGTATTGGCGTTATTAACGCTATTAAGCTACTACTAATCTAAACTACTTGTTTGGCTTTCATATTGTTCCTAAAACTTAAAGTGGCATTAAACCCAAAAGTAAACTTTAATGCACTGCAGTTTACCAATTCTTAGATATGATGGGTACATTAGTCTTATTTTTTAGGCTTTTTTTCTTTTATTTATTTTTTCAGCCAGTAAGCCTGTTGTTTTTCCAAAGAACACTCTTACAAATGTAACAGTTAGACTATCAAACAAACCATGTATCACTGGCAGGGATGCTTAAAATTATCAGCTTTTATTTATTTATGTAAAACTGTTTTTATAATTGCTTACAAAGTGTTAGATGAAGTTTGGCTTTAAATTGTTTAGTGTATCTAAATCTGCTAGTACATTGTTAGTTACCTCCCCGCAGACTGACAATTCTGGTGTCTCTGTTACTCCTTTATCCAGAGTATAGGCACTCTAATAAAGGAGGTGTGTTACTGGCCAAATCTCCAAGTAAAAACAGGGGAAAAAAACAAAAAAAAAACAAAACTAATGCAGTCACCACATTTAATGATTGGTAAGCAACAATATATTATGTTTTTGGTTATGGCTTTAATACAACTTTAAAAAAGTTAATAATTAGAGTAATTAGCTTGGAACAAACCATGTGTTTTAACTTAAAACAGCATGCTTGCTCCAGGTCAGTGTCCCAGAAACTACTGATGCCACAGACAGCTTAGACCCCTTTCACACTGAGGCAGCTTTCAGGCATCTTAGCGCCAGAAATATCCTCTAACTAATGCCTGAAAACCGCCTCCCCATTCATTTCAGTGTGACTTTTCACACTGGGACAGTGTGCTTGCGGGACGTTAGGAAAAGTCCTGCAAGCAGAATCTTTGAGGCGGTTTGGGAGTGCTGTATACTGCGCTCCCAAAATGCCCCGCCCATTGAAATGAATGGGCAGCGCTTCAGAAGCGGCGCAATATGCTGCGTACACACGACCGGACTTTTCAAAAGAAAAGGTCCGACGGAACAAATCCGCCAGAAAATTTGATCCTTTTGTGGGCTTCATCGGACCTTTGCTTTCGAAAAATCAGACGGACTTTAGAAATAGAACATGTTTCAAATTTTTCCGCCGGAACCAGTATCAAGAAGTCCGCTAGTCCGACGGATGAAAACTGACACTAGGACAGTTATTGGCTACTGGCTATGAACTTCCTTATTCTAGTCCAGTCGTATGTCATCACGTTCGATTCCGTCGGACTTTGGTGTGATTGTGGGTGTCCAAGTTCGTTCTGTTGGAAAGTCCGTCCGAAGTCCGCCGAAAGTCCAGTCGTGTGTACGCAACATAAGTAATTATCATCTAATGAGGAGGTCAGTATTAGTAGCCTACCTGTTCCTCTTAACATAGGTGTCCTTTGAATGGCTTTTAACTTCTGATGGGAAGATAGTAAAATACAAGATATAATTTAATCAAGTATACTACATTTACTGGTACTACATTAGTATAATTTGTGCTATCAAACAATATAAAAATAGGGATATACTTTTAACAATTATGTAATGATTTGTTTTTGTAGCAGACATTTTTTTTTTAACTGGACCTTACCATGTTAAACTAGCCTGCCCTGCAATTAGTATCATCCTTATATTATAAAGCCAAATTAAGTATTATTTTGTCTAATGAGATACATAAATCATTTCAATAGTGCTATTATCTATTGCAGAGGTAAAACAATGCATTTTCAAAGACAGTTCTATTAAATAAACCGAGATTGGCAGACTAATTATTGTACTGTGCATCTGTACCATCATTGCTAATTTCAAAACCTGGAGAAAGACCCTTTTTCAATTTGTATTCTGAGTTATTGTCACTCTTGATCTTTAAAAGGGGAGCAGTAGATGTTCTGGGCATTTGTGTGCTTTATTTTTAAAGAGAATAACACAATGCACCCTTCAAACGTAAGACTGAAATGTACAAGTATATATATCAGAGAAACTCTCTCGTGTAGGCTGAAATATTAATATTAGGGGGGCAGCACGGTCAATAGCTTACCCACTTGTCCTTATTGAGGCCAGGAAAAGTTTGGCCTGCTCGCAAGGAGATTTTATAATAAGTTGGGCAATCTATGTGAGTAATAATGAATGATTCCAGTGTTGGAAGTGCTGATTATGGTATACTAGGGATAACTGTAAATGGCTGGATTGTGACAATAATGAGGTCTGAGGATCCTCAAACTGAATAAGCAGCCAGTTGAATTGGGTCAGCAACCAAACTCTCAGATTGAACAATATGCTCAAGAAACAAAGCCAGTCATTATAAATTTTTACTTAGGATCTGTTAGCCCTATAGTAAAATAGTCATTAAGCATTCATTAGTCTTTTTATTTTTTGAATGTCTAATTGAATGTACTTAACTTAAATCCATTAGCAGGATATCTGGGAAGCCAGAGCACTGATAAGCAGAGACTTTAATTAGCTGGTCATAAATGGGTAATGCCAATCATAACAGCACTTAGTGAAGGCTGGAAAATCCGACACCTTTATTTAGCAGGAATTTGGCAGGAACGGGCATTTAAATTCTGGCTCACTTGACCTGAAAATGTTGTCTCTCAAACTCTCAGCTTTCGAAGTTCAACAAATCTATAACTCCTGATCTGATACAATAATAGTAATAACAAGTGTCCACCTGAATGCTAAAGTAAATTCCTATTAATTTCATACATGTATAGGCTAAAATGTACAGTAATGCCCCGTACACACGGTCAGATTTTCCGACGGAAAATGTCCTATCGGACCATGTTGTCGGAAAATCCGACCGTGTGTGGGCTCCATCGGACTTTTTCCGTCGGAATTTCCGACGGAAAAAGTTTGAGATCCTGCTCTCAAATTTTCCGACAACAAAGTCCTATCTGACTTTTTCCGATCGTGTGTAGCGAATTCCGACGGACAAAGTGCCACGCATGCTCAGATCACATTACAAGACCAAAGCTATTGGCTACTAGCCTCTGCGTAGTCCCGTCGTACGCAACAAACGTCACCACGTTCAGAATGATCGGATTTTCTGACAACTTTGTCCGACCGTGTGTATGCAACACCAGTTTCGGACAAAATCCGTTGGAAAAAATCAGACGGATTTTGTGGTCGGAATTTCCGACCGTGTGTACGGGGCATAAGACAATTGGTCACATGAACTCTCTTATGTGTTACAGGAATCTGATTCATTTAAGGTTTAGTCTCTATAAAACTATGATTTCACTCTGTGCAATAATAGGTTGGTTGTAAACTATGGAATGTAAACTATGGTCCTGTATAAATGTTAATAAAACTCAAGAAGTGACTTCCTATTGAGCATACGTATATGCAGCCTCAAGAGAGTACCTTCTTTTGTGGTGCATATATGTGCTGCTGTGTTTGTGTTGAGAGTACACTGCAGATCATGCTTTCAACAGAAACCAAGCTCTAAGTGAAAAGTCCATTACTTGTACTAATACTAGTTCCTGATCACCTGATTGCTGTGATAGCCTATGACTGGCTATCACAGTGATCAGTCACTGAACAGCCCACCCCCATGTTTTCTCCTCTTGAATGGAGAAAAAGATACATTATATATGTTTTTCTTTGCTAGAGGAAAACATTGTAAACAAAAACAAGTGTGCAATGGCTTTAAAAAATATTCATACCCCTTGAAATTTTCCAAATTTTGTCATGTTACAACCAAAAACTCAAATGTATTTTATTGGAATTTTATGTTATAGAACAACACAAAGGGACACATGATTGTGAAGTGTAAGGAAAATGATAAATGGTGTTACATTTTTTTTTACAAATAAATGTCTGAAAAGTGTGGCGTTCATTAATATTCAGCCCCCTTTACTCTGATACTCCTAACTAAAATCTAGTGGAACCAAATGCCTTCAGAAGTCACCTAATTGGTAAATAGAGTCCACCTGTGTGTAATATATTCTCAGTATAAATACAGCTGTTCTGTGAAGCCTTCAGAGGTTTGTTAGACAACCTTAGTGAACAAACAGCATCATGAAGGCCAAGGAACACACCAGACAGGTCAAGGATAAAGTTGTGTAGAAGTTTAAAGCAGGGTTAGGTTATAAAAAATACCCCCAAGCTTTCAACATATCACAGATTACTGTTCAATCCACCATCTGAAAGTGGAAAGTATTGCACAACTGCAAACCTACAAAGACATTTCCTTCCACCTAAACTGACAGGCCGGGCAAGGAGAGCATTAACCAGAGAAGCAGCCAAGAGGCCCATGGTAACTCTGGAGGATCTGCAGAGATCCACAACTCAGCTGGGAGAATCTGTCTACAGGACAAATATTAGTTATGCACTCCACAAATCTGGCCTTTATGGAAGAGTGGCAAGAAGAAAGCCATTGTTGAAAGAAAGCCATAAGAAGTCCAATTTGCAGTTTGCAAGAAGCCATGTGGGGGACACAGCAAGCATGTGGAAGAAGGTACTCTGGTCAGATGAGACCAAAACGTAACTTTTTGGCCTAAAAGCAAAACGCTATGTGTGGCAGAAAACTAAGACTGCACATCACCCTGAACACACCATGACCACTGTGAAATATGGTTGTGGTAGCATCATGTTGTGGTGATGCTTTTCTTCAGCAGGGACAAGGAAGCTGGTCAGAGTTGATGGGAAGATGGATGGAGCCATATACAGGGAAAAGAAATCTGAGAAGAAAGCAAAAGATTTGAGACTGGGGCAGAAGTTCACCTTCCAGCAGGACAATGACCCTAAACATACAGCCAGAGCTACAATGGAATGATTTAGATCAAAGTATATTCATGTGTTAGAATGGCCCACTCAAAGTCCAGACCTAAATCCAATTGAGAATCTGTGGCAAGACCTGAAAATTGCTGTTCACGGACGCTCTCCATCCAATCTGACAGAACTTGAGCTATTTTGCAAAGAAGAATGTACAAAACTGTCAAGTCCTAGATGTACAAAGCTAAAAGAGATATACCCAAAAAGACTTGCAGCTGTAATTGCAGGGAAAGGTGGTTCTACAAAGTATTGACTCACGGGTGCTGAATACAAATGCACGCCTCACTTTTCACATATTTATTTGCGAAAAACATTAAAACCATTTATCATTTTCCTTCCACTTCACAATTATGTGCCACTTTGTGTTGGTCTATCACATAAAATCCCAATAAAATACATTTACGTTTAGGTTTTTGGTTGTAACATGACAAAATGTGTAAAATTTCAAGGGGTGTGAATACTTTTTCAAGGCACTGTATGCAAAAAAGGTTGGGTCAGTGTATTTTAGGTATGATTTAAAAAACATTTTTTGATTTAGTATCAGTGCCAGTGTCATTGTGTTTTAGGTAGGATAAAAATAAGCAAAATATGCATAATATGCCCAATTTGTCCTGAAAAAAACTAAGTATAATTCACCTGAAGTGCCCCTCAGCATTTCTGACTGGGTGGAGTTGGCTTAGCATAATCCTCTAGAGATTCCACAAAAAAGCCTGTTTTGGGCCTGGTTCACACCTATGCATTTTTTTTTGTGTATTTTCAGTTTTGCACAAACACACTACAGTCCATTTAACAGAGTTTCCTATGGTTCACGTTCACATCTGTGCATTTTGCGGAAAGGGCCAAGGACTTTTTTCTGGTTTTTGGTTCCATAGACTTCAATAGATCAAAAACCTGTACTGAAAAACACTGAATGCACCTGGAATATCCAAACTGCAACCTGCATAGGTGTGAACCAGGCCTTAAGTGGCAGCTGACACCTTCTAATTATCCATTGAAACAATGCATGAATACTAAAAATGTGCTGTGCAAATATCTTAGCATTCACACAGCAATCTCAAATAATCCCCCCTAATGTGTCTAATATGTGTAAAATGTAATTTTCATGAATTTCATATGATTGTCAGTTCTGTCTAGTGGCCATAGTGCAGTATTTACCTGAAATAACACAATCAGAAAAATAAGACATTATGGACACTGGATGGAGCTGACCAGAGCCGTCTTTAATATTGATTGGACCCTGGCAAAACATTTTCTTAGGCCCTCCCGAATCCACTTATCAACTGTTTGCAGGAAGTGCAGGCTCAAGGGAAAGCTGCCTTGATCCCGACAACGACGCCCGGGGCAGCTGCACCTTTTGCCCTGTGTTACAGATAGCCCTGAAACTGGCAATCATCGGAAATAAATGTCACACGTATTAGAAAAATTATGGGAATTATTCAACATGGCTGTGTGAAAGTTGAGACATGCACATAGTCATCTCTGAGGGCCAGTAACTCCAACTCCAGATAAACCAAATCAGACTTACGTTTATTGAACTTGACTCTGCTAAAACCTCAGATCAGGCAAATCCTTGTTAATTCTTTTTTGTCTTTATTCCCATTTATTTTACTGCTGCTATTATCTTTGTTTTATTGTCTTTTTATTATATTTTCTGTAAAAATAAAAATTTACAATTATTTTTTCCTTTCTAGTAATTTTTATTGAATTTTCAATTATAATGTACAGTGATACTGCGTGCAAAGAAATTACATTCTTTGAGGGTATCTTGACACGTAAGTCACATAATATAATTATCTCCAGATAACATTTCTTTTTTTTCTGTTCCTGTTATAAAATTCTAGGGTATTCTAGAATGATTGCTAAAGAAATCTCTCTTCAGGAGATTCTACACCTTAGTCGTGGAGGTTCAGCACAATAGATCATTTTATTGTATTATATTATTTTCACATATTGCACATATCCGGTACAGTCTACTGTGGGGGGACAGAAAGAAGAGAAGGGGGGGGGGGGTAGATTCAAGATGGTGTTATAGTCTGTCCCATGGTGTCTAATTTTATCCTATGCTTCTCCTGAAACATGATTTACCCAGGGATTTAAGATCTTTTCAAGGATCTTTATTTTGTAGGTAGTAGATAATTTTTTGTTTATCATTACCCAGGAGAGTTTGGAATTAACCAATTAAAATGGGACGGGCAAGGATTTTCAGGATCTTTCAATAGCTATTTTGGCAGGTATAAATATGAAATTTGTGTTTTCTTGTGTGGCATGGGCCACCCCCTCCCAGTTCCATCCGTTTTCATGGTGGATGCTCAATGCTGTAGCCGCAGACTGACCCCTTCCCCCTTGTGACAGCAGTTCAGGGAGAGGTTTCCCATACTAGCTGTCCCTTTTTGAAATTAGCATGGCCATGCAGGGGTCCGCCCAAACAGCCACATCATTCGTTCACACAGCTCTGTGTGTGAATGAACTACACTCCTCGACATGCTTTGTGGCTGTTGGCTTGTAGTTCTTAATGGACTACCATGGCGCAGTGGAGCACCATGGTAGTTCACTGATTCTTCCTGTCTGTGTATCTGCTTGCCTGTACAGGATGTAAGGGCACACAGATACAGATTTTCAGGAGACCTGCATGGCACCAGTGATCTGCTGATTGCTGGTGCAATTCTTTACAGGCTCCAAAAAAAAAAAATACCTGCAAAAAAATATGCATTCATTTTTTTTAGAAAAATTATTCATTAAATAGACATGTGAAATACAAATAATATTGCTTTGTTATCTAGCAAAGGATTTGCATTAGACATGTGCACAACAAAAAAATTTGTTTATTTTCGTTTCGTTTTTTTCGTTTCCGAAAAAATTTATTTTATTTTCGTTTCGTTTTTTTCATTTCCGTTGATTCGTAACGATTCGTAAATTCATAAGTCGTCGGTGTTCGTATTCGTAACGATTCGTACATTTGTAAGTTGTCGGTGTTCGTATTCGTAACGATTCGTACATTCGTAAGAGGTTTTTTTTCGTTGATTCGTTTTTCTGTTAGTTCAATTTTCGTTCATTCGTTTATTCGAAATTCGGACGCATTCGTAGTTATTCGTACATTCGTAACATTCGTAGATTCGTAATCGGAGCATAATTCATAATTTTATGTAATGTGTATGCTATTATTACATTTTAAGAGACACGGAAAATTACGAATCGAAAAAAAAGTTACGAATGTACGAATTTTTTCGTTTAATCCATTCGAAGCACGTTAAGCAGCACCATTGTAAGGGACACAAAAAATTACCAATTCAACAAAAAAAAAAAGTTACGAATGTACGAATTTTTTCGTTCATTTTCGTTGTTTCTGTTTTCGTTTTCGGATTTTTCATTCGTACATTCGTTGTTTCTGTTTTTTTCAGATTTTCGTTATTTTCGGATTCGTTCGATTCGAACGATTCGTTAAAAAATTTTGCGAATCGTTTGTTCATTCGTACGAAAACGAACGAACGAAAACGAACGAACGAAAACGAACGAACGAAAATAACGAAAAAAAATGAAAAACGAAAAAAAACAAAATGAATTGCACATGTCTAATTTGCATTTCAGTCCATCCAGTCCTGAGATTTACACAGCACAGCCCTGTCTGGCAGGGTAGCAGGCCTGACTTTTCTCTTTTGCAGTCAAGTAACACTTAAGGCCCATATACACGATCTGACTTTTTGACAACAAACATGCAAATTAGCTGTTTTAAGGCAATATCCGACCGTGTGTACAGAAATCCATCAGACTTAAAGTGGATGTAAACATTTTTTTTTTGTCTGGCACAATGTAGAGTATGGGATTTCAGATCAGATGTGCCCAGTAATGCTACAGAGTTAATCCATCTCTGAGCAATCCTCATATCTTTTTTCAGTGAAATAAAACGGACAAACTGTGAAAACTACTTTGTCCGTTCTTCCCCCTTGCTGTGAGTGACAGGTGATTTACATATCTTGTGCACTAGCCTAAGACATGCATTATTTTTTAATTCCCACCCCCACTCCTTTCTTCAGCAGCTCTGCATGGATTGGCTGCTCCAGACCTCATGTGGGGACTTTTCTGGGTTTTGACTGGATGTTAGTGATCATAGCAGAAGTTCAGTGTAAGAAATACACAGGAGAAAATGCATGTTGATAAGGGGAGTGTAGAGGTGGGTGGGGAGTCTACTGACATCATGACTCCACCCACTGAGCCCTGGAAAACAGACCCACCCACAAAATCTGCAGTTTTTTGGGTCTCATAGCAGACAGAGGGGAGACATTTGACAGATAAGTATACATGCAGGAGGCACGTATATCCTTCTAGATAACCAATATTGCAGTAGTTTAGAAAGGATGAGAGTGGGTTTACATCCACTTTAAGTCCAAAGTACAAACACGCATGCTCAGAACCAATGCAAAAGATCAGACAACAATACAGAAGTTGACCAAAGGGTGGTGGTAAACAGCAGAAAAAACATGTGATTTGGTGAAAGTTGGCTGAAAAAGTCCTGCCGTGTGTATGCAATACAAGTTTACGGCCAACGCCCTTTGGACAGAAATCCACAGCAAAGTTAGTTTGAAGTCCGATCGTGTGTAGGAGGCTTTGCTGTCCCTCCCCAACCTGTGTTTGAACAGTGAAAAGAGAAGCAGCACACTGATGATCACGTTTCTGTTGCAGTCATCTCTATGCTCCTGTCAGCATGTTTTTGATTGCTGCTTCTCTCTCTGCCAATCTGAGCTCTACTGTACAGGGACTGCAAGAGGCTGACATCAAGTCGAGTTCATTCACTTACTGCATTGTTAGATTATTATTTAATCTTCCTATTAGGTTATTTTTCATTATACTAAATCAAGGAATAGAATTTACAGAGTGATGGTCTTGCTTCCTACAGAGTAACAAAATTAGCTGCTAGGTCAGTGTTATATTAAGCTTCTGGAGTGGAGTCCCAAATTTAGAACCGACATTACTGCTGAGTTGTACTTTTTAACACTATAGGACTGAGGCTCGTAAAGTGCTGACAGAGGTTCTTTATGATGAAAGAAATGCAATAATGACCATTAAAGCTCTGCAGCTTGCAGTGCGAAATGTCTGCAGGTTCGGCCCCCACACTGAGATGGACAGAACCGGAGAATGTTATTTTCTGTAACATACCATCTGATAGCAGTTTAGTAAATTATTCTTCATTCAATTTAAGTGAATGTGTGTGTTTTTTTCAGTGGTAAGGTTGTTAAGGCTTAAAGAGTAACTCTTTTGTTGAGAAAAAAAAAACATTTCCCTCTGGGTGATATATGTATATTGCAGGGATTTTAACACATTTTGTTGCAGATTCCTACCTTTTGTTAGTCTGGAGAAATCTTTCTGGGTTTGTCTGTGTCCAGGTGGGAAAGTGAATCTAATAGGAGTGGTTTCATAATTATCAATTAGCTGCTGCACTTGCAGGGCTCTAATGAGGACAATTGCAGGGTCTCCCTCCTAAAGGCCTGGTTCACACCTATTAGTTTTTTCTTGTTTTTGGTTCTATAGACTTCAATGGATGAAAAGCATGTACTGAAAAACACAAAATGCACCTGCAATATGCAAACTGAAACCTGCATAAGTGTGAAATAGCCTTACATGTGATTTCCTATTGGGAGTATCTCACCAAAATTAATTTTTTTTTGCAGGGGATGCCTGAAATCTGACTTGTGTCTTAGGCAGATTTCTGGGAAAATTGGTGAGCCAATCACACAAGCAGGAAATTATGTTTCTGGGGAGTGGTCAGTACACATTCTGTGTACAAAATACCTCCAGGTAGCCATATTGCATTGCATTTTACAGAAACTTACAGCAGCTGCAGATTGAAAAGGAAAGATCATTTTTAATAGCAAAGGGAAGATACAATGAGAGATGAAAAAACGCTGCTCACCCCAGGGGTGCAAAAAAAAAAAGGAAAAGTTCCCCCAGTGGGGTTTTTAGGCAGCAAGATAAGACAATTGAATCAATAATATAGAAAAATAATTATTGTTTCATCAATAGTATCAAAAAACATGACATGATAGTTAAAAAAAAAAAGCTACAGTAGAAAAATAAAATAAAAGCTAAACAGCTAAAACATTGATAAACAAATGTCGACAATATGAAAAGTAAGCTGACGCGTTTCAACCCATATACCAAGGGTCTTCTTCAGAGGGTCAGTCTGCTAAGAGAAATATATTATAGGTACACATGTCATAATTATTTACGCACATTTTTAATAACATTCAATTACAATATGAAGTGTCGTAACTGTATACACTACATAATTTTTTTTCTATTTGCTATTTTCTTCCTACGAAAGTGGAGTTACCCTTTAATATACCATATATATAATCAGCATTCTCTGACTCATTTTAAATAAACCTAAACTGACCATATGCTATACAATCTGATTGTACAACCTCCTTTATAACTACCATCAAATATGTAGAGCAAAAACCTGCCTACATCGATGTACATGTGGATTGTTTAGGTTTATCCTTATAATACAACGTTTTGGTAACTCTGAAGAAGATTGTACAAATAGTGTACAATCAGATTGTATAGTGTATGGTCAGCTTACAGTAAACAGTGGCGAGCAATTTTAGATCTCTTCAACATCTGATCATTTCAATTCTGAGATCAGGTGCCATAGCATCACACTTACACAGCTTGCATCCTAACAAATAAATGAATACAGAGCTGCATTCATATGTGTATTTATACTTGCCTTGAGTTCAGCTTTAAGACTGACTATAGGATCTCTTTAAAGCAAATTTATAATTACACATTCACTATTTCCCTTGCACCCAGTTATGTGAAATAGGGTATATCCACATCCCTTTAGACATGCATGCTTTCTAGGCTAGGATATGCCTTGCAGTGAGAAACAAGGAGCATTTCCATCTCTAATAGCAAGGAGGTTTTGTTTTTTTTAAAACACCAAAACCTCTCTCTATTCTACATGCTTCCAGGTACTTTACTGAAGGCATGTACTATATAGAAAGTTTGAGTTCATGGCTGCATCCATTAAATCATATGAACACAGCATGGCAGTTAATTTCCCTTTATATTATTATTATTATTATTATTATTCAGGATTTATATAGTGCCAACAGTTTGTGCAGCGCTTTATATACAATAGTACACATATTCTAGTGTTTGTAAAGGGCATTTTTTTTTTTATTATTTATAAAAAAAAGTTATACCTGCTTTGTGCAACAGTTTTGCACAGAGCAACCCTGGTCCTCCTTTTCTAGGGTCCCCCGCTGGCACTTTTGGCTCCTCTTCTTCTCGGTGTACCACCATATTGTGGCACACCTGCCGGATTGATTCCGAGCCGTGATACCTGTATCCATAGTCGTTCGGCCCTGCCCCTGCTCCTTCATCACAAGATTTGATTGACAGCAGCAGGGGCCAATGTCTCCAGCTGCTATCAATCTGCCCTGTGAGATGGGAGAGAGTGGAGAGAGCTGCTACTATCCGACACAGTGCTGCATCGAGATCAGATTGGGCTTAGTTAAGTATAAGTGGGGTTGGCGAGGGAATCTGCGCACAGAAGGTTTTTACCTTGATGCAGAGAGTAGGATGAGGTAAAAATCCTTCTGCCTTTTAGCCACTATGTGATGATATGAGATTATACACATTTGTGTTTGTCCTCATTTAGTGCGCTCCCATCACTGCCGCTGTCATCTTCTCTTCTACTTCTTCTGCAGCCATTGCAGCCATTGATGTAATTCCTGCACATTGGACTAGTGTTACATTTTTCTGGCATCCAGCTCCTTTATTAGCATTCTACATATCTCAGAAATGGGCCAAGAGTATAAATTGTTCTGTGCATGTGTTGGCAGTGGCGGCTGGTGCTCAATATTTTAGGGGGGTGGCACACCAAGGTACCAGTGGGAGACTGACGGGAAGGTGGTGATTCCCCCTGCGGCCGAACAGGAAGGGGTCCTGAGACCCGATTAGCTGGGAGTCCTAAGACTCCCTGGCCAATCAGGTCTCAGGACCGGCTTCCCGATTGGCCAAGACAAAAGCGAATATTAATTTGCTATTGTCACACAACTGGGTGGGCTCCCTGCGCCCTGAGCCCACCCTTTTTTGAAGCCAATTAGAGCCTCAGGCTCTAAACATGTGCTTCAAAATAAAACATTGAAATCCCTGTGTCCGGCACCCTGCATGTAGGGACTGGGTGCATGGATTAGGGGGCCCCTGCACCCATATGGACAGGCCGCCACTGCAGGTGAAAAAAAATTGCTGAATATTGCTGAATATATATGAAAAAAAATCACGCCAAAGCTTGTATAGTGAATAAAGTGCAAAGCTGCTTTGTCCAACACTAAATTGTGTGTTCTCTTTAAATCTATCAAACACAACAGCGCTATGCTAAATCAACAATGCATATGTACAAAAATTACATTACCAATCAATTGTTCATTAAAGTGCATAAATAACATAATGTGTTTTGCATCAACATAAAGTACATGAATAAAGTCAAAAGTGTCTTGTGCTATATTTTCAAAGAGCAGCAGTGGAATGGGGAATCCCCTCCTAGGGAAAAAGCGCTCCATGACCCATAAATAGAAAAGGGTCTGGTGCATTTTCTTATATGGAGGTGATGGCACGTGGGTGATCTTTTCACAATGACATATGGAATGAAGGATTAAAGAGGAAGTAAAGCCAAACAAAATAAAAGGCAAAGGCATAATGAGCTAGTATGCATAGCATACTAGCTCATTATGAATAACTTACCTGAGATGGAAGCCCCCGAATCGACCCTTGTTGTCCTCCTCCAATGCTGCCATCTATCCCGGAGTGACTTCCGGGTATCGCGGCTCCGGTGCTGTGACTGGCCGGAGCCGCGATGACGTCACTCATGCACATGCGCGCGGGAGCCACCACTAACAGCATGATCGCCATTTGCAGCGCCATGCTCAGTGCGCCTGACCGCCGCTATCTACGGCGCATGTGCCATAGACAGTGGTGCCTGTCTTTTGCAAATATCTCCTAAACCGTGTAGGTTTAGGAGATATTTCTTGGACCTACAGGTAAGCCTTAATCTAGGCTTACCCATGGGTAAAAGTGGTCTGTAAGGGTTTACAACCACTTTAAGGACATTGAGCACTTTATCCTTAAAAATATAGCATTGCATAAACATAAAGTGCATCAGTACTGTTATTTATGCACTTTAATGAACCAATGATTGGTAGTGTACATTTTGTACATGTGGGAAAAATTTCTAGCAGACAGGTAAAGGAGTTTTTTTTTTTTTAAAGATCCCTGCTGGTAAATTTTTTCCCATTTTAATTCTGCTTTTAAGTCTTTCAGTCTTTGAAAAAAAGCTTTTATTGTGATCAGGCGGTCTAACATGAAACCTCATATGTGTAGGCTCAAGGGGGTTTAACATTCATTTATTTTCTTCTTTTTTTTTTTTTTTTTTTTTAGCACATTGGGAAATCGTGTTTTTATAATTCTGTACTGAAGTTTCTTCATAAAAACTTAAATCGTGAAAATTGAAATATGAATTTTTAATGAGTTCTTAATATCTTTTTTATTTGAACAGATTACCTCAACTAGCCTGTCGAAAAATGTGCAAAATGTGATATATAAATATTTGCTTGCTTATAATGCATTTCTTGTTAAATCTACCAGGCTTGATTATTCTTACAGATGGCATAGTATTTGAATGCAGCCACTGCAGCCTGCATGAACACAACTCTTTTTGTGGTGGCTTTACTAGGCAGGCAGCAATAATGCCTCGTTTCCACTGAGTGGATCGGTTCGGGTCGGTACACTTTGGAAGGGTTAGAATGGTCCGGCCTATTCAGGTGAGCGTTTCCACCGCAAGTCGGACCACCAGGGGCCATACGGGGTTTAGAAAAAATGCCTAGCGTGGCCTCACACTGATTGGCAGACGTTTTTCTGTCCTCCAATCATTTTCTATGGCCCCACATCTGAAGCAGGACCCTTAATGGTGTGGTATGGTTCGGTTGTATGGGCCGCTTTCATAATGGAAACACTGAAAATAGCGCACCGTACCGAACCAAACCGAACCGATCCGCTCAGTGGAAACGAGGCATAAGTGTGCTTGCCTTACAAGGATGGAGCATATACCAACTTCTGATTGACCGTTTTACTCAATGCACATTCTGGTTTGTAAAACATGTGTATTGTAATTGCATAACTGCACTTTAAAGCTGGACTCTTTATCAAACCCTCATCTTTATGATGAAAAATAATATCAAATTGTGCAATTTTCTAGCCTGAAGCTATTCTATTATTAGACCTGATCTATCATTGTCTCTCAGGTACAGAGATATTAAAGAACAAAGTAAATAAGTATAAACCGCTCAATTAATGTAGAATTATAGGGACAAATAGTTTTTGACAGGTCATAATCCCGGTCCGATTTTCTTTCACCATCTGTGTCCTATTGCAAAGGTTTCCCTTCACTTCCTGTTCCATAGCCAAACAGGAAGTGAGAAGAAATCACTGCAAATTAAGGAAATTCCTTGGGCCCCATTGGAAGATTTCCCCTCTATTCCTTTTCTGGGGACAACCCAACAATTGGGATCTTTTTTTACTTTCACTTTCAATAATAATGGTAAACAGGACAAACAGAGCGGGAGAAAACAGAAAGCAATAAAAACCTGACAAGCGTTCTAATCCCTCTCCTCTCTCTCTAAAACTAAAAAAATAAGTTTTGCCTTTAGTTATGTTTTAAGTACACTTTATATTTTCTCCTTTACTCCACATAAAACTAAATAGGGCTTAATGATACCTATTGCAGAGTATAGGCAAAAAATCTGTAAAATATAAATATTATAAAAAATTGTATAATATGCAACATGTTTAATTGCTACAAATGCCTTTACAGGGTGGATTTGATTTAAATCAACTCAATTTAAATCATAATTTTTAAAAAGCTACTGTCATCTCTGTCCCACAGCGGCTCCTCCTCTGATCCGCAGTTGACTCTTCGACAGTCCCATTCACTTGCGACGGCTGGTAATGCAGCAGTGACACAACAAGGTGAGGGATGTAGGGGCAGCAGGTGAGAGGATGGCCGATAACAGGCGCTTCCATGCTGGATCTGAAATGACAGGTGCTCTTTAAATGTAAGGACTTATTCTCATTGGTAGTTAGAATCTTATTGGCAAACTAAAAGGTTTCCTATTTAGAATAATAAACTGTCAGGTTAGTAAAATGGCAATATCAGAACCGATTTCAGGTTAATAGGTTAATCACACATAGTTGGAGAACTACTCAATTTATTTTATTTAATTAAAACAATAACATTGCCACTGCATATTATCTTAGCTCACATAGCTTGGATTCATTAAATGGGGTTACCAAGAATTTAAATATTGCAGAATATACAGCCTCATGCTACATAACTAAGCTCCATTTCATGCTGAATAAACTATATTATTAATCTATCTTAAATCGAAAACTATCTTTAGATCGATTTTTACTCCAAAAGCATTTCATTAAAATAAATTTGATAAAAATAAAAAAATGCAGATTTAAATAAAAAAAATCAGATTTAAATAAAAAAAATATATATATATGTTTATCCATCCTGCCTTTTTGTAAGGTAATATTGTTAAAATAACATTTTTATTCAATCTACAAGCAGCTATGACTTTCTAAAACAATTCATATATAACTTCCTTGCAACTTAAGTGCATATGGTAACTCTAAGGTTATCTGCACACTGCTTGTATATAGAATGGAAGCAAAAAAATCTAATTTCTTGTGACCGATTCTGCTACTCTAAGGCCTCGTACATACGGTTTGATTGTTGGACGACCGAGCGTCTGATTTTTGTGAAAAGGGCATGTGCAGGATTTTGTCTAGCATACTAACTATCCGCAAATTGTCATTTGACAAACACGAACGTAGTGACGTACTATGAGAGTATAAAGAGGAAGTTAATTTCTCAAAAGCCACCCTTTGGGCCCCTTATGCTATTTTCATGTTAGTAGAAGTTTGGTGAACCTTGATTTGTGATTTTCAGATAGTACAAAACAAATGCCTTTTAAAATACGTTTGGCATAACTCCATTAGTATCGCCAGCAAAGCAGCTTCATTATTATCCCATTAAAGAAGATGAGAATGTGCGCTGCATTTCGACTTTTCATCAACTGCCGCGTTACGAATGTTATTTCTAGATTACGAACAGTAGTTTACAAGACCAAACTCTCCCGGCTCGTTCCTTGATTCCGAGCATGCGTGTTTGTACTTTAGACTTTTGTGTGCCGATTTCTGTACTGACCATCCGAAAATCAGACGCTGAGTTCACAGCCAACAAAAATTTTATAGCCTGCACATCCAGTCAAATCAGCTGTCGTAAGCACCCTACTAACAATCTGAAAATCCGCAGAAATGTAGATTGATGGAGGCTTCACCTCCCTTTATTTTAAGACACAGGCTGGAGAGGTGTGACATAGCATGTGACTGGCAGAAACCCGCCCACACCATGTTATTGCCAAAAATAAGGATTTGATTTCAAATATATATTTGTATGAAATTGATTGATATAAGTTATTTATTTTTAATCTGTATCGATTAGGAAAAAGGTACTTAGATTTTTTTTTAATTAAAAGAGTTACAGTGCCATCATCCACATACAGAAATATAAAGGGGAATGTAAATTAAACAGTGTGTGTTTAATATTACTTTAAGACCCCTTTCACACTGGAGTGTTTTGCAGGCGCTATAGTGTTAAAAATAGTGCCTGCAAACCGCCCTAAAACATCTGCTCCATTCACTCCAGTGTGAAAGCCTGAGGGCTTTCACACTGGAGCGGTACGCTGGCAGGGCATCAGAAAAAGTCCTGCCAGCAGCTTCTTTGGAGCGGTGAAGGATCGGTGAACTCACCGCTCCTCCACCGCAGCTCCCTATTGAAATCAATGGGGCAGCATTGCAATACCGCCGGCAAAGCGCCGCACCGGCAGGGTTTTTGCGGGCGGATTTAACCCCTTTACGGCCGCTAGTGGGGGGGTTAAAAACGCCACCGCTAGCGGCCGAATAGCGCCGCTAAAATGACGGTAAAGCAGAGCTAAAAATAGCGCCGCTTTACAGCTGACGCCCTAGGCGGCGCAGTGTGAAAGGGTCTTATGGAGGAAGTTAATCCTCTATGACATTTTTTTTAATAACCCTTTTATGATATTTATTATTATTTTTTATATATCTGTTTTTTTATATCAGATCTTGTGTCATTTTTATATCGATTGGGCAGTGGTGCTTGGAAACTTGTAGGTTCAGTTGCTGGCCAGTTAGGCACTGGAAGCCAGTGTATCAGCAGCCAGCCTAGTCCAATTCTGACTTCTTTGGGCGGCTTTGGAGGAGATGCTTCTTTTAGAATGAATGCAGCAGCAGTGCTACCTATAGGGACAGATGTTAGAGAAGGTTTGCCACCTGTCCGGGATTCACCCAGACAGTTTGGGTTTGGAATCATGCGTCCAGGTTTCAGAATGCCTGAGACCCGGACACATGATTCAAACTGTACTATTGCTTCAGTTGTCAGTTGCTAGATACAGTTGTCTAAGCTGAGAGTGTCTGTTGCATTCTCCTTCACACTGCCCAAAGCAGGCAGTAACAATCCCCTCCCCCCAACACACACAGAAGGGAGAGGAGAGAGGGCTCGATCTGCACCTCTTCCACCTGCCCCTACCCCTACCCCTCTGTGTCTGCCCACACTTCAATCCCTGGCGCTTGGCCTCAGAAAAGGAAAGTGGGGGCCAGAAATTTGAAGTCCAGAAGCCTCAGATATCTGGATGAGAGGTGCTGACTGCCAAGGGGTGAGTGAGCTTACCATCCATCCCTGTCTGTGGTGGAAGTCTCCCCCTTTTCTCTCCTGCCTCTAAGTGAGTACACTAAGGTAAATCAGGGTTTTTAGAGCACCCCTTACATCAGAGTTCCCCTTTACACCAGAGGCCACAGTGTTCCCCCTTACATCATTATTAAACATTATTTAACATTATTAAATTTCATTCAAATGAATATTTGGCTAGAATAATATAAAATACAGTATTTATTCTGGCCATTGAAATTAATGAGTGCTCAAGTACTAATTGTGCCTCGCACTTTAGTTGTATTTGCATGCATTTACATACATATAGCCACATTTGGATTTTTTTCAGATATAACACCCCTCTCCTGAAAGTGCAAGCACTGTTTTTTTTCTGCCTCTAAACGAATGTAAATGCCTATGCATGAAAGGACACGTAAGGGTAGATTTACTAAAGGCTTAGTAAATGTGTTAAACTCTGTACGGAATACCCAATAAGGTTAGAAGAATATAAAAAGAAACAGAAATTTTGCTTGCACATGATTGGGTAATGGAAATCATCAGAGCTTTTCCACGTTTACTAAGCTCTGGGGAAAATGAGTGCAACTGCACATTCACAGTGTGCAGTCTATTTGCCTTTAGCATTTCCACTCTGTGGGCTAACACAGAGGGGTGTATAAAGACAGAAAAAACGCGAAATGCCCTTAAAAGTGGTGTTTTTGATGCCGTGTTGCTTTCTTGTGAAGGAAACATGCAATATAAATTTCCTTTTACATTTGCAAATTTTGCCAGCTCTGTATTGTTTCTCTCATCTTAAATAAAAAAAAAAAAAAAAAAAACATTGACCAATATGTGAAAGTCTCTTCAAGTGCTGCAGCAGATTAATGCCAAAAAACATGCTTTCTGAATATTATTATTATTATACAGGATTTATATAGCGCCAACAGTAAAGTGTAATCAACTTATTTTAAAGTCTGTCATAACTTTGAAAGTAGGGGGTTTTAAAAGGTTTTTTTTTTTTCCAGCAGTTATTTTTAACTAGGTACAACAGTGCAGTTTTAAAGGCAATAGAATTCTGCTCAGCAGACGTTATGGTACATTGGGTATCCAACTGTTCTTTATGGCCTTGTATATCTGTCTCAGGTCAGTTGTGTAATGCTCCAGCCAGCGTTACTTCACTGCAGACTTTTTCTACTGTAAAAGTTCTCGGCATTGCATTAAGTAAGCCCATATTTTGTCTGCTTTTACATTTATCTTATTTACTTTTACTTTACATTCGTTCTGCATTTTTCTTATGTAACAGATCGTTCATGGCTTTTTTCACATTTGACTTTTATGGGCTTAAATAAGGGCTTAAAGCGAAAACATTGATCAAAAATATTCCCAGCCAGCGTTCGTCTTTTTTTGTTTTTTTAATTTATGTTCTGTTTTTATCAATTTTGTCTTAGTGGGAAATAAATAGTCTGAAATCAATGACAAATGTGCAATGTCAAGGCTGGTTATTTTAGAAGACTGTGCTGCTTTAATAGAATTGAAAACGTCTCACTAAGAAAAATATAAAAGATTTGAGGACCTCTACGTACTATGACTGATACTCAGATGTGTAATTTATGTAACAAACTCTTGTAGTCATCCAATTGTCCTGCACCCTCAAGGTGGTGACAATCTCTCTGTAAACATCCCTTATCCATCTTCTGGATTGATCAGTGTACTGCAGCATGAGGCGTGTTAAAGTATTTCAAAGTAGAGATGAATCATCTTTGGAAAGCCTTCTCAGCAGGTGATCCATTCCTTTTGCTTAAGCAATCGGACCTGCAATTTGATATTTTAGTTTTATTTTAATCTTTCATTACTTTTTTCACTGTTGACTTTTTATAGGAGCCCATAAAAGCCGTTACTAAAATAAAAAATCAATAAGTGGTGTTTTGCGTTCTAAGTATTAATTAATCAAATAATATGAACACAGCTACACACATATGGAATCAGTCCTAAATGATAGTAGCTCATTTTTCATATAAATATATATAAACACTATACAGTAGGTAAATAAAATAAAGTGCAAGTGATAAGAGTGACAATAGTGACATACACTCTTCAAGTAGGTAATAATAAAGTGCTAATGCTGAAAACCACATGAATACTAATGCAAATAAATCTAAAGGCTAATAGAGCAATGTCCATATAATGGTGAGCTGCAAACGTGAAGTACTGCTCCCAATGGCAGCTTTGTGCAAATAAGTCTAAAGTGCTAATAGAGCAATGTCCATATAACGGTGAGCTGGAGATGTAAAGTGCTGCTCCAAATGGCGCTTTGAGCAAATCAGGTAGTGAATAAAGTGACTTTAGTGATACGT
Source organism: Lithobates sylvaticus (assembly GCA_028564925.1). NCBI lineage: Eukaryota > Metazoa > Chordata > Amphibia > Anura > Ranidae > Lithobates > Lithobates sylvaticus. The sequence goes on along the minus strand of CM053027.1, from coordinate 357,998,373 downwards.
TTCTTCAGTGTAATTACACCTCTGTATAAGATGGTCCCTTACCTTACTGCTGTAAGGTAACAGCGTAAAATTTTATATAGAGACAACCAGACGGGTCCGGGCTCCTGTAATGAGTAAACTCAGAACTCTCTTCTTGAGGCAGTGAAATTAAGCGATAAAAAATAGAACGGGAGCTCCATTTCGAGTGCAGTATATAAAGGAGGAAGGAAGTCCACAATCATGAAGTATGTAAGGGCTAAAATGCGATTTATTATAAAAAAGACAATAAAGTACTAACATAGGAGTGTACAACATAAACACAGCTGCACAAGCAGCGAGCTCGTAACCCGACATCACTTCTAGTGCTCATCTCTTCCGACAGGTAGCGTTATGATCACGTGACTTTATCAGGTCCCTGGTGAAGTCACTAAGGTTCTCTAACAAACCTCTGAGGGCTTCACAGAACAGCTGTATTTATACTGAGATTAACTTACACACAGGTGGACTATATTTACCAACTAGGAGATTTCTGAAGGCATATGGTTCCACTACATTTTAATTAGGGGTATCAGAGTAAAGGGGGCTGAATACAAATGCACGCCACACTTTTTATATATTTATTTGTAAAAAAAATTGAAAACCATTCATCATTTCCCTACTTCACAATTATGTACCACTTTGTGTTGGTCTATCACATAAAATCCCAATAAAATACATTTACATTTTTGGTTGTAACATGACAAAATGTTGAAAATTTCAAGGGGTATGAATTCTTTTTCAAGGCACTGTATTTATACAATCATGTGCAATCAAACATGCTTAGGCAACTCCAGCATATGTATTTAGGTGAAAAGAAGCTCACTCCAGCCCTTCCTACAAATAATAATACTTGTGATTTGATAACCCTGTGTTTGATCAGAACCATTGTGTATTTAGTTGTTCATTCTTTCTTACGAGTTCCAGCGTTGCCAGTCCATGCATATTACAGACTTAAGCTGGAAGACTATACATTTTGACACAACATGACAACATTGTTATATGTCATTTTTTTTAACCACCTCAGTACAGTGCATTTTCACCCCCTTCCTGACCAAGCCATTTTTTCAGCTTTCAGCGCTGTCGCACTTTGAATGACAATTGCGTAGTCATACAACACTGTACCCAAATGAAATTGTTATAATTTTTTCGCCACAAATAGAGCTTTCTTTTGGTGGTATTTGATCACCTCTGTGTTTTTTATTTTTTTGCGCAATAAACAATAGAAGAGCGACAAATTTAAAAAAAAAACAATATTTTTTACTTTTTGCTCTACTAAATATCCCCAAAAAATATATAAAACAACATTTTTTTCCTCAGTTTAGGCCGAAACTTATTCTTCTACATATTTTTGGTAAAAAAAAATCGCAATTAGCGATTACTGATTAGTTTGCGCAAAAGTTATAGCGTTTACAAAATAGGGGATAGTTTTATAGCATTTTTATTAATATATTTTTTTTTACTAGTAATGGCGGCGATCTGCGATTTTTATTGTGACTGCGACATTATGGCGGACACATCGGACATTTTTGACACATTTTTGGCACCATTGTCATTTATACAGCAATCAATGCTATTTAAATGCATTGATTCCTGTATAAATGACACTGGCAGTGAAGGGGTTAACCACTAGGGGGCGGGGAGGGGTTAATTATGTTCCCTGGGAGTGATTCTTACTGTAGGGGGAGGGGACTCACAAGGGGAGGAGACCGATCAGTGTTTCTCTGTACAGAGAACACACCATCGGCTCCTCTCCTCTGACAGGACCGTTGATCTGTGTGTTTACACACACAGATCCACGGTCCCGCTGTGTTATACCGGGCAATCGCGGGTGCCCAGCGGACATCGCGGCCGCTGGGCACGCGCATTGGGTGCCCAGTGACACGGCGAGAGCGAGCGCGCGCTCCCGGCGGCGCGCGCCCGCTCCCTGGAGTGCACTGAAGGGGAGGACGTCATATGACGCCCTCCCGCGCTGAGAGCTGCGCCGCCTGGCCGCCATTTGACAGCCGTCGGTCACAAGGTGGTTAAAGACAAATTTCTTATTATGTCATTCTGATCTTCCTGCCATCACACAAATGGCTAGTAGCCATGCCTTTTAGCTCTAAGTCATGAAGGCCAGTACATAGCACAATGCAAAAGTGCTTTTGCAGAGGAGAAATTTTATATAAAATAATGGAAGGAAAATGGAAGAGGCTTCTTTCTGGGACAACAGCCATGCAGACCAATTTGATGCAGTGTGCGGCGTATGGTTTGAGCACTGACAGGCTGACCCCCCACCCCTTCAACCTGTGCAGCAATGCTGGCAGCATTCATATGTCTATTTCCCAAAGACAACCTCTGGATATGACACTGAGCACGTGCACTCAACTTCTTTGGTCGACCATGGCGAGGCCTGTTCAGAGTGGAACCTGTCCTGTTAAACCGCTGTATGGTCTTGGTCACTGTGCTGCAGCTCAGTTTCAGGATCTTGACAATCTTTTTATAGCCTAGGCTATCTTTATGTAGAGCAACAATTCTTTTTTTAAGATCCTCAGAATTGATTGCCATGAGGTGCCATGTTTAACTTCCAGTGACCAGTATGAGAGAATGAGGGCGATAACACCAAATTTAACACACCTGCTCCCCATTCACACCTGAGACCTTGTAACACTAACGAGTCACATGACACCAGGGAGGGAAAATGGCTAATTGGGCCCAATTTGGAAATTTTTACTTAGGGGTGTACTCACTTTTGTTGCAAGCAGTTTAGACATTAATGGCTGTGTGTTGAGTTATTTTGAGGGGACATCAAATTTACACTGCTATACAAGCTCTACACACACTGCTTTACATTGTAGCAAAGTGTAATTTCTTCAGTGTTGTCACATGAAAAGATATAATAAAATATTTACAAAAATGTGAAGGGTGTACTCACTTTTGTGACATACTGTGTATATATGCAGGCCAGTCATGTTCCTTCACCCCAAACTCATTTATCCAAGTCTTTATGGACCTTGTTTTATGCAATCAGTCATGTGAGAACTGGAAGGGGCCATCCCCAAACTGTTTCCACAAATTTGGAAAGATAAAAATGCCCAAAATGCGCTTCCTGAAAAATGGTGAAACATTCCCATAAACACACTCCTAAACCTTGTGGATAGCCTTCCCAGAACAGTTGAAGCTTTTATAGCTGCAAAGGGTGGGCCAACTCAATATTGAACCCTACAGACTAAGACTGGGATGCCACTAAAGTTCATGTGTGTGTAAAGGCAGGTGCCCCAATACTTTTGTTAACCACTTCCTTACCGCCCACTGTCATATGACGCCCACAAGGTGGATCTCCAATCCTGGGTTGGCGTCATATGACGTCCTCCCATTCCCAGCCACCTAGGGGGCGCGCGCCCGCGGCCGCGATGTCCTCCGGGCACCCGCGATTGCCTGTTAAAACAGCGGGACCGCGCGGGACCGTGCGGGACCGTGCGGGACCGTGGAGCTGTGTGTGTAAACACACAGCTCCACATCCTGTCAGCGGCGAGGGGACCGATCATGTGATCCCAGTACGGAGGAACACTGATCGGTCTCCTCCCCTTGTGAGTCCCCTCCCCCCACAGTTAGAATCACTACCTTAGGGAACACATTAACCCCTGCAGCGCCCCCTAGTGTTAACCCCTTCCCTGCCAGTCACAATTACACAGTAATCACTGCAATTTTATAGCAACGATCGCTGTGTAAATGTGAATGGTCCCAAAAATGTGTCAAAAGTGTCCGAAGTGTCCGCCGCAATGTCGCAGTCACGAAAAAAAAAAAAAATCGTAGATCGCCACCATTACTAGTAAAAAAAAAAAAATGCAATAAATCTATCCCCTATTTTGTAGACGCTATAACTTTTGCGCAAACCGATCTATATACGCTTATTGCGATTTTTTTTACCAAAAATATGTAAAAGAATACGTATCGGCCTAAACTGAGGAAAAAAATCTTTTTTTTAAAAAAAAAATGGGATATTTATTATAGCAAAAAGTAAAATATATTGTGTTTTTTTTCAAAATTGTCGCTCTTCTTTTGTTTATAGCGCAAAAAATAAAAACCGCAGAGGTGATCAAATACCACCAAAAGAAAGCTCTATTTGTGGGAAAAAAAGGACGTCAATTTTGTTTGGGTGTAACGTCACACGACTGCGCAATTGTTAGTTAAAGCGACGCAGTGGCGAATCGCAAAAAGTGCTCTGGTAAGGAAGGGTGTAAAATGGCCCGGTGCTGAAGTGGTTAATATTGTGTATGTATATATAATATACATTTTTATTTTTTATTTTTTTACAACGACATACCTAAATTGTAGATGTGCTTCCTATTTTGAAAACAACATTTTGTATTTATATTTGTTACCATCTTCCAGTCTGCAGTTTAATGATATGCCCAGCTAGCCACAATACTGTATGTATTGGAGTCAAAAGTCAAATAAGTGAAAATGAAAAGCACTATGCATCATCTAGTAAATACAGTACATCCACTATCTATTTACGTGCATTGTGTTGCTACAAAAATGTCTTCTAGAATGACATGTGCCCTAGAAAATCTAACAAGCACTGGCAAATTTTCTCTCTCCATGGTTCTGAAACTGTGTTTTGAATGTGGCAAAGTGTCTTCTTCTCTTAATATCTCAACATACAATAACGTCACAGTTCTTTTTTTAATCTTAGTCACAATTTTGACATTTGCAGTTGAGGAAGGAATAGCAGGAATATAATACAGTATTAGTTTTACAAAGTATATACTGTGTGTATTTTTTGTGTTTCTAAAACTTTAAATTTCTGAAAAAGTTAATGTTGTATGTAGATATGTAATTTAAATAGTTATATCAATTGTAACAGCGCAGTAGGCGTAACTGTATTTTGCAGCATTTTTCTTTTACAGAGTATCATGCTGTAGATACATTTAAATGTCAAATAAAATCTATCATCTGGCATATGTCATGATTGCTAAATGTCAGGCTTCCTTTCTGTTTGATTTTCTAAACCAGCATTTCATAAACCTTTGTCAAGAACCGCTAACAGTTATGGTTTCCAGACTTCCAAACAGGCGACATTTTTATCTATACTGAATATTTTACCTGTGATTCTGTAAAGAGAACTGGGAGACACACATACTGTCCTTAGTTTTTGATGGTGGAAATTGTGGAAGTAGTGAGCTATAATGTGTGTTATTCCTGAAATCATGCTTGCTGTGGTCCCATTCATTCCTACGGGTAGCCTATACACTCCTGGACTTCTGGAGGCAACCATGAATACAGCTTACCCATAGGAATTATTGGGAAGAGCATTGACCCAGCAGGGTCAATTTGTGCTTGAAAATGTGTGTGGTGCCGGACGTGGTACACTGCTAAGATCTTTGGATCTAGGAGAAAGAGACCCAGCGGACCCTGACCCTGAATGGGAAGAGACCCAGTGGTGAAACATTTGTAGGCAATGCTGTGCAATGACTGTTATGCCACGTACACACGGTCGGAATTCTCGTCGGAAAAAGCTCTGATGGTTTTCCCGTCGGAATTCCGACGGAATTTCGCTCAAACTGTCTTGCCTACACACGGTCACACCAAATTCCGACGGTCAATAACACCACGGCATAAAACACGTTCGACTGCACTATAAAAGGGAAGTTTAATGGTTCTGAGCATGCGTAAAATTGTTTCCGAGCATGTGTCGGAATTTTGTGTGTCGGAATTGCATACACACGATCAGAAAATCCGATAGAAAGGTTTTCCGTCGGAAAAATTAGGAACAGGTTCTCAATCCAAAGTCCGTCGGACATTCCGACAGAAAAAGACAGATGGGCATACACACGGTTGGAAAATCCAATGAAAGGCTCCCATCGGACTGTTTCCATCGGAAATTCCGACCGTGTGTACGCGGCATAAGTGTACAAAAAAACAAATGAAGGCAGGACTTTAATGGTACCACATAGAATTTTGTAAAATATAATACATTTTATTTGTACAAATGTTAAAACATTTAAAAAGCTAAAATAATACACATAATAATGACATGTACGTAAGACTACAATTGGGTTATGTTTTTTTTTTACTGAGACTTTGACGCATTTCATGGGTCAATGCTCACTTTATCAGGAAGATTACTACAGTCCAGCTCTCTAATACACATATGAAACAATAATAGAAAACAAAGCAACAAATACAGCCAACAACTGCAGTCTTCTGGAAGGAATAAATCAGCTCATATAGTGGTTATGGATCAAGGATCCTTAAAGGAGGACCTTATCCAAAAATATTGCCTAGACATTCCCATAATTACAGATACTAGTCCTAGTATCATCCAATGTATCATCTCAATCCAGCCCAAGTCTATCAACACCGGTAAATAAAAGGAGGCTGGTGGTCAGTAACAGTCCTTCCATGTGGGCGGACCACATTTTAAATCCTCTACAATTGTCCTAATTATACTTAATTTAAGTTATTTATTTTATGGTAATATAAAACTATGATTGAAACCTTCAATGTGACTTTTTTAAAATTTTTATATTGCCACAAATATGAAAATAAATTACAAGCAGATCATGTAAGGGGAGGCGGAAATGGACATGAAAATCAAATATTGAGTAAAGTAAAGTAAAGTGTAGGAAGTATAAAAAGAGTAACATTTGCCCATATTACTTTTTTGCACACCTTCATGACATGAGTATAAAAACATTGTGGAAGCCTTTCATGTTTCATGATGTGTAATAGATGTTGTGTTTTGAAGCCCCACCTTAATAATTTTAACATTAGAGCCTCTTTCAAATTGTGGAGACACTGATCTTGCCGATGTGCCTATCTTACTATCATTCCTGCACAGTAACATCAATGAAGTATCGTGCAGGCATGCCTATTTTGTGTCAATAAGTTAGGATTGCAAGATATTGAGTGAGCATTCTCTATGTGCATTATGTGAACAAGGTCATGTAGGTGACCAGCTTTGCGGTATGTTCCACCTGTTTTGGTTACATGGGTGAGCATATTCAACTAAGAAATTTCATAACAGTACTATGGTATTGTAAAGTACAGTAATTAATAGCAAAGTTCAACAACCAACATAGACCAACAAGCAATCATCTCTTCAGTGACATATTGAAATCTGATTGGTGCTGGAAATTACTGCAATTAGCTAGCATTATTGTCCAATCTTCTCTGTCCCATTCAGAAGACTTACTATCACTTCCTGCTATCTACATATTATAGGAAGTGAGAAGAAAACTTTACATTTTTTTTGGATAGAATATGGAATGATTAAAATTCATGTTATTTTTTTGCCTTTTGTGTCCCATTTAAAAGATTTACTATCGCTTCCTTTTCTGTAGATATTATGAAAATAAAACTTTCCAGAGTGAAACACATTATCCTCTTAGGCTGGCCATACATTATACAATTTTCTTGTTCAATTTCCTTTAGGCTGGGTTCACACTCATGCTAATTGGATGTATGTTTCCCTGCATCCAATTCTCACGACAGGAGACTGTGACCGACTCCCAATGGAGCCAGTTCACACACCTCTTGGGCGGCCACGGTCTGCATTTGGAAAGGGTCCTGTGCATCTTTGCCTCCGAATCAGGTGCAAATTCAGGCAGAAATTCTGACCTGATTGGCACCTCAATCGGTGAACAGAGATGCACCTGACCCCCTGCTATGAGCCGCGGCCGCATCAGTGTGAACCCAGCCTTATATTTTCTTTCAATTATGTAGTGCAAGAGCCTGTCTGATTGCATACAAAATGAAAGTGCTTAGGTGTGACCTCATGTTATATGGTAAATCTAAAGGAAAATTGTGCAAGAAAATTGTGTAATGTATGGCCAGTCTTAAGCCCCATACACACGGTCGGATTTTTGCATGGATTCTGTCCGATCGGACAATGTTGTTGAAAAATCAGACCGTGTGTATGCACCATCGGACAGTGTACGTCGGATTGTCCGACGGACAAAGTCCTATCTCCTGCTGGATAGATTTTCCGACAACACGGTCCGATCACACCAAATCCGATCGTGTGTACGGTTGTCCGACGGACAAAGTGCTACGCATGCTCAGATCACATTACAAGACCAAAGCTATTGGCTACTAGCCTCTACGTAGTCCCGTCGTAGGCAACAAACGTCACCACGTTCAGAATGATCGGATTTTCCGACAACTTTGTCCGACCGTGTGTATGCAACACCAACATCGGACAAAGTATGACGGACAGGATCCGACGGACCTGGTCCTCGGATAATCCGCGCGTGTGTATGGGGCTTTAGACAGCTGTCAACGAAGCTTGGGGTGACAATACAAAATCCAAAATGTTGGCTTACCGATCACCGAAACTAAGTCTCCCTTGCATGGACATAGGCAGCAATTTAAACCTTATAGGTATTCTGAGCTACCCATCACTCTATCCAATTCGTTTTTTTAATGTTTGACATTTAGATACACTTAAAGGAAAATGTAAACATGCATATATCTAGCCTGATTATTGATACAGCATCTATCCTTAGACATGTATTTAGGGTATTAGTAGTATGTGAAAACATACAGTGTTGGTAGGTGAAATTAGTTCTATATGAAATATTATAATGTTAGTAGAAGCCATTATTTTCAGAAATCATATGCACCAACCTATAATAGCTACACGCTTTAAAATAGGACTATAGCATTATAATAGCACAATTCAATGTGTCCCTTAATAAGCTGATGTTCTCATCTGCTTCCCAAACCTGTACTCATTAGCAGTTTTCCCCAAAGTGGTCAATACCTACCCCCCAAGAGTCAATGAGACTATCCAAGGGGTCCAAAAAAAGTCTGGGGGTCAAAAACAGTAGAGTACTGCCTTCAGATGTCTCTCCCACCTTCTCTGTGTCCCCACTGCAACCTGAGATTGTAGAGAACAACTGGTGTCCTCTATGGAGCATGCTGTTCCAGTTCCTTTCTAAGCTCTTCATGTCCTCCTTTTCCTTATCTGTGCAGCCCACATCAGAAGTATTGAGTTTTAATAGGAACTTGATTGATTGTGATTATATAGGTTAATTACATAGTTACATAGTTACATAGTAGGTGAGGTTAAAAAAAGACACAAGTCCATCAAGTCCAACCTATGTGTGTGATTATATGTCAGTATTACATTGGATATCCCTGTATGTTGCGGTCGTTCGGATGCTTATCTAATAGTTTTTTTAAACTATCAATGCCCCCCCCCCCGCTGAGACCACCGCCTGTGGAAGGGAATTCCACATCCTTGCTGCCCTTACAGTAAAGAACCCTCTACGTAGTTTAAGGTTAAAACTATTTTCTTCTAATTTTAATGAGTGGCCATGTGTCTTGATAAAATCCCTTCCGCAAAAAAGTTTTATGCCTATTGTGGGTTCACCAGTACGGTATTTATAAATTTAAATCATATCCCCTCTCAAGCATCTCTTCTCCAGAGAGAATAAGTTCAGTGCTCGCAACCTTTCCTCATAACTCATACCCTCCAGACCCTTTATTAGCTTTGTTGCCCTTCTTTGTACTCGCTCCTTCCTGAGGACTGTTGCCCAGAACTGGACAGCATACTCTAGGTGCGGCCGGACCAGAGTCTTGTAGAGCAGGAGAATTATCGTTTTATCTCTGGAGTTGATCCCCTTTTTAATGCATGCCAACATTCTGTTTACTTTGTTAGCAGCAGCTTGGCATTGCATGCCATTGCTGAGCCTATCATTTACTAGGACCCCCAGGTCCTTTTCCATCATAGATTCCCCCAGAGGTTCTCCCCCCAGTGTATAGATTGCATTCATATTTTTGCCACCTAAATGCATTATTTTACATTTTTCTACATTAAACCTCATTTGCCATGTAGTTGCCCATCCCATTAATTTGTTCAGATCTTCTTGCAAGGTTATTGCCCTGCTTAGTTTAGTATTGTCCGCAAATACAGAGATTGAACTGTTTACCCGCAAATACAGAGATTGAGCTGTTTACCCCATCCTCCAGGTCATTTATAAACAAAATAAATAAGATTGGTCCCAGCACAGAACCCTGGAGGACCCCACTACCCACCTCTGATCATTCTGAGTACTCCCCATTTATCACCACCCTCTGACCTCGCCCTGGTAGCCAGTTTTTGATCCATGTACTCCCCCTATGGTCCATGCCAATGGACCTTATTTGATTTTCATTGTCATTGTAAAACCTAATAAATAAGTAGTATGCTTTCTTGACAGGTGACAGATAGATAGATAGATAGATAGATAGATAGATAGATAGATAGATAGATATAATAGATGGCACTACATGATGATTTAATTGAATCAACACAGCTATTAATGTATCCAGTAAGAGTATCCTACTCCAAGACTTTTGAAATTAACAGACAAGGAGTTTGAGAAACATCTTTATTATTTCACTTTCAGGAAATGGGTTTGGCTAAAAAAACAGAAGAAAAAGTGTTAGAAAAAAAAATGTATATACATGTAGCACAAAAAATATGCTAGTTAAAAATCATCTGACTCTGATCAAATCACAGGCAAAGCAGGCTTTTTAGAATCACTTATCTGAATTTTTCTGATTTAAATATATAGCAGTCTTTTTTTTCTGTCTGAGGTGTTATCAAATAAAGCCAAATGTGTAATTATGGCAAACCTACTGTAATTTTCTATTGCAAGGCAATTTAGTGGCTAGTTATAAAAAGCTGTTCATAAATGTCCTTTTTTTTTGGTTTTAATGGTATACAACTCATGGTCCTTGTGTTTATCTGTTCCATTTTCAAAGATGAATTAGGTACAGCATGGTATTGTTTAAAATCGGAATTCAATAGAATCAAATGTTTATGGAGATTGTTATTTATGTGGCAGTAAAGAGTCCTATGGTCAGAAATATAGCTCTTAGGTTATTGGCAAAGCGGAATACACCAGGGACATTGTAAAGTTATAAGTATAAGTCAGTCTTTTCACTTTCTTGTTTTATATTCACTATACAATCATTTGATTTATGGGGCTTTGTAACTTCAGGGCACTGAGATTTATAGATGGGCCTGGTAGTTTCTATTTATTTCAAAGCAGTATAATGCTGTCTTTTGTATTCCTTATTTATCATTTATAGTTCAACCAAACTTAGACCTCTGTTATTTTTTTTTTTATCAATAATACAACTTTGCTTACTTATATGTTGAATTTTTATCCCAGACTTGGAATGTAATTAGTATAAGGGGGGATTTTGGTGGAAAGGACAGCTTCTTTTCTTGTTCCTTGTATGGGTCAGAACAAAGGGATACATGCCTTGCTGCTGCAATAACAAAAGTAGATGTAAGATTGGGAAAGGGACAGAACTTGTAAGAATCTGGGTGCTGTCTGACATGACCTAGTACTTATAGATAGAATCATGGTAGAAATAATAATTGTGCAATAACAGCCAAAGTGTGGGTTCTAACAGCTCAGTTATTTTTATCCTGAAAACTAAACAAAAATGTAAAATGTATTGAGTTGCTGTGTTAAAATTGATTTCAATAGTACATAATGGTATATATAGGAATTGAAAAAAAAATAAACTTTTCAGGCATATTGTAATATTTGTTAAAAAATAACAATGTTTATTACAAATAATTCAATAAAAAGACTAGGACAAGAATAAAAAACAATTACATAAATGAATGTGGTTTAAAAACATGTATCAGTGACCAACCGAACTGTCCAGAGTTCAGCCTGAACCTAGATGGACTGGGTTGGTAGGTTGACAAAAAGGTTCCTATGGCTTGGCAAATGAACCCCTAAAGGAAAATACATATATATATACATATAGGAAGACCTAATTATTTGTCATACAGGAATCGTGTATAGAGGGGTTGATAGAGCCAAGCCGGAAAAGATTGATTCTACTTCAATATTTAAAGGGTACATTCAAAATTAGCTCGACTAGTTTCGCACTCTGGACGTACTTCTTCTGGAGCTATATGAATCTATTTGAGTACGGAAAAAAAGGCAGAATAACTATACATGAACTAATACATTTATTGTCCAGAGACAAAACTGCCATACTTGGTTGAGGAAATGACAAAGACATAAATATGACAAGACATAAGCCAATATTCATACCAATGATTTGTTTACTTACATATGTGTAAAGAAGAAAAAGTATACATTTGTCACTGAGGTGAGGCAGGCAGGTAACAGGAACTTCACAAGGGGTACACGGTCAACATAAGGTAGCTATAGGGAAAACCCATAAGACACATAGATGGTAAATATAAGTGTAATACACTTCAATTCATATACTATCAAAAGCATGGATACCCACCAACAAATGATAATGACAAAGCATTTAGTATTAGGTAAATTAAACCTTTTTCAGATTATAAAGAAGGTGGGTAGTCGCTTACAAAGATTTTCCTGAAGAATGTTTCACTGAGCGTGTGCATATATACTGCAACAGAAAAACATACTGTATATATTGTATTAAAAATAACTGTGTATCATGCACTAAAAACAAGGGGATAGTATAAAGAATTCAGGTACTAAAATAGAACTCACCTGGAGCTCATTTGGGCACTTGAAAATTGAGGTATATATTTAACATGGACTTAGAGATACCTATTTGCATCAAAGATGACTGACTGAGTGCTAGATTAATGGCTCAGCAAAAAATGAGTCACTGAATGGCAGCGTGCCCTCTAGTGTTTACCTCTAGAGGGTACACTGCCACTCAGTGACTGATTTTTGTCTTTCCTTCCTGGACTAACCAGGCGCTCTGTGGCTGTCACTTCTAGGTACGGCAGCAGCCGGGAGTGTGCATGAGTGGGCCCAGGCGGTGCATGTGCCGGATGATTGGTCGGTTCAGGAGCATCACACACTGTCAAGGTGGAATGTGGACCCCCTGATTGGGATGGGTATTTACTGGAGGGCTATCTTGGCACCAGTTAGGCAGGACCTGGACATTCCTCAGGACCCCGGAGCTTTAGGACACACGCTATGGGCCATACATACTGGTAAGTAGGCTCCTTTAACACTTGCAAGGGAGCAGATATACCTGCTTATCTGATTTAGGTGTCCGTTTATGAAGCAGTGAAATCTATTCACTGCTTCATTCTCCGACATTCTCAGAGGAGATCTTTATTAAGCAGAGTAGATCGCTTCACCTTCGGAGGAGTGAAGCGATCTACAAACGCTTTCAACACTGGAGAACGCCCCCTAATACTGGAATCTCATGAGACTTTATGAGATTACAGCACCAGAAATTCACAGAAACACTGAGATGTCAGTTTATTAAGCAGTGATAGATTATCACCGCTCAGTACACTGACAGACGGCGTGGTTAATGTTAATAAAATAACGAGTCCCCCTACATTATATATGAATACACACACACACATTATATATACATATATATACAGACACACACATTATATATAAATATATATATATATATATACATATACACATTATATATATATATATATATATATATATATATGTATATATATGTATACACATACATATGACAGGGGGCCATGGTTACAGTGTTGGGGGGTCTGAACGAGGTATAAGGAAGTTAAAAATCTTTCTCTTTCCTCCTCATCCCCTGAGATTCCCTCTTCACTCTCCGATTCTCCACCTCTGAGATGGTGAATCGGGGAGTGTGAATTCTGACTCAGATCGCCAGTGAAGTGCTGAGATCGCAGCTTCATAAACTGGCCGTTACTGTGTCAGTCAATGAGGATTCTCCATGTGCAGAGATAATCGGCGGGAGAACATGTTCAAACACTTCTCCCCCCGATTATCTCTGTTTCATAAACTGTTTATGGGCTGTGATCAGCGGCGATCCTCGGGATCACTGGTGATCACTAAATAGTGCCTTTCCATTTGCAATACCCGCAGAGCCATGGATGGTGCTTAATCTACCTGAATTCTTTATACTATCCCCTTGTTTTAAGTGCATGATACACAGTTATTTTATTACAATATATATGTTTTTTTATTGCAGCATGTATGTATGTGTATATATTATATATATATATATATATATATATATATATATACACGCTCAGTGAAACATTCTTCAGGAAAATCTTTGTAAGGGACTACCCACCTTCTTTATAATCTGAAAAAGGTTTAATTTACCCAATACTACATGCTTTGCCATTATCATTTGTATGTGGGTATCCATGCTTTTGATAGTATGTATATACAGTATATATATATATATATATATATATATATATATATATATATATATATATATATATATATATATATATATATATATATATATATATATATATATATATATATATATATATATAAAAACCTTTCTGTCTATGAATTGAAGTGTATTACACTTAATTTTGCCATCTACGTGTCTTATGGGTTCTCCCACGTACCATATCCCCATAGCTACCTTATGTTGACCGGGTACCCCTTGTAAAGTTCCTGTGTTACCTGCCTGCCTCACCTCAGTGACAAATTTATACTTTTTCTACTTTACATATATAAGTAAACAAATTATTGGTATGAATATTGGCTTTATTTATGTTTTTGTCATTTCCTCAACCAAGTATGCCTTTTTTGTCTTTTTGGACAATAAATGTATTAATTCATGTATAGTTATTCTGCCTTTTTTTCCATACTCGTACTACCGTAATAGATTCGTATAGCTCCAGAAGAAGCGAGTCCAGAGAGTGAAACTAGTCAAACTAATTTTGAATGTACCCTTTGAATATTGGAGTAGAATCAATCTATTCCGGCTTGGCTCTATCAACCCCTCTATACACGATTCCCGTATAACAAATGATTAGGTCATCCAATATGTATATATATGTATTATCCTATAGGGGTTAATTTGCCAAGCCATAGGAATCTTTTTGTCAACCTACCAACCCAGTCCATCTAGGTGCAGGTTGAAGTCTGGACTGTTTGGTTTGTCACTGAGACATGTTTTTAAACCACATTCACTTATGTAAATGTTTTTTATTCTTGTACTAGTCTTTTTCATGAATGATTTGTAATAAATATTGTTATTTTTTAACAAATAGTACCATATGCCTGAAAAGTAATTTTTTTCCAATTCCTATATATACCAATTTTAGGACTTGGCATAGTATATCACTAACTGTGCTGTCCACAGAGCCACCCTGTGGTGACGCCACTTATGTACTTATATGATTTCCATGGTAAATAATGTCAGCATGGTTTTACCTGAATATATATATTTTTTAGTCAACTTACTGTAAATAAGACTAAATTAAAAAAAGATGTGTATGTTCAGTAGCACAAGTTTTAAAACTCAGGCTTGGTTCATATAGGTGGGCTGTGTGACCTTGCATGTGATTCGCACCACACTGCAGTGCAAATCACGTGGAATGCGATTTCAGCCATACAGATAGTACACTCCAAGCGGTTCACCTAAGGCAGTGTGTGATGCGGGAACTCGCAGTGGATTTGCAGCATTCCCTGGCATCATACCTATGTGAACTGAGCCTAAGGCTCCATTCACGCTATGAGTTTCCGGGAACGCGCAAGAAAACACCCAGGAAACGCTTGTTTTGTTGTGTGTTTTCTCACTGCAAATGTGCATCTCGCTTGTGGTGCCATTAATTGGTAATGGAACG
This sequence comes from Lithobates sylvaticus, assembly GCA_028564925.1. Classification (NCBI taxonomy): domain Eukaryota; kingdom Metazoa; phylum Chordata; class Amphibia; order Anura; family Ranidae; genus Lithobates; species Lithobates sylvaticus. The sequence continues at coordinate 357,982,793 of CM053027.1, read as the reverse complement.
CTAAATGCAATTAGCAGTTGCATGTTTTGTGATGCGGCAGACATGATAGAAATGCTCATTTTGGCGCAATGCTCCATGCACAAAAAGGTTGTTTAACTTTATTAGTGCGTGAAGTAGCGTGAAATTTAAGTGAATAGACTTCCCTAGGTGTGTGAAGTGTGGAAACGCATGAAAAAAATGCAAGCGGAAATGCGCATTCCAGTCACGCAAAGTTGTGAAAGTGGCCTAATTGTGAAACCTAGAAAAAGTCCTTGTCCATTCACTCTTCCTATTTGTCCTGATGATCATTGTCCCTGGGACTGAAAGTCAAGGAACATCCAGAAATTTGAGCTGTCACTGGAACTAAGTATTGTTTCATTCACTCCCAGTATTTCAGAGCGGTATCAGACGCCACAAAGCACTTCTTTGTAGGACAGCCATGCTGCTGTGACTTACTCTACTTTCTTATTAAGATAGCATGTAATATAGAAGTATAATACTTCCTAGGCTTTGTACATTAGAGTGTGTGGGTGGTGATATCAGGGTCGCTGTCAGTTCCTGAGTTCCTCCCTTGGAATACAGACCTGATTTATAAAGTGGGTCACACTGCCATTCTTAGCTGCTTAACTAAAGTGAAATGGCAAATGGTCTTTTTAGACCATTCCTTTTCACTTCTCTTATACCAAGTTGTGAGCTAAATATTTGCCACATGGAATAAAAATGTAGGTGATTTTCCATCAATTGTCAGGCATTAGTTGAAGCTCAGCCAAGACAAACAAGACAAACACTATAGAGTCACACACAACAAGAGTATTTGCTTTATTTTTCCTAACCTTAAATAAAGTAGTATTAAACCCAAAATCAAACATTTATTTAACTTCAGCTCACCATTTCTTAGATGATGTGGCTTCCTTTGTTTTTTTTGTTTTGGCTTTCTATCTTTTATTTTCACCTGGTAATCCTGGCAGTTAGGCCCCTTTCAGATCGGTGCCTACGCTTAACAGAATCCGCTTGATCTCTCCGCTGATCCCCGCTAAGCAGCGTATGACAGGTCCGTGTCCGGTTCTCTGCGCAGAGCGGACATGGACACAGTTCAGCTCTCCTCTATGGGGACGGATGGAAAATAGGAAAACCCTCCATCTGTTTTTGGGGGATAGGATTGGATCGGATGGCGACGGGTGTCAGCGGACATGTGTGTGCACAGGTTTTAGTAAATCTCCCCCAAAGTGCATTACTCCAGGTAAAAACAGAGGGGAAAAAGCCACAAAAAAAGAATACTAATGTAGTCAACATATCTAAGGATTAGTAAGCTGCAATAAATTAAATGTTTGGTTTTGGGTTTAATACCGCTTTAACTTTAAGCTACAAGTAGTGTATGATGTGGCAAAGACACATGGATATGGGAATGAGGCTGAATAAATTTGGCTAATTGGCTTTGGCTAAATTTTTTTTTTTTTTTTCAAATATAAAGTTTTATTAATTTTTCAAAGAAGAAACAAGAAATGAGGCCAAGGCCTCAACAGAACTTACAATCACATATTTTCAATGAAGGTCGCAGCCTCCCGGGTTCAATGCACAGTCATCAGCAATACATTGTACAAATCCCTAAACCTCCCATCATTGCGTAAACCTCCTATATACTGTTGGTATCTGAATTAGGGTAGGGTTATCTATCGTGGTCTCAACCGGTAGGCTTTTCTCGTAAGCCGCTGGATTGCAGTGTGAGAGAGATGAGAAAAAAGAAAAAGAGAGGGAATAAGCATAGTTCAGAAGAGATCAAGATGGGGAGGGGGGGGGGGGGGTAACCGCACGTCTCCACGGCTTACTGTCGGGTCGTGTTCTATGGCACTGGTAGTAGCGGGCAAGTTTGGGTTCAGGTCCCTAGAAGGGCTTTCCCTTCGTCTGAGAGGATAAAGGTGTTCCATAATGCCCAAGTCTTCCTATAGACTTCCTGTTTATCCTGTGAGGTCAATATGAGGTCTTCAAGTTTGTTTATGTCTTCCACCTTCCGCAGCCATAGCGCTGCAGTTGGTGGGCGTTGTTGTTTCCACAACAGTGGTATACAGGCTTTAGCTGCGTTCGTCAGATGTCTTAGTATGGATTTCTTGTATCTCTTGGGAGATAGGGAGGATAAATGGAGCAGAAAGAATGCCGGGTCTTCAGGGATCTGGAATTCCGTGAACTTTTGGGACGTTGTACGGACCACGGACCAAAAAGGGGTTAACAACGGACAGGACCAGAACATGTGTAGCATCGTCCCCTTTTCCCCCTGACACCTCCAACAGAGCTCTGAGGATTCAGGAAAAATCTTGTGTAGCCGACTAGGCGTTAAGTACCACCTAGTCAGGATCTTGTAATTTGTTTCCTGTACTTTAGTACAAATGGAGGATTTAAGGGCGAGGTCTATCATGGTCTGCTTCTGTGCTGTCGTGAAGGTGCATTGCAGGTCCGATTCCCACCCTTCAAGGCACGCCAAATTCGGCGGTCCGGGGGGTGTGTTCAACAGAGTGTACATATTCGAGATGACCTGCGTTGCAGGTTCTGTTCCCGTCAAGAATTCCTCAAATGAAGTTCTCTGTCTAGTATAAAGACCGGGGTCGGGGATACTGTGTAGAAAATGATGTAATTGGACCGCGTTCCAAAATGGCAGTTGGTAACTGCCATTCGGGGCCATCAGTTCCTCAATGTTAGGCCATCTATTATTTACCACAAATTTCCCCGCCAGTATTTGGTTGTTACTTCTTAGCGTCTGGAAGTTCGCAGGGGAGTTCCCTGGGGGGAAGCTGGGATTACCTAGGATCGGAGTCATAGGGGACGTCTTGGTCGTCTGTGCGTTATGAAGGGTCGCCTGTCTGCACTGTCGTAGAGTGTTTCCAATTAGGGGATGTGTCTTTATCTCTTGGGATAGGGAGTCATAGCACCAAATTGCTGTCCCTAGAGGTGTCTCTGTCTGACTTTGCTCTATCTGGGCCCATAGTTTCATCTCTTGGTGTCGTTTCCAGTCTACTACTCTCCCAAGGTGTATAGCTTGGTAATACCGTCTCATGTCTGGGAGTGCGAGGCCTCCATGTTGTTTAGGGGCTGTCAGCAGGGTGCGTGGTAGCCGTGGTTTCTTATTTGCCCATACAAATCGGGTGAACGTCGCTTGCACTTGTTGGAAGTAACTGGGGGGTATTCTAATTGGTAGGGCCTGGAGCAGGTATAGAAATTTGGGTAGAATGCTCATTTTTATCAGATTGCACCTCCCGAACCAGGAGTGTATCCCCTTGTGCCACTTTTCTAATAGGATTTTGGTCTCTGTCAGTAGGGGGGGGAAGTTGGCCTCATATATTCGTGTCAAGTCTGAAGGGATCTTCGTACCTAGATAGGTCAGTGTGGACGAGGTCCAGCGAAATTTAAAACTCGCTTGTATGGTAGTGATGTCTCGTGTCGGTACCGATAATCCCATGGCCTCTGATTTATTATAGTTAATTTTAAGGTTAGATAGTTTCCCAAATGTCTCTAGTTCTTTAAGTAGGTTGGGAAGTGATGTCACTGGGTCAGTCAATGAGAATAGCATGTCGTCAGCGTAGGCTGATATTTTATGTTGTCGTCGTCCGTCTGGTACTCCGTGGATGTCTGTGTTACGTCTGATTGTGGAGAGTAATGGTTCCAGTGAAAGTGCGTATAGTAAAGGGGACAGTGGGCACCCCTGTCGTGTGCCGTTGGTTATTGGGAAGGCATCGGACAATATTCCGTTTGCCTTCACTTGGGCTGTCGGGCTGCTGTATATTCCCGCTATGCGGTTAAGCATTTTCTCTCCTAGTCCTATTCTCCTCAAAACAGTAAACATGTATGGCCAATTGACTCTGTCAAACGCCTTTTCGGCGTCCGTGTTCAGGAAGACGCATGGGATTTGTTTGTTTTTTACGATATGTAAGAGATTTAACACTTTGGTAGTGCTGTCCCTGGCTTCTCTAGTAGGAATAAAGCCCACCTGATCTAAATGGATAAGTCGCCGCAGATGTGACGCTAGTCGGGTAGCTATTATTTTTGTGTATAATTTGAGATCGACATTAAGGAGTGATATGGGTCTGTAACTCCCACATATCGCCGGGTCTTTCCCTTCCTTCCAGATCACAGAGATGTGCGCACTCAGCGTGTCTCTGGGAAATGTACCACCCTCTCCTATTATGTTAAAGACTTTCAAGAGGCGGGGTCCTAGTATTGGGAGCAGTGTTCTGTAATATTGTAACGTGTACCCGTCTGGGCCTGGCGCTTTCCCTGGTTTCATTTGTTTCACTGCCTGTTGTAATTCCGGTAGAGTTATGGGGGCGTCTAGTTCGGTCTGGGCTTCTGTAGAAAGTCTCGGGAGTTGGGCCGATGACACGTATTCGTCTAATTCTCGCTGTGGTGCTGTCGCTGGCGGTAGGTTATACAGCGTGGTATAGAAGGATTTAAATTCTTGGGTAATTTGTTTGGGGAGAGTCGCCCTGCTTCCGTCTAATTTGTTAATGTGTGGGATATAGGTGGAGAGTTTAAGGTCTTTAACTGATTGGGCCAACAGTCTTCCGCATTTATCCCCCGATTCATATGTAGTTTTCCGGCAGACCTGAATGGCTGCCTGAGCCCTGTATTGTAATATGTTGTTTATCTGCTTCCTAATCGTGTCTATTTCCAATGTCAACTGTTGGGTGGGGGCATGTTTGTTTCTGGATTCCGTGACTTTAAGGTCCCGGAGAAGCTGGGTGAGTTTCTGGGTTCGTTCTCTTTTAATCCGGGCCCCATGTTTTATAAGGATACCCCTGATCACCGTTTTGTGGGCCTCCCATAACGTCCCTGGTTCGCATTCCGGTTGGTCGTTTTCTAAAAAGTAAAAGTTAAGATCTCTACTGACCTCAGCTAGGACCTCCGGAGTCTGCAAGAGGCTCTCGTTTAGTCTCCAGAATTTATGACCTGTGGTGGAGGAGCCCGTAAGCTTGTATGTCAGGAATACAGGAGCGTGATCCGACCATGTCCTGTTTCCTATGTCTGTGTGTTCTGCTGAATCTAGTTGGTTGTGGGGAATCATAAAATAGTCTATCCTAGTATAAACCTTGTGTAGCGGGGAATAGTAAGTATAGTCCCGGTCTCCCGAGTGCTGTAGGCGCCAGACGTCGATTAGCTGCATCTTATGTAAGGTTTTGGACATGCGTTTAAGTTGGCTGATAGGTATCGAGGTCCTACCCAGTGAGGTATCTACGGAGGGAGTCAGGGGGGCATTAAAGTCGCCTCCTAGAATCAATTTCCCTTCCGTGAACCTCTGAAGATGTTCCAGTGTTCCTTCCAGGAACGTGGCTTGGCCTTCATTGGGGGCATATATTGCTGCTATGGTCAACAGAGTAGTCCCAATTAGGCCTTTAATAAAAACAAAACGGCCCTCGGGGTCTAGTTGGTATCCATTGCACTGCCAAGGGATTTTCCCCGACAGCAGTATGGTCACTCCTTTAGATTTCGCATTTGGGTTAGTGGAGTGGTATGCAACTGGGAAGTATTTGTTCCTGAGATAGGGTAGTTTAGTGTCTTTAAAATGAGTCTCCTGCAGTAGGGCAACGTCCACCTGTGACCGTCTAAGGTCATTTAGCAACATGCGTCTCTTCTCTGGCGTATTTAGGCCTCTCGTGTTAAGTGACATTACTTTTATACTTTGTGACGTCATTGTGTTTGAGGTTATACAATTATAGTCGAGTCGGCGGTGTGGTTAGGGGGGGTATTGAGAGGGTTGGGGGGGGGGTAGTAGAGAGTCAGGACAAAGAAAGTTCAGTGAATAAGTATAGTTAAGAAGGTGAAGACAGAGAAGGTTGGTATTCAATTACCAAACTGGGGTTAGGTCTAGTACCTAGTCCCCGTATAAATCCTTTATGTGCGCGTATGTCAATCGGGGAGTTATGTACGACCCCGACCGAGGCACGCTATCCTACGGAGAGAAGTGGTAGAACAAGGCTCATCCTAGTGAGCCCACCGTCGTCTCCCTCCCGTACTCTGGCTGATCTGAATAACTATGCACTTTTGCACAACAGTAAAGAACATTGTGTGGAACATTCTGTAATCCGCCCAAACTTTTCACAGTGTGGCAGTCTAACGGTATGTGGCCTCAACAGAACTGAAACTTAGGTCGTGTCTTGGTGTCGACCGCTCCCCTGTCCCCTAGACCCAACTGTAACTGTCAGTTGAACCCGTGACGGAGCCTCCGTGCCCTCTCCTCCCCGTTGCTCCTATTGAGGCTCCCCACTCCGGCTCCCCCCAACCTCCCTGCCAGGGATTTAACAGGTCGCATCTCTCCATCCTGATCCCCACCATCCCAGGGGAGTTTACCCAACCTCCGCTCTGTAAATTGTGCCCCGTGTTCCCTAAGGCTGTTGGGGTGAGCTAAGCTTCATCTTGCTGGTGAGCCTTCATCTGCCCCTGTGGGCGGTCTAGCAGGTTACAACAGTGCAGTCCCTCAATGCATAATGTAAAAGAAAAAAGGAAAAAAAAAAAAAAAAACACATTATCACAGTACATTACCATCTATATAATTGCAGAGTTTTACGCTGATTTGTGCGTTTCATAGACACCCTTAGCGTCTCTGACGCAGTCTGTGGGGAAAGAGGTTGTTAGATAGAGAGAGGAGAGACATATGCAAATCATTACAGTAAATCGCGTGTCATCACTCTCCAGTGGGTGTCTCTAGAGTGGTGGTATATCACTATTCAGTTTCTCAAGTGGGGTTCTTTACATTCAGTCCCCTACACACGTTCTCAGGGTGAATGTACAGTGTTCTCCATTCCCGGCTCCTTGGTTCCTGCAAGGGTCCTCGGTATTTCAGCCGTATACCTCCTCCCAAAACCATCCTCCCCCCTATGGCAGTAAAATGAAAAAAGAAAAGAACGCAGCAGAAACGGGGGGTGGTAGAAAAAAAAAAAAAAAACGGGTGATCGGTAGGATAGACAGACCAAGGGCAAATAAGTGTCTCCCTCAGTCTTCCGTGCAACTGAGAATCCCAGGTCTGTTCTCCACTGTACTTCCCAAGGTTGTGCCCTGCTTGCTGCTTATACACTAGTCCCCAGTGTATGGGCTCCAGGTATTGCTGCTAGGCTGAGATATGTGTGGGGAGATAGTGGGGAGGGGGGGGGCATCAGCACGTGAGGGAGAAAGGGCAGGGGAGGCCTCCATTCCAGCAGGGGTTCAGTTCAAGAGCAACATCTAGGGGGTAACTCAAAATACACCTAGTGACACGGTCGCTGGCCTCAGAAGTTAGCGGCCGCCACACTAGAACCCGTAAACATTGGCGGTATGTATTAGTAGGTACAGTACCTTAGGACTCCCTCGCTGGTTCTTGCGATGTCCCCCTTGGTCTGTGGCGTCTTCTCTGCGGTCTCGGTGAGGAGTCTTCCCTTTGTCTGTAGGCTGGTGGTCGTCCCTGCGGTCCCGGGAGGAATGCTAGCCAGTCGGGCAGGTCGATCGGTTCCGCTCCCAAGAAGGCAAACAGCTCTGGAAGTGCGTCCGGCTTGCGTAGGTTAAAGTGCCGCTGGTCCTTCCGAAAGGTTACCGAGAGCGGGTATCCCCATCTGTAGGTAAACTGGCGTCTGCGGGCTATCTCCAACAGGGGTTTCAGCATGGCCCTTCTCTGTAGTGTGGCCCTTGAGAGGTCTGGAAGTATTTTGAGAGCAGCGCCATCAAACTCCAGGTCTCCCGCCTCCCACGCCTTACGGAGCACTTGTTCCTTGTGTCCATAGTGGTGTAGCCGACATATCACGTCACGTGGCCTCAGAGGGTCTGTAGGTCGTGGGCCTAACGCCCTGTGTATTCTATCAATCACCAGTCTGTCGGGGAGATCTATACCCTCTATGGCTCGGAATATGGCAGCAGCTGTATCCGAAAGGTCCTCGGGTCCCGTGGCTTCTGGGAGGCCCCGGATCCGCAGGTTGTTCCTGCGGCTCCGGTCCTCCATTTCCTCCATACGGAGCTGTTGTTCCGTCAGGGCCTCCATGTGTACTGTCTGAGCCCGCTCCACCGCCGTGACCCTCCTGTCCATAGCGGCTAGGGATGTTTCCCCCGTTTCAAGTCTGGCCGTCAGGGAGGTGATGTCTGCTCTTACCGCTTTCATCTCCTTGCGGTGCGCCGCCTCAACCGTCCCAATGAGCGCGGCGATGTCCGCTTTAGTTGGCAACGCCTGCAGGAGGGCTCGGAGCTCCGGGTTTACTCCGCACATCTGGTGGGGTGCCTGCGAGTGTTCCCCCTCCTCGTCTGTATGTAGGTCCATCGGGCAGTTCCCGTATGCTTCCGGGAGTTGCGATGCAGAGGCAGGTGACATAGAAGCGTGCGGGAGACCATCCTCCATCTCCTCTGCACGTGGTGCCGCCATCTTTAGCTCCGGGGAGCCGAGCTGAGATAACAGAAAAAGTCTCCTTATTTCTCCTGACGACGGGGTATGGACCGTCGGCTTTGTAATCTTGCTGTTCCGCTTACTATTTCTCTTCTTGGCAGAGTGCATAGTGCTATTAAAGTCGGTATTATGACCGGGATAGGTGAGAGACGGACGGGAGCTCTGAGAAGCACGTCTCTATCCAGCCATGTCCAGGCCACGCCCCTCGCTTTGGCTAAATTTGAGTAATAGAGAAAGCTGGTAGACCAATTTTTCTTAATTAAATAACCAGCGCTCAGACTTCCTATATCATTCAATAAATAAATAACTACAACAAAAAATTGTGTAGAAAATAAATAAATAAAAGAAAGCTTCTTAATCCATATGTATATATATATATATATATATATATATATATATATATATATATATACAGTTGCCAAAATGGTGCAAATCACAATAAAATGTGCTAATTAAAGTGCTTAAAGTGCAAAATCAGTGTCCATAAACCCTGCAAAAGTGTCCAAATGTTTGTATCACACTTCCTAAAGTGAATAGTGCAAATATCTTCAACTCTCCAATCAGTGCTCTTCACTCTCCCCTCCAAGAAATGCAAGGCCACTCACCAGAAGTATTAGACCTCTTTATGTTTCAAAAAAGGTCAAACAGCGCTTTTGTTAACTTTAAGTCACTTCAAAAGCCTCCCTCAGGCCACTACTGGATATTGAGATCCTGCACAGATCACTATTTTAGAGCACATTTTTATTTCCTAATAGTTCGGCTTTTTTTCTATTCATACATCATCTCAGATAATAACCATTAAAGAGGAGCTCCAGCCCCCCCCCCCCCCCCCACACCAAAAAATTAAACGTCCGCAGCTACAAATTCTGTAGCTGCTGACTTTTACCATTAGGACATTTACCTGTCCAGGGATTCCGCAATGTCAGCACCCCAGCTGATTTTTCAATCGGGTCTCGGGTTCTGCCACTGCCATTCTTTGTAAGGGAAACCAGCCTTGCGGCGTTACAGCCAGTTCCCTACTGCCCACACAAGAAGTGCACTGCGCTTTCTGAATGGCCCGGCTGTGGTGGAATGAGGAGGGGGGGGCCGAACCTCCTGGGACCTCACTGTGGCGAGGTCTCCCGGTAGTGGGGACCGTTGCCTGTCAAAAACAGATACCTGCCCCCCCCCCAGAAAGTTGCCAAATGTGGCAGCAAACAAGCAAAGCTTCCCTTTATGGGTGGAGCTCCGCTTACTGGTAGACCAATTTTACATACCAGTTCTGACTGCCAAAATGAGCCTATATGCAAAATATCACTTTTAGCTGTACTTAAATAAGTCTCCAAGTATGCTGCTTTTAGGTGTGCTTCAGAAAACGAATGGTGCAATTGTCAATTTTCAGCATCTGGAGGGTACACACAAGCAAAAAATGTAGATGCTGTGTGAACAATCCGTAGGCTAGGTTCACATCTGTGCGGGTGGTTCCCGCTACGGGTCCGCACCTGTTCTCGCAGCCACAACCACCTGCACAGAAAAACATACTGGATGCGTGTGGGTGCCATTAATCCTGGTGACGTGTTGCATGCACTGGAAATTGCACCCCACTGGGAACTGCACTACACTTGCAGTTCCCTTGCGGGCTACGATTTCTAAAATGCTGCAGAGACCGTTTCCTTGCAATTTAGGAGGAACGGCAGCCCATTCAAATGAATAAGCTGCCGTGCCCATACAAAACGTAGCTTGCAGAGCTGCATAAGTGTAAACCTAGGCTTACATCTTAGTATTTTAAATAAGGAAAGAGGTGATGCTAAAATGCATTTGAAGTGGTGTACATTGTGTAGAGGCAGTGAGGGCCAGTGTAATGCATTGTTAAGACAAGGGGCACTTTTGTCTTTTTACATTTATTTGAAATGTCACAAAATAGCACTTCATTCAAGTCTACGCAGTGTAGCAGATTCCGACATGCTGCAGTGCAGGGGCATGCGTTGTGGTGAGTTACAAAAAAATGCATGCTGCACCACACTGTTCCTCAATGCAGCATTATGGTGTGAACAGGGCTTATAGAAGACAATTGGTTTCTAAGTAGCTTGTGTGGAGCCTGTATTGATTTATGCAGAGCAATGCAGCTCAAAGGACCTGTGGTTATTTTATACTCCATTCTGTGCGTTCTATGAAAATTTACCATTTACAGCTATGGTGACATCTGCAGAAGATGATTATCAGAGACACCTGCTAATTCTTTAATTTATTTGACTGCTGCAAAAATAAAGTAGAAAGCAGATGTTCTTTAGATGAAAAAATGTGTGCTATCTGTGTTATATCAAACACTATTGAAAATATTTTATGCTTTTATAAAAATGTATGCTGTATTGTTAAAAAATAAGCATTGATGTATGTACAGCTGGAGAGTGCTCCTCTGGGATAAACTGTGCAATTAAGCAGCAGTCCCATAGGATGTCCCTTTCTAAGTAAGACCTACCCCTTTGTACGTTAACTAGAGGGGGCAGGGATAGTGACATATAATACAGCATCTGTACGTGTAGATTTGCTTATTGCTATTCTTCTTGGAGCAAAAGCCCTCAGAAATAAAGGACTATTGATTAACAGCCTCAAGGAAAATGACAAATACCTTGAACAAAGTCAGATTTTGTTCTGTGCATATAAACAGTATAAATCTCAAGAGATCGGAAGCATAGCTCCTTTGGGGCCACTTAGAATCACTTTTTCTGTTGCTAGCCTTAGAAGACACAATAATCTCATGAAATGATACAGAAATACAAATTAGCAATATTATTTGTTAAAGCGGAGTTCCGGACACATTTTTTTTTCAGGTATCCGAGCATAATGCATTATTAACATAAAGAACGATTTTATATGTTTGCTAGTGGATTTTGATAATATATTTATTTTATACTCACAAATTAGTAAAACCTTCTTCTGGCCATTTCCATGATGATTGTGGGCATGTGAAGCCCAATTGCAATCTCTTTCTGGATTACCGATGGAGAGGTGCATGCTGGTTACTCTCGATATCGCGCATGCGCGATGCTCCAGCGGTCGGAGCACCGATTGTTTAGAAAGTTGCCATAACAACGGGCGGCGATGGAGGAAGGTCCTGCCCCATTGTTATGGCAACCGCCTTAAATCGCGTCATTTCCTGTCGGGAAATAACAAGATTTTTGCTCACAGTACTGCCCACTGACTCCTGGGAAATGTGAGTCAGCACAGATGAGGGAGAAAGTGGCGAGGAGCTCCGCGGACCAGGATATGGCAGATTAGGAGCCACTACATAGCAACAGGGCATTTCTGGTAAGTAAAAAAAAAAATTTCCCCCAAATGTTTTTTAATACTGTTAAAGACCTGTGAATTTGTAAAAAAAATTTCAGAGTGGAACTCCGTTTTAAGCAGTTCAAAAATTCCTTATGTGCCTAAAATTTGATTTACTAAACCTAAACTCTAGGCAGCTATATGACACAAATACCACTTGTTGACCAGCCCATAGTAAAAAGACATCATTTGCTTGACATTTAATTACCGTTGTTATGGCAGCTAGCTGCCACAATCCAAGTATTTTCTTTATAATATGGGCGATTCTCTTTCAGATAAAATTGATTCATTTATCGTGGGATCACTTTTAGAAGTGGTGGAAGCCTCCCCATCTCCCGCTACTTCCTAGGTCATTCCCAGGCTTACCTAACGGATCAGTAAAACCCGAAAGTGGTCTGATGTGGCCGTTAGATGGGCATGGAGAAAAGTGAGTCCCAGATGGCTGCCTTCTCTTACGGGGCTCTATGGCCTTGGGGGACTGGAGCGATGTTGGGCTTCACTTCCTGGGCTCGGTCCATAATTAAATAAAAACATTTTTTTTAAAGTGAAAATTAAAAAAATATATATTTTGCTTTAGAAGGTAAAGAAGAGATTTGGGTTTTTTGATCCACATAAAGTGGACCTGTCATCTTTATTTCTATTACAGGGGATATTTATATTCCTTGTAAGACGAATAATAGTAATCAAAAAATAAATGAAGAGACAGTGTAAAAATAATAAATAAAGTAAAATAAATAATAATAAAAAAAAGTGCCCCATCCCTCCGTGCTTGTGCGCAGAAGCAAACGCATACATAAGTTGCACAAGCATATGTAAACGGTGTTCAAACCACACATGTCAGGTATCACCATAAACATTAAGTGCAACAATTCTAGCACTATACCTCCTCTGTAACTCTAAACAAGTAACCTGTAAACGTTTTTTAAGTACCGTAGTTTGAGGCCATTCCACAAGCGTGGACAACTTTAAAGCATGACATATTGTGTTTTTTTTTTTTTTTATTCATTAAAGTGTATTTTTTCCCAAAAAATTGCATTTGAAAGACTACTGCACAAATACAGTGTGACATAAAATATTACAACGACCGCCATTTTATTCTCTAGAGCCTCTGCTAAAAAATATATGTATAATGTTTGGGGGTTCTAAGTAACTTTATAGCAAAAAATACTGATTTAAACTTTAAAATAAAAAGTTCCAGAAAAGTAGAGCATGCACTTACTTTGGTGCAATTTCAGTGCATTCATATAAAAAGGCTGAAAACGCACTGTACTCAAATCACATAGGAATTTGCATTCCTGTGCAATTTTTGGTGTGAACTGGCCCTAAGTGCACGCAGTGTAAGTACCCAAATTCGTCTTTGTATCAGCGGAGTCCCTATATAAAAGAGTTCAGACTAGGAGAGAGAAACAGCACAAGATGCAAATCAGTTGTGCTGCAGTGCAAATAAATGCTGATATTAGGAGAGAGCAGAATGATATCGAGATTAGTTTGCTTCACTGTCCAGTCATAAACTGGAGGAGAGAAAAGACCCTTAACTGTTGCGTAACTGCAGCAGAGGAAAATCAAGTATCCTGCACTGCTGTGCTCTGTAGCAGAACTGTGTAAATCTCAGGACTGTATGGAGAGATATACAAATCCTCTGGCAGGTGTCTAGCTGTTTGCAATTTAAGCAAGTTAAAAGTTGAACATAATAAATCTCATCACATGAAGAGAAAGTTCTTGTTTTGTTATTCCCCTGCATATTATTTGATGTTTGGCACAGGCTCACTCAATTCACCTTTACAACATCTCACTTTGTGCTTTTGTAATTTTATATTACTGTATTTATCGGCGTATAACATGCACCTTCATTTTAAGAGGGAAGTTTCAAGAATTTTTTTAAATTAAAATAAGGGTCAGTGCCCTTCAATACAGCCTGATTACTGCCCATCTGCAGCTTCCTCATCTCCCATCAATGCAGCCTGATAAATGCCCATCTGCAGCCTCAATACAGCCTGATCAATGCCCATCCGCTGCCCATCTCATCAATGCAGCCTGATCAATGCCCATCTGCAGCCTCAATACAGCCTGATCAATGCCCATCTGCTGCCCATCTCATCAATGCAGCCTGATCAATGCCCACCTGCTGCCCATCTCATCAATGCAGCCTGATCAATGCCCATCTGCTGCCCATCTCATCAATGCAGCCTGATCAATGCCCATCTGCAGCCCATATCATCAATGCAGCTTGATCAATGCCCATCTGCAGCCCATATAATCAATGCAGCCTGATCAATGCCCATCTGCAGCCCATCTCATAAATGCAGCCTGATTAATGCCCATTTTTAGCCTCAATGCTCATCTGCAGCCTCACCATCTTTTATCAATGCAGCCTGAACAGTCGGCAGCCACACACACACAGTCCCACTTCTGCCATCAGCATTGGACCAGCTCATGTGATAGACAGAACACTGGACCAATGACGGTGGCGGAGGCGGGACTGTGTGTGTGACATGAGAGCCGAGTGAGAGCCGAATAAACAGGAGATGATGGTTCGATGAACTCCGGTGGCGCTCATCCCCCTCCTTCCCCTAGCAAGTACACTATTGGCGTATAACACGCACCCATGATTTTCCCCCTATTTTCAGGGGAAAAAAGTGCATGTTATATGTCGATAAATACGGTACAAAAATCTATTAAGAAGGCTACAGTAAGACATGTCGCTTGTATTATCCTGTACACATCCATGTGTACATTACATGAGTTAATACAGGATAATACAAGCAACAATTGTTTCTATTTTATAAAAAATGTCATGGTTTGCACCAAAAACATAATTTTAAAGTCAATATAAACAAGAAACATAGAATATGTAATAGAATAAAATAAAATTCAGTAATAATGTTGCTTTAAAACAAAATTTTGACAAGTTTTAATTTTTTTGTTAAAAAAAATATGATTTGAAAAATGTGTCAGACATTTTTTCAAAAGAATTATGACAAGTTATCGCTGAAAAAACAGGCCCGTAATAGAAATTTTAATTATGCTCTATTCCACAATGAGGAATATAGGTGCAAGAGCGGAAATGGATAAATAATCTTCAATCAGGGTCTGATTTAACAATTGAGGTAGCCTGAGCCTGTGTTCACTTTAATCATCCAGTCATTTGGCACCATGCACACTAGCATTTTTTTAAGCTTCTAAAAGCTGTTATTAGCATTTTTTCTGCTCCTAGAAGCTAAATAGTGTTATCCTATTTGTCCATGCACAATACTTTAGGCTATTAGCATTTTTTGAGCTTCAGCGTCTAGGAGCAGAACAAAAAAAATAGTTTATCTGCATTTTTCATCCACCGTTCTTTTTTTTTTTTACTATCTTTTTTTGAGTTTATGAAAAACGCAAGTGTGCATGGAGCTTTTAGGAGAATGTAAAAACACAGTTTCTCTTGCACATGGTTGGATGGTCACTTCACATCACTAAACCTCATTGAAAATAAGGTGCAAAAAGTTGGGGTTCATTTGAAAGGCTATTAAATCTGGGAGCTTAAAAATAACAGAGGATAGAGCCTTATTGTTGATTTCCTTCACGGACATAACTGGGCCTTTCTATGAGATCCAATTTATTGTGCACAAACCATTTTTTTTCAGATTTATTTCAAACGATGAAATCGAGAACAAACAAGTAAACAATAGAATAAAATGATTCATCGAATAACTCCCCATTTACCTCTCCACGGAAATGAGAAGTAGATAATGTTCACTTAGCTTACTGAATATGTTCACTTCAATTATTCAAGACAACATCCTGTTTTTATTTAACTGACGATAAATAACTCAGAAGCAAAAAGGAGAGCAACAAGTAAAAAAAGATCTGCGTAGCAGCTGGCTAGGAGACAGCTTAAATCCTCCAAAAGCAGCACAAGTCAAACACTATAAACAATTCCTGCAGTGCTCACACACAAATCCACAAATCCATAGTGCAAAGATACATAGAAGAATAAATAACATTTGTAACAAATAAAATAAGACACCCTCTCTATAATGCCGGCTGCATTTTGCTTCCGAGCTGTAGCTGAGTTGCCTCAATGTTGCCATTGCAGTGCAAGCATGTGTGTGCCTGATGACAGGTTCAATAGGAGCATAGCCAGGGAAAGGGAGCTCTAATCAATTTAAGACAAACTAGCTGGGTCCCAGCCCCTGATACACGGCTTGTGTCTAATAGTAAAAAAAACTCTAGGTCACTAAACAGATGACAGTGCACAATCTACAACAGGGGTAGGCAACCTTTGAGAGGTGGAGATCTACCTGGACAATATGGAAGAGATCAAAGATCACTGGGGTGCAGCGCCCTTTTGCTTTTTTTTTTTTTAAAGAAATTACTAGAAAGCCCCCGATAAAAAGACGGTATAAAGAAAACTTTGAAAAATCTTCTAAAACTAATGTCACTGTAGAAATATAAACGTAAAATTTAGCTTCAGTGAGAAACTCAGCAATCACTTTCATTCAAATTTTTGTTCTTGTCTTGTCATATGACGGCGTCCCAGAATGGTTGCTCTTGCGGGGGTGTGCAGATCTTTAACCATGTGATCGGCTGTGTCCAATCACAGCGGTCAAATATAAACACAGAGATGCCGGTAATCGGCTCTCCTCGCCTCACACTGACAGAGTGTGAGGCGAGGAGAGCCGATCAGTGGCATCTCCTCACAGGGGGACATCTAGGGATGTAATCAGGGCACTAATCATCAGTGCCCTGATTACAATAAAGAAATATAGTGTAACAATACAGTGCCCACCAATGCCAGCATACAGTGCCCACCAGTGGCAGCAATTAGTGCCACAAATCAGTGCCCATTAGCCATGCCAGTCAGTGCTGGCAATCAGTGCCGCCTATCAGCGCTGCCCATCAATGCCAATCACTGCTGTACATCAATGCCCATCAGTGTCGCCCATCAGTGCCACCAATCAATGCCCATCAGTGCCCATCTGTACCATCTATCCATGCTGCCTATCCATGCCCACCAGTGCCGCCTATCAGTGCAAGCCACTGCTGCCTATCAGTGCCCACCAGTGCCGCCTATTAGTGCCCATCAGTGCCACCTAAGCCCCCGTAAATGCGGTCGGAAATTCCGACCACAAAATCCGTCAGTTTTTTTCTGACGGATTTTGTGCGACGCTGGTGTTGCATACACACGGTCGGACAAAGTTGTCGGAAAATCTGATCATTCTGAACGTGGTGATGTTCGTTGCTTAAGATGGAACTACGTAGAGGCTAGTAGTCAATAGCTTTGGTCTCGTAATTTGATCTGAGCATGCGTGGCACTTTGTCCGTCGGAATTCTCTACACACGATCAGAAAAAGTCCGATCGGATTTTGTTGAGAGCAGGATAAAAAAAGTCAGATGGAGCCCACACACGGGCGGATTTTCCGACAACATGGTCCGATCCTACATTTTCCGTCGGAATTTCCAACTGTGTGTACGGGGCATAACAGTGCCCAGCAGTGCCGCCTATCAGTACTTATCAGTGCTACCTATCAGTGCCCATAAGTGCGGCATATTAGTGCCTCCTCATCAGTGCCACCTCATCAGTGCCCATAAGTGCCGCCTCATCAGTGCCCATAAGTGCCACCTCATCAATGCCGACCAGTTCAGCCTATCAGTGCCCATTGGTGCGGCCTCATCAGCGCACATCAGTGAAGGTGAAAAATTACTTAGTTACAAAATTTACTGACAGAAAAAAAGTAAAAAAAAAAAACTTTTTTTCCACAAAGTTTTTGGTCTTTTTTTTTCTTTTTGTAAAAAAGAAAAAACTCAGAAGTGATTAAATACCACCAAAAGAAAGCTCTATTTGTGTGAAGAAAATTATAAAAAAATTTTTGGGTACAGTGTAGCAGGACCGCGCAATTGTCATTCAAATTGCGACAGCGCTGAAAGCTGAAAAATGGCTTGGGCAGGAAGGGGGTGTTAGTGCACGGTAAGCAAGTGGTTAAGGTTAGTTAAGCTTTTCCTGGAATTTGACTTTAACCTCCCTGGCGGTATGATTATGTCAGATTTTTGAATCTTAAAGCGGTACATTGTTTTGCATAGAAATTTGGCGTTTTATATTGCAGGCCTGTAATTCTTTGGGAATAACTCACTTAAATCTGTCCAAAAAAAAGTCTAGTAGACATCCTGGGTATGATAAAGTTTGAAACATGAAATTATGAGTTATAATATAATAAATAACTATAAATAATTATAAAAAAATATATAATAATAATAAAATGAATTTCCCCACAAATCACTATAGCTCAATTCTGCAAGTGTTCTAATTTTCTATCGTTGTTTTCTATCTGGTCTAAAACCACTTTTGACGTAAAGGGACAATTTTTGGATGCCATGGACATTCTCAAGTTTCCAGGCAGAAAGAACAGTATATATAAAGTGCATGCAGGGCATTGGACAAAGCACTAGGGACAAAAGAGGTGAAATGATTTGATACAGTAATGTAATCTTACAGATTACTGTGTACTGTATGCGTTATGTCTTTTGTACTTTTTGAATTTGCTGCCAGGCGCTGCCCCCATTCGTTGCCACGCTTGCAGAGAACAGGGCCCAAAGGATCCAGCAGAGGACACAGCGGGGGGACATCGCAGGATCCTGGGGACAAGGTAAGTATGCTGTACCAGGATTCTGCAATTCAATCCCGAGTGTGGCTTGGGGTTACCGCTAATGGTACTGAAATTTATCCCAGAGCCACACTCAGGAATACCGCCAGGGAGGTTAAGTTGTGCATGTAAAATGTGTAAGACCCCCTTCACACAGAGGGCATTTTGAAGGCGCTATAGCGTTAAAAATAGCGCCTGCTAAACGCTGCTAAAACAGCTGCTCCATGCACTCCAGTGTGAAAGGCGAGGGCTTTCACACTGGATCGGTGCGCTGGCAGGGCATCAGAAAAAGTCCTGCCAGCAGCCTATTTGGAGCGGTGAAGGAGCAGTGAACTCACCTCCGCCGCTGCTCCACCGCTGCTCCACCACTGCTCCCTATTGAAATCAATGGGGCAGTGCTGCGATACCGCCGGCAAAACGCTGCTCCAGCGGCGTTTTGCGGGCAGATTTAACCTCTTTTCGGCCACTAGCACGAGGGGTTAAAACCGCCCGCTAGTGGCCGAATAGCGCCGCTAAAACGACGGTAAACGCTGGTTTACCGCTGACGCCTTTCATACTGAAAGGGTCTAAAGGAGAGGGAGGGCAATACATGGTATTAAGAACTGGGGTATGTAAACTTTAGACTTTTGGGTATGATTTAAAAAGAGTAAACACAGTTGATTGATAATAAATGGCTTCAGCCAAACGCTAACCAGAGTAAAAGAAATGTTTTTGTGTTATCATTCATATTCTCTAAAAAATGGCCAAGAAATCATAAATAATGTAAACTTATGAGCACAACTGTGTGTTTTATATATATATATGTATATGTGTGTGTGATTCTGGCTAAATATAAATATTGGCTTCTGGCACATAAAGGAAAGATTTGCATATTTTACTACCAAAGAAATAAACCCCCTTTGGTTATGCATTGAGCAATTGAGTATAACTAGTTAAAATACTGTATGTAAATAGCATCTGCTTGAGGAAAACAAGCACAGAAGCATTATGTTAAAAACTGTTATTGAGTGTTTAAATTAACACATTTGAGAACACAAAGATAGATATTGAGTTAGTCTTTTTATCTTCAAATGCAAAAACATATTTTGTGGCATGGGAATACTAACCCATGGTACACATCAAAGAGAAATTAACCAGACTGCTAGAAAAGTAAAGCTGTCCTGACCCAAACTTACAGCTCAGTAATTCTGTCATTAAAGCGTGGTCCAGCTGAAAATGTTTTTTTTTTTTTTTAAAGTCAGCAGCTACAAACACTGCTGACTTTTAAAAAGGTTGTAAACCCTTACAAACCACTTTGACCTACATTAAGCCTAGATTAAGGCTTACCGTATTTTCCGGCGTATAAGACGACCTTTTACACTTAAAAAAATTGGCCAAAAAGCAGGGGTCGTCTTATACGCCGGGTCAGCCCCTCGGATGCCTGCTCGGTAATACTGTATGTAGCTTCAGCTACATACAGTATATACCACTGAGCCAATCCTGGTGAGCGATGTATTCAAATGAATACAGAGCCTGCTCGGATTGGAGTAACAACCTCTGCCAATCCTTGGCTTGGCGGATTGGCTTTGACAGTGAGAGAGGCGCAGGCTGATGATGGTACAGCCTCTGCCAATCCAAGCAGGCTTTGTATTCATTAATAGAATACATCGCTCGCCGTGATTGGCTCCAGCAAAAGCTGGAAGAAGCATATGGCGTCAGCTCCAGCTCCAGCAAGAAGGAAGAAAAATGAAGCCTCGGAAGGGGGGGTCGTCTTATATGGTAAGTACAGGAAAAAAATGCTTAAAAAACTGTTGTCTTATACACCCCGTCGCCTTATACAGCGGCAAATACGGTACCTGTAGGTGCCTGAAATATCTCCTAAACCTACACGTTTAGGAGATATTTGCCAAAAGAGAGGCACCGCTGTCTACGGGGACAACAGTGACTTTGCTGGCTCCTGTGTCAGGTAAGTGACACATAATGGACTACTATGCGATGCATAGTAGTCCATTATGCTTTACCTTTGCAGGGAAACAAAGAGGAAGTAAACCCATCAGGGTTTACTTCCTCTTTAATAAGCACACTTACCTGTGCAGGGTACCCGCGATGTCGGCCGCCCAAGGCCGATCCATCCATCGGATCGGGTCCCGACACCGCCATTCATACTAAGTGAAACAGGTCGCGAGGCGCTATGTGAATGGCCGGCTGTGTTCTGGGACACACACAGTTCCCAGAACACAGCCCGCCCCATTCCCCAGAAGACAACATGAGGAGGAGAAGACTGAAGATCACCGCGGTGTAGGAAGTGGCAGATTAGGACAATCTGCCTAGCAACAGCCATTTCTGGTAAGTAAAAAAATAGTTTTCATTTTTTTTCATTGATAAATACACCTCAATATAAACAGCTCAGCAATAAAAGGCACAAACACTGCATTACATAAAATAAATCAATACACTGTGCTGTTGCGGGAAAAAATTCATTGGAATTTCCTTTACAAGAAGCAATAATCATCTATGCACAAGTGCCTTGCCCGCAGTGGGAACCTCTGTGCATGTGCAATGTGGTATCCATATCACAGTTGGCACTATTGCATTTTTACGTCTACTTATAGTCCCTTTTATTGCTATAAATACACACTTTGTGAGTGTAACATCCCTAACAGTGGTTAAACCTGAGCATTTTTATTTTGGTCATACCACTGCATAACTGACAATAAAAAAATTACACTCGTTAGTAAATTCACTGTTTGAACATGCATACAATTTAGTATGTCAGCCCCTTTGCCTTTGCGTGTAATTGTTCAACATGGCTGTGCACAACGTGAATATTGGATTACATTGCAGCATTTATCCAGACACGCTCAGTGGTGACAAGATACTCTAATTAATGAACTACTGTATATCGCAGCAGTCTTTTCTTGTTGAGCGCTTCCATTTAAAACTGATCTCCAGGCATATATAAAAGACACAAATGAATGCAGCTCTGTAATCGTTAATACATCTCTAAGTGTATTTTTTTTAATGCAAGCAGTGTAAGTACCAGAAAATTAACTTTGTATCAGCCTTTTTAAAGTTCAGGGAAGAGGAGAAGAAGCAACATAAGAAGCCAATCAGGTTGTTCCAGAGGAAGATAGGAGTGCTAATAGGAAAAGCAAGTAAAGTGAGAGAGAGAGATGATCTCATCGGTCCGTTGCTTCTCCTTTTGAATTTTGTGAGTTGCCCTATTCAGATCCCTCACTTATACCATTTAAGATTACCCTCACTGTCTGGTCACCTTCACTCCCCTCAGATAAATGTCAGTAGACTTCTGGATCATGAGAGTACACCTCTGGTGGACAACCATTAGAATTTGTCCATGTCACACAGGCAGGACCCTAGCAGGATAGAAGGGTAGGAGGTGGGTTAATCCTATCCTAGAGTTGAACTTTACTGTATAGTATTTTTTAAGTCAATGCATTGATGTCTTTCCACAAATGACCATGTTACCATTTCTACAAATGTATGTGATGATAAATTATTATCGAAAGTTAAAAATATATATGTAAATCCAACCACTAAGGTAATTTCAAAAGTAAAATTCAATATTTTTAAATCTGTAGCTTTCACTAAAAATCACCTTGTGTCTCCACTCCCTCGCCCCCACATATCTCTGACCATTCCTTCCTTGCTCTGATGTTGAAGTCTTTGCAAGTTATCCGGGTTGTATGACTTCACATATGGCCTCAGTGGATTGTTTTCAATATTTGAATTGTGGTGTACATTGGTATGCCTATATATTTATGTTCTTTGTCCTATGTTTGACTTCAACATTATTTTTTGTATTTCTCTGTATTTTGACATTTTAATAAAGACGAATTGGTATAAAAATCACATTGTGATTGTGAACAAAATACCAGTCACATTTCTGATAATTTGGATCCGTAATTTATAAACTAAATTTCGTATTTCATACAGAATTCGTATGCATAAAAATTCGTATTTTGGATTGGTACGAATTTTCGGAAATTCGTACGAATCCGAAATACAAATTTTTATGCATACGAATTCTGTATGACATACGAAATTTCGTTTACGAATTTCGGATCCAAATTAACAGAAACGTGACTGGTGTTTTGTTCACCAATCACTCAGAGGAAGTACAAAATATGAAATTTCGTTTACGAATACGAAATTTCGTTTACGAATACGAAATTTCGTTTACGAATACGAATTTCGTTTACGAATTTCGGATCCAAATTAACAGAAACGTTTAAAAACCCAGGAAGTCAGCACAGCACAGGGATGGTGGGAACCCCTCATAATGATAAATTCATCATAACAAACTTTCGTTATTTTAACAACAAGTTTACGAATCTAACGAAAATTCGTATTTGGTACGAATCCGAATTAAATTTTGTACACGAATTACGGAATACGATTTTTTTTTAATACTAAACGGAACGTAACGAAACAAAACAAATTTTTTGACGGCGCCCATGTCTAGTGAAGGGTTGTTTTGAAAAACTTCCTTTGGCCTGTGATGTGTGCTTTTTCATGGAAGAATTATGGTTAACACTACCTATCCCCCTAAACAGCAGCACATAGGACACAGCTAGATAACCAAATTAAATGTATTTAAGCTCTCTCCATGCTACGTGGAGTTAAGGCTAAATGTTATGTAAAAATATAAAATTATTCTTATGTTTACATTCAGTTAGTTTCTCTGGAGTCAGAGACAGAGGAGTATATGGAGTACAAGAGCAGCCAGGGCTTGGAGGGTTTAAAAGCAAGTTTCTTTTTTTTTTTTCAATTGGTCATCTTCCATGCCGGTGCCTTTTCTTAGCTATGTCCCTGAAATATCACCTTCTCAGTAGCCCACCATGTAACAAGTGTTGCATCACAAGAAAGCATGAAACTGCTTAATGCAATGTAGGAGGGGTCGTCAAAAAGTTTTGGAATTTTTACATTTTCATGGGAAACGGTGAGGGCAGGAGGAGTAGCAATTGGTCATGTCGGAGAGTGTCATGTAAATAGTCTGCCTGGCAAACCGGCTGGTCTTGCAGTTTAGCATGAGTTTTCACGCTGTGGTGAAGATGGCTGCTAACCATAAAAAAAAGTGTGGAAACTTTTTGAAGAACCCTTGTATATAAAATATGTAGGTTTTGCCAAAATATGTTAGCCTATGGACCTTGATACTACACTACATGTAACTAGATGGTATCTGATTCAGGATAATACTGATGTTTGCAGAGATTTTAAAATAACATTTTGGTGTCTTACAATTGTGTTTAGCTTTTCTAGGTCTCGTCTTCATCCGGGATCTTGAGACACAGGGAAAAGATCCATTTATAGAAGACCATTCTCTCCTGGTCTTGATCAGCTTCTCTGATCCACAAACACCAAACCCTTTCTGCCAAGCCTTAGTACTCATTCACAGCAATGCTGCTGCCCTATCTATTGGCATGATTTCACAGGTGCCTGTAAGGGGGAACTCTCCCCTATCTGCCCCAGATAGATCACCCCTCCATGACCACATCATGACCAACAGCTAGGGCTTCCTTAAGCTCCATAGGCAGCAACTTATTGTGCAGAGGCACAGTCAGTGCAGATGTAGCAAAAACATAAGCACTCTGTGACCGTGGACTGACACAAAAGAATTGATTGCCATGTCACACCAAAAGTTAGTGGGCATCCAATGCTGTTCGGATAGCCTGAGCCAAGTTGTCAGTGGATAAACACTAAAGAATGTGACCATGGTTATGTCTCTAATGTGTTAGTGACAAATACTTATTTGATATTGAAAATGATGTGACAAAAATGTATTGAATGTATTAGACACAGCTTAAAGGAATCCCTCTGTGGATTCCCTCATCGGTTGTCATTGTCTCCATTTGTGGCACTCTATGATATTGCATGACCTGATAAAATATGGTGATGATTATAATGATAATGTATAAAGAATTCCTACGATGTCATAAACCTCCTACAGCCATTGAGTGGATATGGGTCTTTTAGAAGATGATAAATTTATGAATTAAAATAATGAGAAGAAGAGGGGAAGAGTGTCATTGAAAGGAAACTGTACTGAGGGAAATATGGAAGCTGCCATTGAGGTCCCCTTTCAAAATTGTCTGCCATGATGCTCACTTTGCTTCTCTAAATTCTGTGTCACTAGCTCACAACAGCAAAGGGAGAGAGAGTAAAGTCAGAACACCTAATCGCCATACTGGTTTAGCAAATCAAAACAAAATGGCAGCTAGCATTTTCAATGGAGAATCCTGCAATGGCAGCCATCATATTTTCACAGTACAGGTTATCTTTAAGTAGGCTTTGCAGTTTTGGTGAACATTGTTATTGTTAAATTCAATTTATAATGATAGTCAGGGAAACCTGACAATTCCAAATTTGTAATCTGCCCGAATAAGTACTTGCATATTTATCTGATTTGCAGAGAATCTTTCAGAAATTCTGATTGTCTGGCCCTTTAAAAAGGCACTCAAAGTGGAACACACCTTGTATGTTTCCTGAGCTGTTGCTAGGTTCCACCCCTACTTCAGTTCTTCACTCTTTTAATGCCATAAAAAGCCTACTTTTTCTCAAACATTCTACTAAAAGCTTTTATGTGTACTTATTTGAAACACACTCAAATAGTAGGGATATATGGATGTTTTATATTTCCCACTGGGCTAAAAAAGCATTTATAAATTCGTAATAATATTCAGGAAACCTGTATTTAAAGAATTATTTACTCTAGAGGATTATTTAGTCAACAAGATTTATACTGATTTTGATTGAACGCAATACTCAATCGTAATAGCAATACTTAACAGAGTCAGAATTTACGATAGCTGGCTCTGATTGAACGCAATACTCAATCGTAATAGCAATACTTAACAGAGTCAGAATTTGTGATCGCTGGCTCTATGCTTTTATAACAGACCCTGATGCTATATATTCTTGATTTTGTAAAACGTGTCAATATTATGAAATTAATTAAATAAACTAGTGTTTTTCTCCTTTTTTCTTTTTTTTTTTCTTTTTTTGGTTCTGTACATCCATAATGCATCTTCTCTAGTACAATATTATGTACTCTATTGCCACCTTGCAGATAATACACAGTCAACCTATCCTTTTGTCAGGGACGTGGGATCATGATTTCACAGACAGGTCCCTTGACTTTGGGTAGATACAGGCAGTAGGCCATCTATTCCACCTCTGCCTTTAGCAAAATGTTACAAATATGACTTGTAATTAAAGTGTATTTTAAAGCTAAGTATGTAGGTCAAAGATTTTTGGTTTACAGATCTGATGCTATTTAATAGAAATTATACATAATTTGAAAGCTATTTGAAAGCTACATTAGATTTAACAGCTTCAGTTCTTTAAATTATTCTGGTGTTAAATCATGTGCAATGAAATGATAACAAGTGTTATATTTCTGACAGTTGCTAAGGGACTAGTCTAGGCAGACTATAAAAGATAGGGAAGCTAATTAAGACAAAGTGAGAATATAAGCATAAAAAATACTGTCATTTTGTCATGTAAAATCTGCAAAGTGTGTGTGGCATGTGCACAGAACGAGGTGAATCATGAAGAATTGATCTAAAAGGATTTGCCTGTGTTAAATCATAAGCTTCTCCTGTGATGATGCTACTCATTTATTCTAGGTAGGCACCTTCACCCAGTAGAATGCCAAAGCTATTTGCATTAATAAAACCCAGTTGATATAGATGAACGCAAGCAGAGCAATATGTATTGCAGTGCATTCATATACCAAATGATATACTAAAGCAGACATAAAACAGAATAAAAAGCAACGATGCAAAAACAGATTCAGGATGGCAAAGAACATGCATACACTGTGAAATAATGAAAGCTGCGCAAACATAGAAATGTTGCAGAAACATGGAATCTTTATGTTTCTGTAAGGCTAAATGCACACTGGCAATTAAGGCTGGTGTGTATTGTAGCAGCAGTTCCTTCTGCGGCTCTCAGCTGGTAGGTGCGGTGGCCCTGTTTACTATAATACCAGGTCAGCAGTGGCCACAGCTACTCTTTGTGTCCAGCAGTGATCACTGCAGGCATTCTTTGGCTGTGCAGAGAGCCAGGTATAGCTGCGGCTGCCGTAAACCTGGTATTTTAGTAAACGGGCCCGGCGGCTGCACCCGGGACGCCCCTGCCCCCCAGCCAGAACACTCCGATCAGCGTTCTCTGTTGGCAGAGATCGCTGATAGGGAGTCGGACGGCTGCTGGTTTTCCAGCATGCTCTTCCGACAGAAGCCAACCCAACATGTACCTGTGTGTACTGCGCTTAACTCCACACTCTTGCCTTTCGAAAGCAAAAGGGAGCTGGGCCCATTAAATAAAAGCCTTAAGTCCAATTTATTTAAACTCTCCAAAGAAAGACATTTCCTCCTGGTAAAGCACAAGCCCTACTGTGATTCACTCTTATCAGAGCTTACTCATAGGGTCAGTGCCTCCTATTTCCAATAGTCTATTTAAGAGTCCACAACAACAGTGAGTAAAACAGAGAATCACTGCTTCAGTAGACAAACACTGCAGCTTATGAATGTCTTCATAAACACAGCCACGTCCAGGGTAGTTCTGGTAACACGGGAATAGCTAGGGGGGATCCAAGGCCTAAGGTTAAAGTACTGGATTACTCTGGTAGCAATCAGGAAGGTATTCCCCACAGTTTGCAGTCCTCCAGAAAAGCTGCATGCTTTAGGCTCTGGCCCTGCTGCATGCCTGACAGTAGGGGTCCTCTTACCTGGCTATAGACTACTTACCCAGCTAGGAATGAAAAACAGATCTGGTGGCACTCCAACATGCAAAATATGGCTTCTTTATTTATGAAATCATGTAGATAAAATCACAAAAGACACACACAGCTCCAGGACTTACCCAGCTACCTCTGCCTTATCAGGTGCAGGGCAGCCATCAGACATTTTTGGCCCCTTACACAGCTTTAGACCTGGGCCCCACCACCAACATTCTCCAGGGCTTGCCCATGGGCCATTCCACCGAATCCGCACACCAGCCATGGTCCACCGCCTGTACGCACTCAGCCCCCCCTCAATCCTGTATATATGTCAGCCCCCCTCACACCTGTATATATGTCAGCCCCCCTCACACCTGTATATATGTCAGCCCCCCTCACACCTGTATATATGTCAGCCCCCCTCACACCTGTATATATGTCAGCCCCCTCACACCTGTATATATGTCAGCCACACCTGTATATATGTCAGCCCCCCTCACACCCGTTTATATGTCAGCCCCCTCACACCTATATATATGTCAGCCCCCCCTCACACCTGTATATATGTCATCCTTCCTCACACCTGTATATGTCAGCCCCCCTCACTCCTGTATATATGTCAGCCCCCCTTACACCTGTATATATGCCAGTCCCCCTCACTCCTGTATATATGTCAGCCCCGCCCCCCACCCACTTCTGTATGTATGTCATCCTCCCACACCTGTATTTTTACACATCTTTAGGCCTGGGCCCCACCACCAGCATTCCCCAGGGCCTGCCCATGGGCCACCCCACCGAATCTGCACACCGGCCACGGTCCACTGCCTGTACGCACTCAGCCCCCCTCAATGCTGTATATATGTCAGCCCCCCTCACACCTGTATATATGTCAGCCCCCCTTACACCTGTATATATGTCTGCCCTCCTCACACCTGTATATATGTCAGCCCCCCTCACTCCTGTATATATGTCAGCCCCCCTCACACCTGTATATATGTCAGCCCCCTCACACCTGTATATATGTCAGCCCCCCTCACACCCGTTTATATGTCAGCCCCCTCACACCTGTATATATGTCAGCCCCCCCTCACACCTGTATATATGTCAGCCTCCCTCACACCTGTATATGTCAGCCCCCCTCACTCCTGTATATATGTCAGCCCCCCTCACACCTGTATATATGCCAGTCCCCCTCACTCCTGTATATATGTCAGCCCCCGCCCCCCACCCACTTCTGTATATATGTCATCCTCCCACACCTGTATTTTTACACATCTTTAGGCCTGGGCCCCACCACCAGCATTCCCCAGGGCCTGCCCATGGGCAATTCCACCGAATCCGCACACCGGCCATGGTCCACCGCCTGTACGCACTCAGCCCCCCCTCAATCCTATATATATATCAGCCCCCCTCACACCTGTATATATGTCAGCCCCCCTCACACCTGTATATATGTCAGCCCCCCTCACACCTGTATATATGTCAGCCCCCCTCACTCCTGTATATATGTCAGCCCCCCTCACACCTGTATATATGTCAGCCCCCTCACACCTGTATATATGTTAGCCCCCCTCACACCCGTATATATGTCAGCCCCCTCACACCTGTATATATGTCAGCCTCCCTCACACCTGTATATATGTCTGCCCCCCTCACACCTGTATATATGTCAGCCCCCCTCACACCCGTATATATGTCAGCCCTCTCACACCTGTATATATGTCAGCCCCCCTCACACCTGTATATATGTCAGCCTCCCTCACACCTGTATATATGTCTGCCCCCTCACTCCTGTATATATGTCAGCCCTCCTCACTCCTGTATATATGTCCTGTATATATGTCAGCCCTCCTCACTCCTGTATATATGTCAGCCCTCCTCACTCCTGTATATATGTCAGCCCTCCTCACTCCTGTATATATGTCAGCCCTCCTCACTCCTGTATATATGTCAGCCCCCCACCCACTCCTGTATATATGTCATCCTCCCACAACACACACAGCTCTGCCCCCTCCCTGTACACAAACAGCCCCCTCCCTTTCCTTCACAGCCCCTACTTGTAAAGGAGATCTTCCTACCTAGTCCCAGCTCTTGTTTCCACAAAGCTGACATGTTGCTGGGACACAGAAGAGCTGCAGCCATTCACAGTACAGGCAGCTCACATGAGGGGTACACATGCCCCCCTCACTCCTGTATATATGTCAGCCCCCCTCACTCCTGTATATATGTCAGCCCCCCTCACACCTGTATATATGTCAGCCCCCCTCACACCTGTATATATGTCAGCCCCCCTCACACCTGTATATATGTCAGCCCCCCTCACTCCTGTATATATGTCAGCCCCGCCCCCCACCCACTTCTGTATATATGTCATCCTCCCACACCTGTATTTTTAGGCCCCTTACACACCTTTAGGCCTGGGCCCCACCACCAGCATTCCCCAGGGCCTGCCCACGGGCCAACCCACCGAATCCGCACACCGGCCATGGTCCACCGCCTGTATGCACTCAGCCCCCCTCAATGCTGTATATATGTCAGCCCCCCTCATACCTGTATATATGTCAGCCCCCCTCATACCTGTGTATATATGTCAGCCGCTCTTACACCTGTATATATGCCTGCCCCCCTCACTCCTGTATATATGTCAGCCCTCCTCACTCCTGTATATATGTCAGCCCCCCACCCACTCCTCTATATATGTCATCCTCCCACAACACACACAGCTCTGCCCCTCCCTGTACACAAACAGCCCCCTCCCTTTCCTTCACAGCCCCTACTTGTAAAGGAGATCTTCCTACCTAGTCCCAGCTCTTGTTTCCACAAAGCTGACATGTTGCTGGGACACAGAAGAGCTGCAGCCATTCACAGTACAGGCAGCTCACACGGGGGGTACACATGCACATAGTAGCCAGAGGTGGCTGTAAAAAGCTCGATATCTGAGCTCAATGACACAGAGAGCAGCAGAAGCTGCCAAGATTATTTCTGTATTGCACAACATGGGTCCCCTTCACCTATTCCTGCCTTCTCCTGGCCAAGGCGGGATCCGGAGCCCCTTACAGTTGTATCGGCTGTCCCCCCCTGATGGCGACCCTGATCAGGTGTAGCCTCTCTGAGCTCCTAGGAGACAGGAAGGAAAGCTGAGGAATCCATAATTCCTGTGTGTGTCCAGAAATCCAGAGATTTGTGGGAAATGTAGGCATATGAGCATGGTGAGTAAATGGGCACTCAGTTAAAGATGTAAGTTCTAATTGAATAGCATTTATTTAGCTAAAGAACTGTATATCATCAACAACTGACTTTTTAAATAAGATGTATTTTTAATTATTTTTTGCATCCTAGTACTGTCTACATTCATGCACTTGAGTGATTTTTGTATGCCATTTCTCAGGGCAGGTTTCCTAATGTTGACAACAGTGGACCATTGATTAGTAATGTGTCTTAAATTGGTCATTGGTAATCTCCATCAGAACACTATGTGGCAGGATTACAATGTACAGAATTAAAAGGCTTTTGTTTAGGGGTTAACATAGAAAATGCAATATTGTTGGATCATTAAGGGGCCCTTCATCAGGCTTGTGATAAGTATACAGCTAACAGCACAAATAGTAAGATAGTGCAGTTGGTAGGCCGAGAAAGAGCCTTATCACTCCATAACAGGATAAGCCAGAACTTTTGTGACTTATGGCAGGATCAACAGGTATTATTCCAATGCAAGCTGCTGACCAAAGCTTATTTGACATTTTAGTAATTGAATTTACATATACTTTAAATATTTGTGGCAAAAATATCAAGTGTTCAGTAAATCTAACATCAAACAATTGTGCCTAAAACATCTTAACCACATGCTGACTGGGCCATAGCCAAAAGACGGCTACAGCACGGTCGGCTTATTCTGGGAGGGCGTTCATGGACGTCCTCACAGAATCGCGCTCCTGAGCACCCCCTGGGGTGCAGGAGCGCAAGCATGATCTGTGCCCATCCATGCTCCATCCATTCGTCCATCCCTGGCTCATCCATGCTCATCCATGCTCCATATGTGCCCATCTATACTTCATCCATCCCTGGCTCATTCGTGATCCATCCATCCGTGCTCATCCATGCTCCATCCATCCCTGGCTCATCCATGCCCAATCCATGCTCCATCCCTGGCTCATCCATACTCCATTCATACTCCATTCATCCCTGGCTCATCCGTGCTCCATCTATCCATGCTCCACCCATTCCTGGCTCATCCATGCTCCATTCATCCCTCAATCATCCGTGCTCCATCCATCCATGCTCATTCATTCTCCATCCATCCCTGGCTCATCTGTGCTCCATCCATTCCTGGATCATCCATGCTCCATCCATCCGTGCTCATCTATTCTCCATCCATCCCTGGCTCATCTATGCTCCATCCATGCTCAATCCCTGGCTCATCCATGCTCAATCCCTGCTCATCCATGCTCCATCCATCCGTGCTAATCCATGCTCCATCCATGCTCCAACCATGCTTATCCATGCTTCATCCATCCCTGGCTCATCCCTGCTCATCCATGCTCAACCTGTACTCACCCATGCTCCATCTGTGCTCATCCATGCTCCATATATCCCTGGCATATCCATGCTCCATCTATCCCTGGCTCATCCATGCTCCATCCATGCTCATCTATGTTTATCCATGCTCCATCTGTGCTCATCCATGGCTCATTCATGATCATCCATGCCTCATCTGTGCTCATCCATGCCACAGCAGTGCTCATCCTTGCCACAGCCATGCCACATCAGTGCTCATCAGTGTCTCACAAAAGTGTAATAGGTAGTCAAAATAGAATTGAAATGTATGTCCCTGATGGTGCTTGCTGCATAGCATGTCCCTACTAGCACAATATATTTTGGGGTGTTATTTTTGCTATGTCCATGCTATGTGTTAGAAATATCTTATAAATGGACAACTTTCTGTAAAAAAAATGCAATTTAATTGTCTTTCCATGTTTTCCAAAAACTTGTGGAAACAAATTACATGTTCAAAAGACTCGTTATGCCTTATAGAATATATGTTGGGGTGTTTACTTTCCAAAATGGGGTCATTTTGTGGATGTTTGCATTGTCCTGGTGCTCCAAGGCCTTCCAAAGTGTAAGAGGTAGTCAAAAAATGTTTTTTTTTTTTTTAACTTTATAACTTTTTATTAATCATTTTCCAATTTACAAATAAACACATTCTTACATTTATACCCTTATTTCTTTAGCAGAAGAAAAATAGAAGGGGGAAGAAACAGGAAAAAAAAAAAGGAAAAAAAGTTAAGGATAAACCACTCAAATGAAAGAAGGCAAATTATTGCCTATATCCTGTTCATCCTCTGCCTCCTAACCCCTGCCATTTACCGTGATTGCCCCATTCATTCACTTTCATCCCCTAACCATTCGCAACACCATTCTAGCTTTTAACATATGTGCTTATTTAATTTAACTTGGTTGTGATCTCTACTTTATTGGTTGTGAATACTATTCATATATCTATTTTCTTTTTCTCACACCACTTTTTCCAGATTTTTTCAAATTTCATTACGCATCCCTTCCTAATATACGAGGTTCTTTCTTTTAGGATGGTATGATCCATACTCTGTTCCCATCCCCTACTGGATGGAGGGACGGAAGACTGCCAAAAACTGTCAAAAAATTAAATGTGTAATTTATGTCCCTAGAATGCCTGACGTTGCTCCCTGCATGTTGGGCCTCTGTATGTGGCCAGGCTGTGTAAAAGTCTCACACATGTGGTATCGTAATACTAGTAGTATTCAGTGGCGGCTGGTGCTCAAAATTTTTAGGGGGGGCGCAAACAAACAGCCTCACTGTGCCATCAAACGCTGCCACTGTGCCCATTAAATGCTGCCACTGTGCCCATCAAACGCTGCCACTGTGCCCATCAAACGCTGCCACTGTGCCCCTCAAACGCTGCCAGAGTGCCCCTCCAAGTGCTGCCAGAGTGCCCCTCCAAGTGCTGCCAGAGTGCCCCTCCAAGTGCTGCCAGAGTGCCCCTCCAAGTGCTGCCAGAGTGCCCCTCCAAGTGCTGCCAGAGTGCCCCTTTAAGTGCTGCCAGAGTGCCCCTTTAAGTGCTGCCAGAGTGCCCCTCTAAGTGCTGCCAGAGTGCCCCTCTAAGTGCTGCCAGAGTGCCCCTTTAAGTGCTGCCAGAGTGCCCCTTTAAGTGCTGCCAGAGTGCCCCTCAAGTGCTGCCAGAGTGCCCCTTTAAGTGCTGCCAGAGTGCCCCTTTAAGTGCTGCCAGAGTGCCCCTCAAGTGCTGCCAGAGTGCCCCTTTAAGTGCTGCCAGAGTGCCCCTTTAAGTGCTGCCAGAGTGCCCCTTTAAGTGCTGCCAGAGTGCCCCTTTAAGTGCCCCTCCAAGTGCTGCCACTGTGCCCCCTGCCTGCCCTCTGCACTTACCTTGTCTCGATGTGCAGCTGGTGATGGCGTCAGGCGGCGAGCGGTGTCTCATCATCCGAGGTCTTCTTCTCCCGCGCTCCTCCTGTCTTCTGCTATCGTCCGTCCGAGGTCTTCTTCTCCCGCGCCTGTCTTTTGCTATGATTGGACGCCTAGCGTCCAATCACAGCGCCTGTGACTTCAGCCAATCAGGTTACAGGTAACAGACCTGGCAACCTGATTGGCTGAGAGGCGGGTCTGTGTTAGGGAAGCGATGTATTCGCTTCTCTAACACAATACTGTGTAATCAGCGAACGCACAGCCGTGCGCCCGCTGTTTACACTTAGGGAAGC
Organism: Lithobates sylvaticus; assembly: GCA_028564925.1. NCBI lineage: Eukaryota > Metazoa > Chordata > Amphibia > Anura > Ranidae > Lithobates > Lithobates sylvaticus. The sequence continues at coordinate 357,949,034 of CM053027.1, read as the reverse complement.
CTATTAGAGCACACCGCTCTAATAGGGTCCCCTATTAGAGCTTACAGCTCTAATAGGGGCGCTTCCCGCAACACCCCCCCCACTGTAATTCAGATGCCCGGCGCCCGATCAGGGGCCGGACACCTGAATAGGGGGCGGCAGAGGTGACAATAGATAGATTCATGCAATGCATGAATCTATCTATTGGTGATAGAGCGGTGCATACTGCACTGTGCCCGGCGCCCTTAAAGGGACATGTTTAAATAAATTTTTTTTTTTTTTTGAACTTTTTTTTTTTTATTTATTTATTTATTTTTTTAACTGCAAGGAGGGGGGGGCGGCGCCCGGGCGCCCCCTATGGACGGGCCGCCACTGGTAGTATTAGAATGTAGTAGAATGTGTTTTGGGGTATAATTTGTTGTATGCATATGCTGTGTGAGAGAAATAACCTATTAATATGACAATTCTGTGAAAAAAGAAAATACATTTTCATGTTGCAAAGAATTGTGGGAACAAATTACAACTTCAAAAAACTCACAATGCTTCTTACTAAATACCTTGGAATGTCTACTTTCCAAAAAGTGATCATTTGGGGGGTATTTGTACTTTCCTGGCTTGTTAGTCTCAAGAAATGAGATGGCCATCAATACATCAGGTGTGAACAAGTGAGATTAATTTTCAGAGATTGGCACCATAGCTTGTAGACTCAATAGCTTTCACACAGACCAAATAATATACACTGATTTGGGTTCTTTTTACCAAAGATATGTGGCAGTATAAATTTTGGCCAAAATTTATGAAGAAAATTACTACTTTGCTAAATTTTATAACCAAAACGAAGAAAAGTGCTTTTTTTTTTTACAAATTTTTCTGTCTTTTTTCATTTATAGCACAAAAAATAAGAAACCCAGTGGTGATCAAATACCACCAAAAAAAAGCTCTATTTGTGTGAAAAAAGGACAAAAAATTCATATGGGTAGCATGTTACCTGACTGAGTAATTGTCATTCAAATGTGAGAGCACTGAAAGCTGAAAACTGGTCTGGTTAGGAAGGGGGTTTAAGTGCCCAGTGGTCAAGTGGTTAATTCATTTTATAATTATACATGATAATTTTATCAATAGTCCATAGATAAGCTTAGTGCCTTTCTCACCAGTGCTTTTCTAATGTGATTCTCATGGCATATGTTCTTGCTAAGTGGGATGTCACTGCTTATTCTTCTTTATTGCATAATTCACACATTGTGATGCATACATGCTGCGATTTGCATATGTTATATTTGTCAATAAAGCTTTCCCTCGTGAGGATGCATATCAATGTTACCACTGATTTGAAAAGAGTGCTCAGTAGAAAATATATATACATCAGACAAACCAGCTTTGTACAGTTTAGATAGAAGTTATTCATTTTTAAATCTGTAAAGTATAATTTTTCCAGTGATTAATTCAAGCGGTTATAAACCCAAAACTGAAAATGTATTATATTGCAGTTTACCAATCATTAGATTTGGTGGCTGTATCAGTTTTCTTTTTTTAAGGCTTTTTCCCTCTTTTTCACCTGGTGATCTGCTCAGTAACATGCCTCCACTATAATGCCCCGTACACACGGTCGGAAATTCCGACGAAAAATGTCCGATCGGACCATGTTGTCGGCTCCATCGGACTTTTTCAGTCGGAAATTCCGATGGAAAAAATTTGAGATCCTGCTCTCAAATTTTCCGACAACAAAATCCGATCTGACTTTTTCCGATCGTGTGTAGAGAATTCCGACAGACAAAATGCCACGCATGCTCAGATCAAATTTCGGGACCAAAGCTATTGGCTACTAGCCTCTACGTAGTTCCGTCGTACGCAACGAACGTCACCACGTTCAGAATGATCGGATTTTCCGACAACTTTGTCCGACCATGTGTATGCAACACCAGTGTCGGACTAAATCCGCCGGAAAAAATCAGACGGATTTTGTGGTCGGAATTTCCGACCGTGTGTATGGGGCATTAGAGTGCCTACACTCTGGATAAAGGAGCACAGGGGGTACCTTTGGACAGTAGCATTGTTAATCTGGGGGGAGGGGAGTGTTAATTGTTTTGGCAGATTTAAACACACTAACAATGTGTTTAAATCTGCTGAACTCCAGCCTATACTTTATAAACCGTTACACCAGTTTGTTCCTTTTGGGATAAAGGTTTTACATAAATAAATAAAAGCTGATAATTTTAAGCACCACAGCCAGTGTTAAATGGTCTGTCTCTAACTCTAATACCACCTACACACGATCAGTATTCTCGTCGGAAAAAGCTCTGATGGTTTTCCCGTCGGAATTCCGACGGAATTTCGCTCAAACTGTCTTGCCTACACACGGTTACACCAAATTCCAACAGTCAATAACACCACGACATACAACATGTTCAACGGCACTACAACATATCCTATCACCAAGTGCCCCCGACATACGGGGTCCCAAAGTCGGTTCAGAAAATGTCAAGCACTTTTCTGCAGCAGAGAATGACATTTTTCGAACCCACTTTGGGGCCCTGTATCTCTGGGCCACTTGGTGCTAGGAACCCCAGCTTTGGATATGTTGTAGTGCTTGTTCCACTTGGGGTTCCTAGCACCAAGTGGCCCCCGAGATACAGGGCCCCAAAGTGGGTTCGGAAAATGCTTGACTCGAGTATAAACCGAGGGGGGCATTTTCAGCACAAAAAAATGTGCTGAAAAACGCGGCTTATACTCGAGTATATACAGTACTTTAAAAGCAGAAATATAATTTTTTTTTTTAAAAAGACTAGTGCTCCAGCTGCTAAACACAGCCAAAGCATATATCCCTAGCTTCTGCAATAGGTAGTCCCCACCATCGCTGAGACAGTGCTTTGCCAGAGTGAATGGCATTCAAGAGATGGAGGATCTTACAGTAGTTCACAAAAACAAGATCTCTGACCAAAACAAAAAATGGTATTATTGGAACGACATTAATTCCCCTCTAGATACCAATGGTTACTTGGGTAAAATTGGCTAAAGATGCTGGGTCGATGTCCTGTCTTTTGGCCCTGTAACAAATCTGGATTGGGCTGGAATGATAGCCTAGGAAATGTTCTCCATACTGTTGATTTTTATTTTTTTATTTACATTTTATTTTCTATTCTCCCTCCCAATTATGGACAGTCCTTCTTTGGAAGAAAGCCGCATACCTCTTTCTTTTTCTTCTCAATTCTGTTCTTATTTCCCTCCATTCGGGGTTATCCGCTTGGACACCCTATGCTTGTCCTCTTTTTTAGAAGCAGGACAATGCTGGGTAGCATCATACTATCGTATATTATGCCACATATGTATATGACCTGTTATTTCACCTATGCAGTCACTTTCTATCTATATGAACACTGATTGTCATCGATTTTTCTGGAGATGCTTGTTTGTACTTTGGTCTACATTGTACAGGATCGTGTAACAGATGTGAATTTCTTTGTGTCTGTTTGTTATGAGGCATACCCTTTAAAATAAAGAATTCAAAAATAAAAAGACTAGTGGAGGAAACTAACAATAATCGTCTTCCATCTTATGGGAATGCTGCAACCCTGGTTTCGTTTCCTCCCACCTGCTTACACACCTTTAGTATTTATTGTCTGCTGGCGTAGCTTTGGGTCTTTCCAGACCTGGCTCCCTTGCTTCAAGTGTCAGTTGGCAGCAAGCTGGGGGGGAATAATCCAGTTATCAAAATGTATAGTCTATATATTTTACTGTATATTTACAGTATATGATAACTTAAGTTTAAGTGACTAAGTTGTTTTTGCTATGATTATTTTTACATACAGTATTTATAAGTGACTGTTAATGTGTTATGTGTTAAAATTGAAGCCAATAGTAAAGGGTCACATCCATATTTTTATCCAATTGGTTAGTGGCAGCATCTGTTATTTATTTTTAACAATGCTTGTGTGGTTCATTTTCCTTGTGGTGATGCCCGCATTTTCATGTACTGTTACGACAAATTAAACTACTTCTTATTAAGCAGAATATGAACAGCTGCATGTATAAAAATTGGATTCCAGTTGCTTCAGTCTTCACTTTAAGCCAGTAATTCATGCAATTAATGATCCAACTATTATTGAGAAGCTGATTAATTTTCTGTTGGATAATTTTCACCATTTTTCTTTAATAGTTCATAATTCAATAGGATATGCTTAGAGATTGCAGAAATAGGGGATTTGACACATATATTGCAGAACGTGGCCCCACATCCAATAATAATTGAGAAAAAAGGAGTATACAGACTTTGAAGGTTGCCACTGTGATCCCAAAATATAACATTTATTTAAATCACATTAAAAAACACATAGATTTGGAATATATATACATAAACATATCTGAAAAGGTACATTGTCTCATGCAAGAGAACAGATGAGGAAGCTGAAACAGGGAAGTCACGTGGATGGCCTATGAGACTGGGAAGCCCCGCGTGATCCATTGGTGCTGATACTGAAGTTTTGTATGTTTGGCCTTTACGTCAGAAGGAATCTTCTAGGACCACCTGGCTTCCCAATGGAAGCAAATTAAAGAAGTTCATTGTTATGGTTTTATATGTTGTAAGTAGTCATGAGAAATGAATGATACAGGCCAGGGTCTTTCAAGAAAGAGTTCACTGCAATGAAGGTGTGATTGAACTCGCAGATACAAACTATCTTTATTTTATAGCCAACAGCAAACAAATAAGACTGGCTGATTACATAATTTTATATATTTTGCTTGGCACAGTGAATGTTAGAAATTAAGGGTTTAATTACTTGAGACACTTGCCTAGCTGCATAACTAAAACTGCCAGGGAATGCTGTGTTGTGAGTTTGCATGAGTGTGTGGATGTTTGCATAGCTAGAGATTTTGATCTTAAAACAAATCCATTAAAAATGTGTCCTCTTCCTAACTGCATATTAAACAGCATGAATTTTAGTGCACAGTGAACATAACTAAAATGCATATATTACAGCCTCAATCATAGTGCGTAGTGAACATCCTAAGATCAGTGCTGTATCAATAGCCATAGCAGCACATGCGGCTGCTTCTGAGCCTAGGGTTGGAAGAGGGCCCAATTAGGTGGTTGTTAGGCATTATATGATAATATATGATAATATGTAAACACAACTTTCATGCGTGGCTATCATTCATGAGAGCTTGCTTACTATTGTGATTGCTGTGATTGATCACAGTGATCACATAGAACATTTTCAATCACAGTGACCCTGTACCATGTCATAGCTGTAGCCAATCACAGCAATCACAATACTGATAAAGCTGTCATGACTAAAAGCTATTCATGTAAGTGTAGATAACCCCTATAAATGGGTTATCTCTACCCCGCGCTTGGAAAAGAGGGACTGTAAAATCAAAAAAATATATAGTGAAATATAGGATGTTGAAATGTGGTGGTGACAGAGCACTAAAAAAGCTCTAAAATTGTCACCCCTCTTACAATTAAATGTCAATTAAATAAAGCTGCTCCCTTTGAAATCCGTAGATTTGATGAGTGGTAAGGTTTTGGTATTTGGGGCGCTATAAATCTATAACAATCTAAAAAGCAATTAAGACTATTATAAAATATAATATAAAAATACACTCTCAGAAGAGGTGTAGGTGCCTCTAGGTAATTAGGTGCCTCTAATTATAGTGTAAGAGTCCCTGGTGCAAAGCTCATGTACAGGATTGGTGTGAACCTCCTATTAAATCATATGATTAAATGGTGATTACTACAAAACTTGGTATAATGATAGAAAATAAAAAAACAATTTCTATAATAAAGTCGGATATTCAGATAAATATTGTGACATTCAACATGTCCAATATAAAAAATTTTGACACCAATAATGACCCTTAGGTCGTGAACAGGTGCTATTTGATGTGTGTTGCACAAACTGCAAAGAAAACAATATTTTAGTGCTCCCACAAAATAAACATTGATCCCTAGATAAATATATACTCAAAAAAACAAAACAGTGAACCACAGCAGTGATAAATAAGAGTCACACCACAGGATGAACCCACTTATCATTAATAAAATCCAAATCCAAAGTCCACCATTAGACTGGACATGGATATACGTGTTGGTGGTGAATAATGTCTCTAAAAAAATATAATCAAAAAAATATATATATGCAAAGATAAAAATCAGCATAGAACACCAAAAACTTTGTAAATCAAAAGTTCATATAATAGTTCGCAACAGTTGAGTGTTGAATTGCACTTTTTCTTATTAACTGTGAATCCCTTCACCGCATAGAGAAAATCTTCTTTCACCCAGGTGATAATAATAGTAAAGCTGGCCGCTTACCAAAAGATGTTGATTGTTTTAACTAAAAAACAATCGCATGCGCTTGTTACAGGACATAGCCTGTTTGGATACACCAAAGGACACAACTTTGAGACACCTCCTCCTCCTCCTCTCAGATTGGCTCAGATCAGGTCATGGATGGGTGTATATGTGGAATTGAAAAGACACTTCATAGTGTAACTTTGCTTTTTTATTTTAAAAACAATATAACAAAACGCCAAAAGGCCACTCACATTCTCCAGTGCCCGCCCGGCACTGGGGCTGCTCGCTTTGATAAAAAACAGTGGTAGGTTGGAAGTAGAAAGCTCTCCCTCTGAAAGGATTCCTGAGGCGATCGGCGTGCGTGTCACCTCCTCGCGCCGTCAACCAACAAAACCGGATATCGTGGGAAGCTTGCGTTCAATGTAGTGATCAGGTACCGCCTCCGACGTACGTTTCGTAATTAACGGCGCCCCCCTGATGACGTAAAATTACGAAACGTACGTCGGAGGCGGTACCTGATCACTACATTGAACGCAAGCTTCCCAGGATATCCGGTTTTGTTGGTTGACGGCGCGAGGAGGTGACACGCACGCCGATCGCCTCAGGAATCCTTTCAGAGGGAGAGCTTTCTACTTCCAACCTACCACTGTTTTTTATCAAAGCGAGCAGCCCCAGTGCCGGGCGGGCACTGGAGAATGTGAGTGGCCTTTTGGCGTTTTGTTATATTGTTTTTAAAATAAAAACGCAAAGTTACACTATGAAGTGTCTTTTCAATTCCACATATACACCCATCCATGACCTGATCTGAGCCAATCTGAGAGGAGGAGGAGGAGGTGTCTCAAAGTTGTGTCCTTTGGTGTATCCAAACAGGCTATGTCCTGTAACAAGCGCATGCGATTGTTTTTTAGTTAAAACAATCAACATCTTTTGGTAAGCGGCCAGCTTTACTATTATTATCACCTGGGTGAAAGAAGATTTTCTCTATGCGGTGAAGGGATTCACAGTTAATAAGAAAAAGTGCAATTCAACACTCAACTGTTGCGAACTATTATATGAACTTTTGATTTACAACGTTTTTGGTGTTCTATGCTGATTTTTATCTTTGCATATATATATTTTTTTGATTATATTTTTTTAGAGACATTATTCACCACCAACACGTATATCCATGTCCAGTCTAATGGTGGACTTTGGATTTGGATTTTATTAATGATAAGTGGGTTCATCCTGTGGTGTGACTCTTATTTATCACTGCTGTGGTTCACTGTTTTGTTTTTTTGAGTATATATTTATCTAGGGATCAATGTTTATTTTGTGGGAGCACTAAAATATTGTTTTCTTTGCAGTTTGTGCAACACACATCAAATAGCACCTGTTCACGACCTAAGGGTCATTATTGGTGTCAAAATTTTTTATATTGGACATGTTGAATGTCACAATATTTATCTGAATATCCGACTTTATTATAGAAATTGTTTTTTTATTTTCTATCATTATACCAAGTTTTGTAGTAATCACCATTTAATCATATGATTTAATAGGAGGTTCACACCAATCCTGTACATGAGCTTTGCACCAGGGACTCTTACACTATAATTAGAGGCACCTAATTACCTAGAGGCACCTACACCTCTTCTGAGAGTGTATTTTTATATTATATTTTATAATAGTCTTAATTGCTTTTTAGATTGTTATAGATTTATAGCGCCCCAAATACCAAAACCTTACCACTAAAAGCTATTCATGACTGGTAAACTGATTGCTGTTACTGTGATCATCACAGTAACAAGCAGTCACAGTGTAAAAAAATCATATCACCTTCCCAGATTAGTGCAGTGTCACGTGTCACCATTGTCACAGTGGTTACAGTATGTATAAAAATAATGATAAAGAATAATACAAATTGTAAAAAAAAAATGTATAAAAATTGTCACCAGTTGCAGAGTCCCTGTCAGGAATCATAAACCAGTTTGAGACAGAAAGTGCAGTTAAAATCACACCTTTAATGAAAATGCAAAAATAACACAGGTGAGGAACGTAGCCAAAAAACAGAAGCAACAGTTTGGACACCACAGCAGGTAATCAGACGAGCCAGGGTCAGGAAACCAGATGTCAGCTTAGTCAGGAGAAAAAAAATCAGGAACAGGAATCAGAAGGGAAGTCAGTTAGACCACATCATACACAGGAGCACAGGAAGGAACGCACTTAGAGATCATAGACCACGCAAGGGCAAGGAAGAAATTAACTAAGCTGCTTAAATAGCAAAAAGGGGCTGGCTGTAGGCTAGTAAACAGGTGAGTCACTGTGGTAACACTGAGTGGCTGTTAATTAACCGACTCTGAGCAGCTTCTGAGCACTGAAAGAAAAGAGCTGTTTCTTAAGCAGCAGGAGCCCAGCCCTGACAGTCTCTCATCGCCGCCATACCACCCCCATACCAGTCATATTGTCCCTGATCACCACCACACTAGTTACAGTATCCCTGATTACTCCCACAGCAGTTACAGTGTCCCTGATCATTGTCACACTAGTTAAAGTATTCCTCATCACCACCATAGTGGTTACAGTGTCCCTGATCACCGCCACAGCAGTCAGTGTCCCTGATTAATGCCACAGCAATCATTGTGTCACCATAAGGACTTGTTCACATGTGTGATGCTATCTGAAGATCCATCCATGTTTGGATTGCTCTTTAGAGAGTATATCACAGGCAGCGAGGAGGCATTGCATCACCTCCTCAGCACCTGCTTTAACCCCTTGGACACTGCACAAGCAGCCCTAAACACTTGAATGGGTCACGGGCGATGGGCATTCAGGGGATATAATTCCTGCCCCAACTGTGAAGCTGAGCATCACAGCCATGGCAGGTGTACACCCCAGCCATTGCATATTCATCTAAAGGGTTTAGCAATTGAGGGGTGGCAAAACCATGACTCAACCGCAAGGTTTTACCATCCCTCTCCTGCATATTTGATGGAACCCTAATGGTGCAACCAGTCACAGTTCTCAGATCACCACCACACCAGCCAGTGTTGCTAGAATCAGTGTTCCTGATTTTCCTTTTTTATTGACCACATTTCTGCCTGTTGCCTGGACCAATCCTTTGGCCGTATGCTGATTGCAAATGAACTGACTCATCTGCAGGTCTGACTGACTATGTTCCTATGAGACAACAGTCCCAACTATCCCCTGTGTACAACTGCATTCTTAGATTCAAGGACTGTATTCCTTCTTCCTTTCTTCAGCCTCCTTTAATTCCTGGCCAGTGAGCATTGCATTCCTAGGGTCAGTCGCATACAAGTAGGCTAGGCTTGCTGGGCTTATAGGAACTAGGACTGCTTTAGGCGATTCTACAGTAAGCTATATTCCCTGACCACTCATATAGTCGCAACCATTACGGTACATGGGTTTCAATACAATTAGTTGATTTGTGTCATACACAAGATACAATGTTTGGTAAATAATCAGTCCAGACAGTGAAAAAGTCTATGACAAACCAAATAGAGGATATATAAGACCGGGATTTAAATTGAGTGCGCAGACTGATGAAAAAACTGATTACATCCAATAAATAAAAAATAATAAAGCTTTATGTAAATGTCATTATTGTATTCAATCAAAGAGACACATGTGAGAAAAGGCTGGCCGAAAATTTGTGCTTTTTTTTCCTCCCATGTGCCTCTTTGATTGAATAAAGTGATTATATTTACATAAGAAATTAAAAGCAATGTCTGTGTAGGGACTAAACCAAACTGATTTGTTATCGTAGTGGTCGACGTTGTTATTGTAATGGTTTTTCTTAGGCCCCATTCATACCTGAGCGTTTTGTAGCTTGAAGCCTGAAGCTACAAAACGCTGGAGGGGAAAAAAATCAATTATTCTTTATGGATCATCTCCACTCCAAAACACCTGAAGCCAGAAGCTCCAAAACGCCTGAAGCTAAAAAAAAAGATCTGAGACTTTTTTTTTAGGCAGGGCGTTTTTCTGCTTTTTACATTGGTGACCTTTTGACCTGTACAACATCGCTGCAATACGCACCAAAACGCAGTAAAAATGCTGCAAAAGTTGCGGCAAAAGTCGTGCGACTTTCTGCCTAAAAAACGCTACGCTCAGGTGTGAATGGGGCCTTATTGTCATCTTGTTTTTTTTGTAGATGTAATGTATTCCTCTTTACAGTCCTGAGTAAGTGGTTAAATCGTGAAATGAATCGGCTGCTGCTTGAAACTGTAAACATATGTATTGTATTGCAGCAAAATTTGGTTTTAATAAACAACTGTAATAAAGCTTTGTTATCTTTTATTTTAATATCTTTTCTTTATTGGATGTAAACTGTTCATTCATCAGTCTGGGGCAGTCAATTCAAATCCCAATCCTTTATAGCGTCTATTTTGTTTATCGTATACTTTTTATGGAAGGACAATAAGCAACTGACAATTTGTATTTGGTCGTGAATATACCCCGTGATATATTTAGTAATAACAGTGAAAAGGTCATAGCCCCATACTCAGAATGTGTTTTGTTGTGCAATTCTAAGTATATGATGTATGTGAGAAACATCTTATTGAATTGACAACTTTGTGTAAAAAAATAAAATTTAATTTTCATTCCGCATTTTCAAAAATCTTGTGGCAAAAAAAATGAAGTCTTCAAAAGATTCCCCATGCTTGGGGTGTTTGTTCTTCAAAATGTGTTCATTTTATGGGTGTTTTCACTGTCCTGGTGCTTTCGGGCCTCAAAAATGCGATAGGTAGTCAAGAAATTAGATGCATAAATTAAGGCCCTTAGAAAATCTGAAGGTTCTCCTTGGATTTTGGGACCCTCTGTGTGGCTAGGCTGTAAAAAAGTCTCACACATCCTTATACTCAAGAGGAGTAGCAGAATGTGTTTAGGGGTGTAAGTATGTGCCTATGATGTGTGTTAGAAATAACTTAATTAACCACTTTGTGTAAAAAATAAAAAAAAGGTATTTCCTACATTTTCCAAAAACTTGGGGCAAAAAATTACATTTTCAAAAGACTCATTATGCCTCTTAGAAAATAACTTGTAGTGTCTGCGTTCCAAAATTGGGTAATATTGTGGGTGTTTCCACTGTCCTGGTGCTTCAAAAAATTGACAGGTAGTCAGGAAATTTGTTGCATAATTTAAGTGTAATGTATGCTTCTTTAAAGCTCCAAGGTGCTCCTTGAATTTTGGGCCCCTCTATGTGGCTAGGCTGTGAAAAAGTCTCAGATATGTGGTATCCCTATACTCAAGAGGCCTAGCAGAATGTGTTTTGTGGTGTAATGCTAAGTATACATATGCTGTGTGTGAGACATTACTTGTTAAAAGGACAACTTTATGAAAAAACATATTTACTTAAATTCTTAATTTTCCAAATTTTTTTTAAAATTTAAAAAACCTCCCATGCATCTTACTAAATACCTTGGACGGTCTACTTTACAATAAAGGTTCATTTGGGGGGTATTTGTACTGTTCTGGCATTTTAGGGTCTCAAGAATTGACATCAGCCAGTACTTCAGGGCTATATTATATATATATATATATATATATATATATATATATATATATATATATATATATATATATACATAGTATAATACCATAGACTGTAGACTCTAACTTTACACAGCCTAGCTACAGCTACAGTGAACTATCAACAAGACTGTCAGCAGGACGTGTGTGTCTGAAGCTCCAGCCATTAGACCTCCCAGCCTCCCAGCCATCCAGGATTCATCCCCAGACCCCCTAGCAGATGTACCGGAAATCAGGAACTGGACCCTCCGGACCCCACTTCGGACCCCACTTACCCCACTCACCATAGTCAGTCGCGGCTCCGGGCTAGTTCCGGCCTGTGCCAGCCAACCGCCTCTCCACTCCCCTCCATCTGGAGCTTGGCAGTGGCGCGTTCTCTCTCCAACCCGGACCCAACTACGTCCTCCACGAACCGGACCGTAGCCGCACCTAGAGCTGCCGATCGTCTTGATAGCCCGGGGCTCGGGCCTAGCCGTCGGCCATCTTGGTACACCCAGATGCGGACACAGCATTTCGGGCCTAGCCGTCGGCCATCTTGGTACACCCAGATGTGGCCACAGCACCTCCAGTACCCACCAGCATAACGGAACCTTGAGCTTCATACCCCTCCCGGGCCCCACTCAACCCCCAGCTCACCAGGGCATCATCCACAGCAGCTGACCGGTTTTGCTTCCTCTCCAGCACACTCACCACATAGGATAGACCGCCGGTGCGGCTTAGCTCTAGCCCCGCGCCGACCAACCTCTGCAGCTCTTCCTACCACCTGGTACTGCAGGCCAGCAGGCCTTTCCCATCCCCGGAGAACCTCCACATTTGGTACCGGACCACACCTTTTAAAGGCACCGGGAGAATCAAGCGCCAGGCTCAGGCCTAGCCCTAACGCCCATCTCGATCCACATTCTCTTCATACCTGGACCACCCCCGGACAAATAAGTACACCCCACGGACAGGTAAGTAAAGGTAAGTACCTCAGGGCACCACACACCAGCAGTTGATCCAGGGTCCGTCGATCGCCTCCCGGGGTCAGGAAGGAGTTTTTTTCCTCAGCTACAGCAATTGGCCAGCTCAGCCAGGGTTTTTTGCCTTCCTCTGGATCAACAGGGAGGGAGGGCAGGTCAGCAGGGTTCGCATTTGTCTCCACCACCTGAACAATCGCACCTGCATCAGGACCATCAGCATCACCACTCCCTTCGTCAGCCACATCTCGCAGAACCATCATCTCCTCAGCAACCACATCGTCGCCACATCGATATCATAACCGTCATATTTTTTTTTATTTTCTCGGCATGTGCATCTTCAAATACTCAGCGGACACCCTTCACAGGCTAAGAAACACCACCTCAACATTGCCAACGTCCATTCAAAAAATGCTACGCAAAGAGCAATTACTAAGGATCAACCCACAATCTACCGCCAATCAAAGGAAGACCCCAATTCAACCACAACACTTAACATGCGCCCTGATTAACACCAGATCGGCAGTCAAGCACAGACAAGAAGTCCACGACTTCATCACCCAAAACAACATAGATTGCCTCTTCATCACGGAAAGCTGGCTAAAACCCGACTGCAACACCATCCTAACTGAATTGGTCCCTGAAAAATACAGGATCCTAACGGAGCACAGAATAGGAAAAAAAGGAGGAGGCCTAGCAGTGATCTTCAAATCTCACCTTGCGCTCGGCAAACCTACGCTACAGAACCCAGTGCCTTTTATGAAGACACTTTCTCTACAGCTGCAAACAACACCCCAAGACACCATTCATATACTACTATGCTACAGACCACCAGGACCAAAGACAAATCTCCTGATACCCTTCACCGGAATCATTTAAATACACACCCTAAAAACCAAAAACGTTCTGGTACTTGGAGACTTCAATCTCTGGGCAAACAACACTGAAGACCCCGTCGCCTCTGCCTGCATTAACCAACTGGAAGAACTAGGTCTTCAGCAACTGATAAATGCTCCTACGCATGGTTTAGGGCACACTCTGGACCTCATCTTCAAACAAAATATTGACATCAACATACTCAACAACTTACCGCTACCATGGACTGACCATCACAGTTTAAAATCACCACCAACACCACCCTCCAGAAACCGAACCACTAAACAACAACACACTGGACCAGATCTTAGAAGAAACTACACTCGGAACTCTACAAAATAGCAATCCTAAATTTAAACCACTCGACGGAAAAAACACTCCTTAAACAAAGCATTACTACAAACAGCAGACGCAGTCGCTCCGAAACGTAGAACACTCATCCGCAACAAAAATTCTGGATGGTTTAATGGCACTCTTACTCTACTGAAGCAGGAACGTAGAAGAGCTGAAAGAGCCTGGAGAAGAAATTCAAAGGAAAACCACACAAACTACAATGCACTCACAATGAAATATCACAAGGCAATCTTCAAAGAAAAAAAAGAACACTTCTCAAACACCATCGCAAAAGCCCTAAACCGCCCTCGTGAACTATTCAAACTAGTCGCCCAGACTATGCACCCTACCTGCCTAGAGCCCCCAACAAACGAAACTCAAGAATTTTGCAACGAGCTATCTGATTTTTTTATCAACAAAATCAACAACATTCGGGAAAAAATTCAACAGAAAAAAACAATCAACCCTATCCAAAAAGAGGAAATCGATTCAAACATCACACAACCACCAAATTTTTCGATGACCTCGATCGCCACAGACACCCCCAAAAACATCATCAGAAGCCTCCGAGACAGCACATCACCCAATGATATCATCCCCACAAAACTTCTGAAAGAATGTTCCGACATCCTGGCACCTACTATAACACTACTCATAAATTAGTAATTCAAAGAAGGAATTGTTCCAAACTCCCTCAAGCAAGGCATAGTCAAACCCCTCCTAAAGAAACCCAACCTGGACCCCAAAGACCCTAACCACCGAAGACCGATAACAAGCCTGAACACCATCTCCAAGATTATGGAGAAAGCAGTAGTACAACAGCTACAACTCTATCTGGACACACACAATCTCTGGACCCTCTGCAATCAGGCTTCCGCCCGGGCCTTGGAAGCAGAAGATGTTGGAGAATCATGTCTCCTGGTACTCCTGGACCTTAGTGCAGCGTTCGACACACTGGATCACAACATTCGTCTCATCTGCCTCAAGAAGTAGCAGGAGTCACAGATTCAGACCTACTATGGTTCGCTTCCTTCTTAGAAAATCGGTCACAGACAGTGAAACTTGGGGCCTTCACCTCTGAATCATGCGCAGTTTCCTATAAAGTCCCTCAAGGATCACCTTTGTCACCCGTGCTCTTCAACATTTACACTCCTCAAAATCATCAGCAAATCAGACCTATGCTTCCACTCTTACGCGGATGATACTCAACTCTACTTTTGGATCTCCGGACAAAAAGACCAATATCAGGAATTAAAAAAAGGCCTCACATCGATAGATGACTGGATGTCCACGAGCTCCCTCAAACTCAATGGATCCAAAACAGAACTCCTTCACCTAAACGCAAACCGAAATACTAAATCTACGAGCCCATGCACTCTACCCACCATCCTTGGACAGACCGTCCCCCTAAGCACAAAAGCCAAAAGTCTCTGAGTCATCTTCGATTCAGAAATGTCAATGGATGCAAAAATAGGATCAGTAGTCAGCGGATCTTACCATCTTCTACGTCTGCTACGTAGACTCATCCCCTTCATTCCAGAAGAGGAGAAAGCAATAGTAGTAGGAACAATCATCAACTCTCGACTCGACTACACAAACTCCCTCTACATAACCGTAAAGGATCGGATCACATTCGAGACCCTCTGCCTGACCCACAACTGCACACAAGGAGAAGCTCCTCAATACTTATACGAAAAAATAAAACACTACACTCCCAATCGCAACCTCCGATCAACCAACCAAAACCTCCTCCTCGTCCCCAAGTCCCAGTACAAATCAAAGGGAGAAAGAAGATTCGCAGTCCAAGGACCACGGCTATGGAACGCTCTACCTACGAACATCCGCTTGGAAGTAAACCATCGGGCCTTCAGGAAAAAACTCAAGACCCACCTCTTTTAAGAAGGAATCAACGCAGGTCAGATCAAGCACCTTGAGGCGATTCAGTTCGCATTTGCAGCGCTATACAAGTCATTCATTCACACAGACTAAATAATATACGCTAATTTGTATTATTAATACCAAAGAAATGTAGCAGAACACATATTGGTCTATATTTATGAAGAAAGAGTATTTATTTGCAATTTTTAATAGAAACAAAGAAAAACATGTTTTTATTCTTAACCACTTCAGCCCCGGACCAATTGGCAGCCAAAGGACCAGGCCCCTTTTTGCGATTCGGCACTGCGTCGTTTTAACTGACAATTGCGCGGTCGTGCGACGTGGCTCCCAAACAAAATTGGCGTCCTTTTTTTCCCACAAATAGAGCTTTCTTTTGGTGGTATTTGATCGCCCCTGCGGTTTTTATTTTTTGCGCTATAAACAAAAATAGAGCGACAATTTTGAAAAAAATGCAATATTTTTTACTTTTTGCTATAATAAATATCCCCAAAAAATATATAAAAAAAACATTTTTTTTTCCTCAGTTTCGGCCGATACGTATTCTTCTACATATTTTTGGTAAAAAAAATCGCAATTAGCGATTATTGATTGGTTTGCGCAAAAGTTATAGCGTTTACAAAATAGGGGATAGTTTTATAGCATTTTTATTAATATTTTTTTTTTTTACTAGTAATGGCGGCGATCAGCGATTTTTATTGTGACTGCGACATTATGGCGGACACATCGGACATTTTTGACACATTTTTGGGAATAAAGCACTGATTCCTATGTAAATGACAGTTGTAGTGATGGGGTTAACCACTAGGGGGCGGGGATGAGTCAGTGTGACGTGTTGTGTTTTATTTTACTGTAGGGGGGCGTGGCTGTACGTGTGACGTCATTGATCGGCGTTCCCGATGACAGGGAACCGCCGATCACTGACAGTCAGTGTAGGAAGCGCGGGGAGAGGTTTGTTTACACAAACCTCTCCCCGTTCTTCAGCTCCGTAACCCGATCGCGGGACACCAGCGGCGATCGGGTCCGCTGGTCCCGCGGCCGGGGTCACGGAGCTCCCGACCGGGTCGCGAGCGTGCCGCTAGCGGCGCGCGCGCGACCCACAGGCAGGCACATGCACGATCACGTACAGGTACGTGATTCTGCCTGCCCGTGCCATTTTGCCGACGTATATCGTCGTTAGGCGGTCGGGAAGCGGTTAATTATATATTTTTATGTTCATATAACAAAATATTTAAACTCCACTGGTGATTACATACCACCAAAAGAAAGCTCTATCTAAAAATAAGATAAAGATTTCATTTGGGTACAGTGTCGCATGAGTAATTGTCATTGAAAGTGTGACAGTGCTGAAACCTTAAAAAATGGCCTGGGCAGGAAAGGGGTTTACGTGTCTGGTATTGAGGTGGCTAAAGAAGCTTGTAATAGGGTTAAAAAATAAATGTATATACTGTGTGTGTATATATATATATAGGAAATGAAATGTTTAATAACTCAAAGCTAGCTGCATTATTAGCAGTGCAAAAAAAAAAGAGCTGTTTTACACATAAAAGTAATATACAATTGATTTCTGTCTCCACAACCTCTAGTTTAGCTCCCTAACTCTCACCTTTAAAATGACAGTATTTATGACAAGGTGAATGTCACCAACCAAGAGCTAATGGCAAGTAATTAGAAGAATTAGAGATAAATATAAATGGACACACAAAATGTGTAAATGCACTGTAATTAATGTGATGAAGATGGATGAGGATGATAACTATCATTTATGGCACTGAGAAGAATTAATGGCGTCAGCAGTGGCCTATATATTTTAACAAGTGACTAGAATGATGAAGAGTGAAAAACTTTTCTCAATACATGCTGTAAGTGCAAAGCACTGTTACTAAATGACTGACTAGGGCTCTCAGCAACATTAAAGTATATCTAAACCTAAGGAAAAAATGTATATATTGCAGACTACTGGTCCGACTCCTTAGACATAGTGGCTGCATTACAAAGGTACAGAAAAATACATGTTGATCCTGATAGGAAATACATTGTCCTGTAATTTCTTGAAGTACTGAACAGGAATCTTAAAGTGTTACTAAACCCATTACAGTAAAGTCAGTCTGTATATGCAGTAAAGTATGCTTGTTATACTCACTGTGGAACCTAAGGGGTTAATCCTCTGCATTGTGTAAAAAGGCTGTTTGATCCTGGCTTATATGACCCTCCTCTCCTTCCACTGCCCCCTGTTCATATTCTGTTAACACAGAGTCTATGGAGTCAGGCTGCACATGCTCTGTTTGGTGTGTATTGCTAGGGTTTTTTTTTTTTTTCTTTTTACGGCAGCACACACACTTTCTACAACAACAGAAAAAGCCTTTTAAGTCTATTTTTAGACTTCTTTGGAGAGGTGCCTATCCCTACAGAGGATATGCCAGTGTTTTCTGTATATGCTCTCAATCTCCTTGTATTGACAGTGAAAGCTAGATATAAAGCCAACTTGATGTTGGTTAGGAGCTGAACCGACTCCTCGCTTATTTGATAATCAAGTCTTATATTCCTTTCATTATGGTTCAGTAACTCCAGAAATCCTACTACTGATTCTCTGGAGCCCTCCCAAATGAATAGGAGGTCATCTATAAATCTACGGTAAAATATTAATTGTGGCAACTGATTACTAAAAATTTGTCTATCTTCCCATTCTGCCATAAACAGGTTGGCGAGGCTGGGAGCATATTTTGCTCCCATTGCCACGCCAACCTGTTGGGAGAAGAATTGTCCTCCGAACCAAAAATAATTATGTGACATACAGAAATCAAGCAGCTTTACCTCTTGTAATAACATTAACAATTCTGATGTGTCCTTCAAGTATGCTTTAGTAGCTCTGACACTTGGCTGGAGAAATTTATCCAAGTACTCCCCCAGCCTAGACGTGACAGAACCAATTCCATTGACTATTGGTCGTGGTGGTGGTACTTTAGTATTTTTGTGAACCTTCGGCAGCGTGTAGATAATCGGAATTCTACACGCGCTAGGGACCAGGTATCTTTTTTCTTTTAAATTGAGAGCTTTAATTCTATAACCCCATTCCACCAGAGCCATTAGTTGTGTTGAATACGCTTCAGTAGGATCAGTTGACAGTTTCTTGTATGTTATTTCATCTCCCAAGAGTTCCAATAGTTGGTTCTGATAGAATGACCTATCCATCACCACCACCCCTCCCCCCTTATCTGCCGGGCGGATGATTATATTTTTCCTCCCCTCTAACGAGTCAATCCCCTCCTTAATATGTTCAGGGTTCACTCTCTTTTTTTGTGGAAGTTCTTCTATATCCTGTAACACCAAATTTTTGAACACCTCTATATAATGATTACTGGTGTTCTGGGGATTGAAAATAGACCTGTTCTTCAGACCACTGTCTATTGTCCTATTTATATTGGTTCTAACCATGGGATTAATGGGATGATTTAAAAAATATTTTTTGATGTTCATAGTCCTGATGAACTTATGCGTGTCTATATAGACATCAAATTTGTTCATCTTCTTTCTTTGTGCACATTTTAGGCCTAAATTCAGGATGTTGAGTTCCTTCTGGTTGAGTTCAACATTGCTGATATTATAAATGCCCTTATTTAAACATCCCTCATCCTTTTTTTTTGGAGGATACTCGTTTACCTGCCCTACACCCCCGTTTTCTCTTTGGGGGGGCAAGCTCTCTTTGTTTGGGGCATATGGGGGTGCCCCTCTTCCTTTCCCTCTTTGGTTCGTAGGTTGTATATTCTTTCTTGGAGTACCCCCCCCTCTCCCTCCCCTCCCCCGCTGTCCTAAAAAAGACGGTGAATTCTGTGTGTATCCATGATTCTCAGCCTCTCTTAAAGGGGCGAAGCGATTGAACATGGGAATATCTCTTCCAGGATCCTGGTAGCGGTTGGGGGGGGGGAAATGGTTAGGTGGAGGGTAATTATTGTACTGTGGAGGGTATTGTTGCCATTGAGAGGGGTAATAGTCATATGAGTTACCACTTGGGACCGAAGATTCATATGCCCCATTTCCTCTAAAGTTACGGGGTGATTGGTAATCATAATTGTATTGTCCATACCCCCTCCTCTCCTGTGTTGGTCTCGGTGAGTGGTAACTGCCGGAAGCTTGATTACCTTCATTGGTCAGTAAACCACCCTTTTTTGCTTGACCTCCCCTTCCTGTATCATTTCTGTGGGTGTTGTTTTTTCCCCCACTTTTTTTACCATACTCTGGTTTCGGAAGGGGCTGTACTGCCGGCTCATCCATTATTTCACATGGGGGGCCTCCCATAGTATCCTCACTAGTTCCAGCCACTCCAGCAGAATTAATTTGCCACGCATATATATTCCCTATTTTAAAATCATTGGAGTCTCTATTGTATTTCTTGACCTTCTTTTTCTGAGTTTCTCGGTCAATCTTTTCAAGCTTTCTTTTCATGGATGTATCGAACTCTTTCATTATATTTGAATCCTTCATAGGTTCAAGTTTACTTTCTATAGCCCTGATTTTCTCATTTAACAATTCCAATTTGATATGTTTTCTCTTTAAAACCAAACTTTGTAACTCCCTCCCCACTCTATTAAAAAAGCCCAGCCATTCATCTGTATATTTTTGGTCATTCAGACCATCCTGTGGTGAGACATCCCACCTTAGGCTTCTAAAAATTAAATTCTCTTTCTGGTAGTGTTCGAAAGTGAATATATCCCACCAAGTTTTAATGCGTTTCTCCAACAGGTTATCTAATGTTTTTAATAATCCTGTAATGTCCTCCTCATACTCAGTCATATTATGATTGGTAGAGAAGATACACTCGGGGTCCATCTGTCTGTCCAGCAAGTATCTAAATGCATCCATAGCTGCAAGTGGTTATCAGAAAACTGTATATTTATATGTGTAGGAAAACAAACAAACCGCCCCTATTTGAGTACCTATCCACAGCCCAGCACGCTTCACTTCACTTCAAATGTACACACTGAAAAAGCGTTTGCAGTCACGGCGGACTCGAGGTGTGTGCAGGCAGTCACAGATATTTGCTCACACCACTCCTTCCTGCTCGCGCTCCAAGATAAGATCAATTAGCTTCCAAAGGACTTCTCACATCAACGTGTAGCTAGTAACTAGATTAATTGCCGCTCAGCCACGCCCCCGACATGTTTCGTCATTAGGACTTAATCATAGGGTTGGCTGAGCGGCGTGGCAATCAATCCTTTTATACCCTTTCTAAGGCGGCCCCACTGCGCATGCGCGATCCCTCTCCACTCGCGCATGCGCCCGACATATACTGCGCCTGCGCACTCCTCGCGTCCCCGTTCATGCAATGTACAGGCATTTTAAATGGGGTACCCTTCGGCACAGGATCTTGTCACTAAATAGCGACCACCACCACTGGTGGTGTACGGTTCATGGTGGTGTACAGTACATGGTGCTGGCTTGAACTGTTTCAAATGTGAGTGTGATTATTGAAGATTTTTTCAGTGTGGTGTGAATAAAGTTTAAACGTTTTTACACTATTGGAGCAATCCTTTTTATTTTTCACATATGGAGAGATCCGGACACAGATTGATTTAAGATTGATTACTTTCTTGGGTGGAATCCAAAAGGTTTATTGGCCTGTCACGAGAGTGCGGGCAATAGATGTGGTGAGTGCGTTTCTTTTGGGGGAAGTGGAAGCACGGATCACAGTGGTGTGGTGGAAGATCAAAGGAAGAGTTTTTCACGTTTTATTTGCACATCGTGTGAAAAATCGCATGGACTTTTTTATGCGTTTTGTATTATCACTCATTGTTTTGTTTGCAAAAATCAGTATTGCACTGATGATTATACACAGATTGTGTTGTGCACATATTATTTTTGATTGATTTATATAATTTGTTTTTACACACATGTTATATTTGTTTCACTTAACACTATTGGTGATATACTTATACTTCTATACATTTTAGTTATTTTTATTTTTATCATATTTATTTATATTTTGTGCTATATATATTTTTTATTTTTTATTTTTTATTTTTATTTTTTATTTTTATTTTTATTTTTATTTTATTTTTTATTTTTTATTATTTATTAATTTTTATTTTTTATTTTTTGTATATTGTTCATTTCTATAGGGACACACTTATATTTGATATAGGTTCAGCGCCGCTGTCTACTCTTGGTCTTCAATTTAGTGGAGACTTGGTGTAGATTTGTTTACATTCATATTTATTTTTAAAGTGGCAGCTACAGTTAGGTGATTAGCAGCTTTTTCCTGAGCGCAGTGGATAGGTACTCAAATAGGGGCGGTTTGTTTGTTTTCCTACACATATAAATATACAGTTTTCTGATAACCACTTGCAGCCATGGATGCATTTAGATACTTGCTGGACAGACATATGGACCCCGAGTGTATCTTCTCTACCAATCATAATATGACTGAGTATGAGGAGGACATTACAGGATTATTAAAAACATTAGATAACCTGTTGGAGAAACGCATTAAAACTTGGTGGGATATATTCACTTTCGAACACTACCAGAAAGAGAATTTAATTTTTAGAAGCCTAAGGTGGGATGTCTCACCACAGGATGGTCTGAATGACCAAAAATATACAGATGAATGGCTGGGCTTTTTTAATAGAGTGGGGAGGGAGTTACAAAGTTTGGTTTTAAAGAGAAAACATATCAAATTGGAATTGTTAAATGAGAAAATCAGGGCTATAGAAAGTAAACTTGAACCTATGAAGGATTCAAATATAATGAAAGAGTTCGATACATCCATGAAAAGAAAGCTTGAAAAGATTGACCGAGAAACTCAGAAAAAGAAGGTCAAGAAATACAATAGAGACTCCAATGATTTTAAAATAGGGAATATATATGCGTGGCAAATTAATTCTGCTGGAGTGGCTGGAACTAGTGAGGATACTATGGGAGGCCCCCCATGTGAAATAATGGATGAGCCGGCAGTACAGCCCCTTCCGAAACCAGAGTATGGTAAAAAAAGTGGGGGAAAAAACAACACCCACAGAAATGATACAGGAAGGGGAGGTCAAGCAAAAAAGGGTGGTTTACTGACCAATGAAGGTAATCAAGCTTCCGGCAGTTACCACTCACCGAGACCAACACAGGAGAGGAGGGGGTATGGACAATACAATTATGATTACCAATCACCCCGTAACTTTAGAGGAAATGGGGCATATGAATCTTCGGTCCCAAGTGGTAACTCATATGATTATTACCCCTCTCAATGGCAACAATACCCTCCACAGTACAATAATTACCCTCCACCTAACCATTTCCCCCCCCCAACCGCTACCAGGATCCTGGAAGAGATATTCCCATGTTCAATCGCTTCGCCCCTTTAAGAGAGGCTGAGAATCATGGATACACACAGAATTCACCGTCTTTTTTAGGACAGCGGGGGAGGGGAGGGAGAGGGGGGGGTACTCCAAGAAAGAATATACAACCTACGAACCAAAGAGGGAAAGGAAGAGGGGCACCCCCATATGCCCCAAACAAAGAGAGCTTGCCCCCCCAAAGAGAAAACGGGGGTGTAGGGCAGGTAAACGAGTATCCTCCAAAAAAAAGCATGAGGGATGTTTAAATAAGGGCATTTATAATATCAGCAATGTTGAACTCAACCAGAAGGAACTCAACATCCTGAATTTAGGCCTAAAATGTGCACAAAGAAAGAAGATGAACAAATTTGATGTCTATATAGACACGCATAAGTTCATCAGGACTATGAACATCAAAAAATATTTTTTAAATCATCCCATTAATCCCATGGTTAGAACCAATATAAATAGGACAATAGACAGTGGTCTGAAGAACAGGTCTATTTTCAATCCCCAGAACACCAGTAATCATTATATAGAGGTGTTCAAAAATTTGGTGTTACAGGATATAGAAGAACTTCCACAAAAAAAGAGAGTGAACCCTGAACACATTAAGGAGGGGATTGACTCGTTAGAGGGGAGGAAAAATATAATCATCCGCCCGGCAGATAAGGGGGGAGGGGTGGTGGTGATGGATAGGTCATTCTATCAGAACCAACTATTGGAACTCTTGGGAGATGAAATAACATACAAGAAACTGTCAACTGATCCTACTGAAGCGTATTCAACACAACTAATGGCTCTGGTGGAATGGGGTTATAGAATTAAAGCTCTCAATTTAAAAGAAAAAAGATACTTGGTCCCTAGCGCGTGTAGAATTCCGATTATCTACACGCTGCCGAAGGTTCACAAAAATACTAAAGTACCACCACCACGACCAATAGTCAATGGAATTGGTTCTGTCACGTCTAGGCTGGGGGAGTACTTGGATAAATTTCTCCAGCCAAGTGTCAGAGCTACTAAAGCATACTTGAAGGACACATCAGAATTGTTAATGTTATTACAAGAGGTAAAGCTGAATAAGTCCACTACAACCTTCCTAGTTACGGCAGATGTCGCCTCCTTATATACTGTGATACAGCACGAGGATGCGGCACTGGCCTTAAATTGGGCTCTGAGTAAGCGTGAAGATATTCCCCATATTCAGAAACAATTTTTGGGACACATACTTGATTTCTGTATGTCACATAATTATTTTTGGTTCGGAGGACAATTCTTCTCCCAACAGGTTGGCGTGGCAATGGGAGCAAAATATGCTCCCAGCCTCGCCAACCTGTTTATGGCAGAATGGGAAGATAGACAAATTTTTAGTAATCAGTTGCCACAATTAATATTTTACCGTAGATTTATAGATGACCTCCTATTCATTTGGGAGGGCTCCAGAGAATCAGTAGTAGGATTTCTGGAGTTACTGAACCATAATGAAAGGAATATAAGACTTGATTATCAAATAAGCGAGGAGTCGGTAAATTTCTTGGATGTTACAATTAATAAGAACTCTAACATTCTCAGTACAAAAGTTTACTTTAAAGCGACAGATCGTAACAGTTACTTATCCATCAGGAGTGGTCATCACCCTGCATGGATAAGGAATATACCTAAAGGGCAGATTTTACGTGTTCGGCGTAACTGTACAGAGCTGGATGATTTCTTTACACAAGCTGATGTGTTAAAACAAAAGTTCGTCCAGAAAGGCTATGATGGACATACTATTGATGGAATAATCAAAGGGATTGCAGAAACACCGAGAACAGAGTGTTTTAAGAAAAAAGAAATAAAGTCAGCTCCTAACCAACATCAAGTTGGCTTTATATCTAGCTTTCACTGTCAATACAAGGAGATTGAGAGCATATACAGAAAACACTGGCATATCCTCTGTAGGGATAGGCACCTGAAGGAAATTCTGCCCCAACAACCAAAGTTCATATACAGAAAGGCACCAAGCTTTGGTGATCAGGTGGTCAAAAAGATTTTGGATCCCCCAGGGGAAGCAAGTCTAAAAATAGACTTAAAAGGCTTTTTCTGTTGTAGAAAGTGTGTGTGCTGCCGTACAGTTAAAATACAGAACAGGGGAGTAACGGAGGTAACGAATAATTATAATGAATCGTTCTCCATTAGAGAGTTTATAACTTGCAATACGCCCTTCGTAGTATACTTAATGTGGTGCCCCTGTGGCTTGTTCTATATTGGGAGAACCAAAAGACTATTAAGAATTCGGATAGCAGAACATCTGGCCAATATACGCAAAGGTTTCAGGTACCATAGTGTATCCCTTCATTTTAAAGAAAAACATCAACAGGACCCTAGTCTTTTACAATTTGTGGGAATTGATGTGGTATACCCGGCCTGGAGGGGTGCCAATAGAGTGAGGGACCTGTCGCAAAGGGAAACTAGGTGGATCTTTCTTTTTAAATGTTTAACGCCTAGAGGGTTAAACATTGAATTGGACCTGAATTGTTTCATCAATAATTTCTGAGATTGTATTTTAAACCATGTAGGATATATGATGTGATGAGTGAATGATGATGAAGTGGAAAACGACTAAGGTCCCCGCATCGGCTTATCTCTTAATTTCACTCAGGTTATACATATATATATATATTTTTTAACTTTTTTTAAAAAAACATATTTTTTAATAATTATAATATCTTTGATAATTTTAATATTGATGATATTAACATAATATTTTTAATATTTTTAATGTTTACCATTTTTATCATGTACTTTTGACCATTATTAATGAAGATTATATGATTATTATGGTGTTCAGCCCAGTCATTAGATTTAGTTATAATTTGTGAGATGGCTTATAGTTACATCACATTGATATAGAGGTTGAGATACTTCTAGGGTTTTGAGTCAATAAGCACATTTTAAGTAGATTTTAAATAATGTTCGTATGAGACATTCAGATATAATTTAAATCCACATTGCACTTTAAATTCTATAGATATGGTTCATGTTGAGATATCCAGTGATTCGGTAGTGGATATTGCCTATTATAGACAGTATTTATCAGCTGGATGCTCTATCTGTAACTTGTCCTTGATTATGCAATAGGGGTAACTAACCTGTATAATGACTATTAATACCATGGACAAACGTGCGGATTTAGTACATGACATCTCTATGTATATAACAGTGCCATCTGTAGGCGCAGTCTAATGGTCAGCAGATTTGGAGTTAATGTGTGCAGCTTTGAACCCATTAAGATGAAGGTGTCACGTAGCTTATGTTATGTGGCGCTGGGGGATAGCTGAGTGCTGATTCGGCTCCAACTACACCATGTACTGTACACCACCATGAACCGTACACCACCAGTGGTGGTGGTCGCTATTTAGTGACAAGATCCTGTGCCGAAGGGTACCCCATTTAAAATGCCTGTACATTGCATGAACGGGGACGCGAGGAGTGCGCAGGCGCAGTATATGTCGGGCGCATGCGCGAGTGGAGAGGGATCGCGCATGCGCAGTGGGGCCGCCTTAGAAAGGGTATAAAAGGATTGATTGCCACGCCGCTCAGCCAACCCTATGATTAAGTCCTAATGACGAAACATGTCGGGGGCGTGGCTGAGCGGCAATTAATCTAGTTACTAGCTACACGTTGATGTGAGAAGTCCTTTGGAAGCTAATTGATCTTATCTTGGAGCGCGAGCAGGAAGGAGGGGGTGAGCAAATATCTGTGACTGCCTGCACACACCTCGAGTCCGCCGTGACTGCAAACGCTTTTTCAGTGTGTACATTTGAAGTGAAGTGAAGCGTGCTGGGCTGTGGTAAAACTCATTTATGCTGGCTTGAACTGTTTCAAATGTGAGTGTGATTATTGAAGATTTTTTCAGTGTGGTGTGAATAAAGTTTAAACGTTTTTACACTATTGGAGCAATCCTTTTTATTTTTCACATATGGAGAGATCCGGACACAGATTGATTTAAGATTGATTACTTTCTTGGGTGGAATCCAAAAGGTTTATTGGCCTGTCACGAGAGTGCGGGCAATAGATGTGGTGAGTGCGTTTCTTTTGGGGGAAGTGGAAGCACGGATCACAGTGGTGTGGTGGAAGATCAAAGGAAGAGTTTTTCACGTTTTATTTGCACATCGTGTGAAAAATCGCATGGACTTTTTTATGCGTTTTGTATTATCACTCATTGTTTTGTTTGCAAAAATCAGTATTGCACTGATGATTATACACAGATTGTGTTGTGCACATATTATTTTTGATTGATTTATATAATTTGTTTTTACACACATGTTATATTTGTTTCACTTAACACTATTGGTGATATACTTATACTTCTATACATTTTAGTTATTTTTATTTTTATCATATTTATTTATATTTTGTGCTATATATATTTTTTATTTTTTATTTTTATTTTTTATTTTTATTTTTATTTTTATTTTTATTTTTATTTTTATTTTATTTTTATTTTTATTTTTATTATTTATTAATTTTTATTTTTTATTTTTTGTATATTGTTCATTTCTATAGGGACACACTTATATTTGATATAGGTTCAGCGCCGCTGTCTACTCTTGGTCTTCAATTTAGTGGAGACTTGGTGTAGATTTGTTTACATTCATATTTATTTTTAAAGTGGCAGCTACAGTTAGGTGATTAGCAGCTTTTTCCTGAGCGCAGTGGATAGGTACTCAAATAGGGGCGGTTTGTTTGTTTTCCTACACATATAAATATACAGAAAAATACATGTTGATCCTGATAGGAAATACATTGTCCTGTAATTTCTTGTGTATTGAACTGGAATCTTAAAGTGTTACTAAACCCATTACAGTAAAGTCAGTCTGTATATGCAGTAAAGTATGCTTGTTATACTCACTGTGGAACCTAAGGGGTTAATCCTCTGCATTGTGTAAAAAAGCTGTTTGATCCTGGCTTCTATGACCCTCCTCTCCTTCCACTGCCCCCTGTTCATTTTCTGTTAACACAGAGTCTATGGAGTCAGGCTGCACATGCTCTGTTTGGTGTGTATTGCTAAGGGTTTTTTTTTTTTTTTTCTCTTGGAGAGTGAAAGAGTGAATGTGATCAGCACAGGGCCAATCAGCACTCTCCAGATAGAGGTTCAGGGGTTTTGCAGTCTTATGGGACAGTCAGAAAACTCCTCCTACAAGCTTTAGCCAGTGCTTGGCTGGACACTGATAGAAGTCACAAGACTGCTATATACTGCTGATGAGAAAAGGTATGTATCAGTTTATATTTACTAAAATAATTGCATTTCCATGTTCTGTGTACTGTGGGAGACCAGATATAGTGAATGCAGGCTCCTGGGTTTAGTAAAACTTTAAAAAATGTACTGAACTGGTATCCTAAACAATAGTATTAGCTTTCCCAGGTATTTTCTGTGAACTACAAAACCCTACCTTCCTATGTAATGGAAAGCAAAGATGTTGGTGGTCTTTCCAGTCCAAATCAAGAGAGAAGTTTATGGTGATAATTCTGCTCCATTATAGATACAGTACAGTAAAAAAAAAAACATTTACATCTGACAACATATATGCTGCAGTATATAACATGAGTGAGTTTTGGGTTTTCATACACTTTAAGCAAAACTATCTAGTTCCAAATTGATTTAGAGGTGTTCCGACATGATTCTATCAAATTGAGTATAGGAAAAGAAAAGGAGAGGATAGGAGGTTTGCCCCATGGGCTTCAAGATGTTTTTTTTTTTTTTTACACAAACCTCTAATAGTAACCATAGGATTTTATTGTATATTGATTTACTGTCCAGTAAAAAAATATGATGGGAGGATCAAAACAATTGTTTCACGTGCCATAGACTTAATGATTGTACCAATCTAACTACTTTTCTACGATTGCATTTTCCAACCATGCAAATCAGAATAATTTCAATAAAAATGATTGAGTTTGCTCAAAAGTAATCAATGACACAGTGGGGCTGATTTACTAAAACTGGAGTACAAAATATAGTGCAAATCTGCAAAGAAACCAATCATCTTCCAGATTTTATTGTCAAAGCTTAATTGTAAAAAGTTGAAGTTAGAAGCTGACTACCATGCACAATTGCACCAGATTTTGAACTCTTCAGTTTTAGTAAAGCAACCTGAGTATGTGTCTCTTCAATAATTCATAGATTTTATCATATTGTGTGATTTTTTGAAGAATAATTCAATACGACTGAGTGCTGTGTTATGAGGACATGCATAGGCCTGCACATAGGGTGTGCCAGGTGTGCCCTAATCACCCTGTGCAGCACAGATTGCCTCTTCTGCCCTGGCTCCCCCCACCTCCCTTCCACCTGCCGTGCTGCTGGCTTCCCTCCTTTCCTCTCCTGCTGTGGAGATGTTTTAGGATGAGTGGGGGAAGGCACCGATAAATATGTAATTCACCGGCCCCTTGCCTTTCTGAATGACATTGTAAGTGATTTGTAGTGTGTTTGAGCTTTGGGGTGCACACCCTAATGCAATAGGCTATGCACACCTATGAGTACATGTTTAAGTTTATAATATTCTATATTTGTAGGCCCTGCATTATTTTCCTTGTTGGTTTGTTTGAGTATTATATATTTACCTATTGCAAGCTGCCTATTTCTTTTATTTTCCTTAGCACTGACCCCTTTTTTATGTTCTCACAATTCAATAAGATTATTATGTACATGTACTAAATGATATTGGTTATATCTAAGTTGTATGTTAATCTATTTGGTTATCCATAAAAACATATTATCACTTATTTGGAACATTTTTGGTATTACAGATCATCACAGCTATCTCAAATCAGAAAATATAATACATACAAATACTGTATATAATTAAGTAAATATATTTCATTTGAACTATAATGGTAAAGTAAATTAGGGAAATTAAATCTGAGTTTACATGAAGCCTTGCTGGTTTTTCTGCACTGATGCTGACCTACTTTAAGCACAGCACAAGAGTTTAATTTCTTCAATTATAGATGTGCTGCTATGTTTGAGAACACTCCTTTCTTTCTTTTTTTTTTTTTTTAAACAATCATTTTTATAGCTTATAACAAGGTCATAAAGTTATAACAATGTCATAAAGAACAATGCACAATACAACTTTACAAAGTACAGATATACATCATAAACTCAGTATTTAATGTCACCTAACAACTACCAGTATTATTTCAAGGAAACAGTAGTATTCTTTAGAGATTCATACTTCGTAAACCAGATAATTCAAGTTTTTTGGACGGCCTCATATTTAATTAAGTTGATGGCTAGCAATTTTTCGTATGTGTAATTTTGGTGTGTCAGGTTTATTACCTCAGAGAGGTTTTGGGGCTAGAAGTCTAGAAGATTTTCATTGCTTCATGATTACAGAGCATGCGGCTAGCAGTATGTAGGTGATGACAGGCTGGAACATGGGTGGAAACGTGTCTATACCCATGTTAAGTAAGGTTAGGGCAGGACAGGGGGAGGTTATTATCCCTGCGTGTGTTGAAATCAATGGAATGGAACGTTTGTCTCCAGAGGCTGGTTATGTTAGGGCATTCCCAAAGAATGTGTAATAGGTGGCCCACTTGGCAGCACTCACACCAACATTAGGGGGAATGGGAAGTAGAAAAGCTTGCCAGTCTAAAGGGTGTTTAGTAGTAATACCACCAATTAGTGATCTTCAATGTTAGCTCCCAATGTGTAACACAATGTGTGGCTTTAGAGATTGAGCTAATAGCAGCTTGCCATTGATTATCCATGAATGTTTGCCGTAGGTCTTTCTCCCATTTACACTTCGTGCCAGACTTGCATAAAGTGCCTTTGTCCTGCAGGAGGTTACAGAATAAGGAGATGCCTTTTGCTTTATGCTCAGTAGAGGTGTTTTCCCTGAGTTAAAAAATTTGACTTCGGGTCTGCCATACAGTGTCAAGGTTTTGATGTCCAGCATTGATATCATAGAGTTTAGTATGCTGATAGTGAATGACACAGTGATGGGTGTAGCAAGCTGTGTATCTATTAAGGTACCTGGGTGGGAAGAGGCCTGGGTGGGAAGAGGTAACAGGCTAAGATCCCACAGCTTCCACATAGGCAGGAGGAGTAGGCATAGGTTTCCAAGGGATTATAGGACTAATTCTATTTCTGCCCAAAGTGGGGTCTCCTTTGACTGCAACCAATATTTTATTTGGTCTAGCTAAACCACCCAGTAGTAATCTCTGAGGTCTGGAAATCCTGCACCCCCTATTGATCTGTTTGATAAGACTAGTTTGTGCATATCTGGCTCTCTTCCCATTCCAGATATATTTTCCAAGGAGGCTCGGCAGGGTTGATAGGTAGTGAGATGCAATTGGGATAGGCAAAGCCCAGAAAAAACACAGAAGTTGCGGTAAGATGTTCATTTTAAAAGCTGCCAATCTACTATACCATAATAATTTGCATTGCAATATACGCCTGAGTTCTGTGGTGATTTTAGTGATCAAGGGTTTAAGGTTAGAAATCGCTAAGCTACACATGGTGGCTGTAAGTGTAATACCCAGGTATGATATGCCTTCCTTGCTTCAGGAGAAAGGGAGCTGTTGTTGGAGGAGTCGTTTGGTATGGGTGTTTACTCCCAGGTCTAAGATCAGAGATTTTGACCTTATGGTATGATATGCTACTGAATTGTAGTAAAAATTGGTATACCTGGGGTAAAGAAGTTATCGGATCAGTCAATATAAGAATGATAAATGTGTGTGTATGTAGTGATAGGTGGCGCTGTCTTTCCACCTAGAGAGTGACCCCCTGGTGGTGACTAGCAGTGATAAATGTAAAACTTAATTGGACTCCTGGGTGGTGTGGGCTAGGATAATTAATTCCATAAATTGTAAGACTACGAGGTTATCTAAACCTTTTAAGTATTTATGAATGTGCATCCACCGAAAATTAATAGTGATGTCAGAAAAAATAAAATATAATATTAGTGTACAGATTCATACATCAGAGTATTGTGATAACCTATACCTCCTCACTTATGTGTAAAGCGCCCAGTGCTTACTATAGTTAAAGCATTACATAATGAAGATTACATGTGCATATGAGATCCACTGGGCTAGAGTTATATGGAGTACATCAAGAAAAAAATCCTTTATGCTATAATGTAAACAAAATATTAAATGTGCTGTAAAAAAAAGTGCAGTAAAAAGTGTGTGGTGGGAGATTCTTGATTTGGTTTGGAGAGTTTTAATTCTGTTGGCCAAGTACTTCCCCGCTTTGTTGGCTTGCGAGCATGAATTTGGCTTAAGCCTTCTAATGTGTCTGTCATACTGATCATCTAGTAGGGATCTCAACTCGCCTCTAAGTTTAGAGAGGGAGTTGTTGACGTTTTGCATGGGGTTTTGTTTATTTTGGATCTCTAGAGCATGAATTTCTGAGAAGAGCTTAGATAAGGTGTTGTTGTACTGTTTTTTGGCTTTGGAGCCCTGCTGGACACATATACTTTCATAAAGGCTTTATAAGTGTTCCATAGAATACATGGATCTTCAACTGAGTTGTTCAGTTGAAAAAATTCCCTGAGATGCTGAGAGATAGCGGTGGCAATTTTGGGGTCCTGTAATAGTTTAACATTGCAATGCCAAACTGATGCCTTAATGAAAGGTGCCTGCTCCTCTATTGTTATGGATATCACGGTGTGGTCAGACCATGAGATTTCCTGAATTGAGGAGGAGGAAATCCTCTGACGCAACCATTTGTCAGAAACAAAAAGGTCGATGCTGGAGTAGGTACCATGTCTGGAGGAGAAGAAAGTGTAGTCTCTCTCTGTTGCATGTTGGCATCTCCAGACATTGTAGACTTCCTCCGCATGGATCAATGATCTCAGTGATATGTAGCAACCCTTAGCAGGAGAATTTGAATCCAAATGGGGGTCAAATGTCAGGTTTGAATCCCTGCACATTAAGGAATGCACGTGTTTAACAGATGCTATGATTTTTAAAACTTTACACATAAAACATAGCTGGTGAGTGTTTGGTGCATAGATAGATACAGGGGTATATGGGTTGTCATTGATATCACAAGTGAGAATAACATTACTTCCTTCATTGTCCAGTAAGACCTTTTTCAGGCTGAAAGCAACAGTGTTCCTAATACACAGTAGGACTCCCTTTTTTCGGATGCACAGGCTAAGAAGATGTTAGGGTAGTCTCTAGGGGAGCAATTAAGAACCGCTGTGGCTTGAAAGTGAGTCTCTTGGACACTTACTTAGTCTGCTTTGGCTTTGGATTCTTCCTTTTACACTGTGAAACTCTTTGCAGGATGGTTCAGGCCATTTGCATTGATGGAGATACATTTAAGTGGCATTGTATGTCAGGAGGAGATTACTCTGAAATGATGTGATCCTTGAGGAGGTAGGTTAAAAAAAAAAATTGACGGAGCTGACTGTGGCCGGACTGGGAACCAAAAGAGCGGAGGCATTCATCTGTCTGGACCTGGTGTGGTGAGAGGGCTGTTGCCCAGAAGTTTGTACTGCATTTCACACACTTACATACATAGGCCTCAAGCCTGATTTCATTACCAAGTGACTGCCGCTGGAAGTACATTCCCAGGGAAGGAGTTCACAAATACTTAACGTGATTGAAGTTACTGCTCTATATTATTCTACTCTGCCTTACCGATCAGAAATCCTGCAGATTATAAGTACTGCAGTATAAATGGCTAGCTGAAGAAAAGAAGACAAGAGACTATATTACTTACTGTTAGGCCTTACAGTGTTGCTATTACCTACTAAAAACTGTAGGGGGAATATTGATTTAATTATATTGTAGTATATCATCCTGTTCAAATACTGTGTAGCACATTACAGATCTTATAGTGTCCGCACAGTGTGCTGGAAGTGGGAAGGTGCCCAGCTCTGAGGTTGTATTGCCTGAGCATTAGTCCCACTTGGAGACATGCCTGGAGCAGCAATACAGGTAGCTCTCATGTGATAGCCATTCACAACTGTTTGCCTCAGTATTGTATACCAATTACGGTTATTGTGTTTGATGTTTGAACCTGTTCTAATAAACTTATCTTTTGGTTTAATACAATCTGTTGTGAGGCTTGATCATTCTCCAAACAGGTATAGCAGTTTATACCCAGGTGACAACACAGGTAAAGTGAATATAATCTGTGATTATTCAATTGTCTTTTATTATTGGGTTTCACACCAACACTGTTACACAGCTGTGTCAAGCGGGTTGAGCCAAATCATTGGGGGTGGAAATAGCAGAGGCCAGGCCCAATAAATTACCAGCAGCTCCTTCGGTGGTAAGTGCTACATATAATTTTACATTTTGATTATAGATACACTTTAAGTAAAAGTGTTGTTTGGCTTTAGGGCCAGGGCATCAAAAATGCATGCACAGTGTATAACATGGATTCCAATGGCCTTAGTTCCCACCAGTGAAGTGTGTTTTTTATTGATGCATTCTGCCACGTTCCAGATGCGTTCCATTCAGAAAAAATCAACACGTTCTGCTTTTGTTCACTGCACTTGGACACACTACTCTGGTGTGAAATAGGGCCCTTGGAATCTGAAATGCAGCAAAACGCATCAAAAACGCACCAGAATGCATATGTCCTCAATTGTCCTCGATTGTTATGAAGAAAAAAAAGAGCGGAAAAACACACCGGAACACATAAAAGATGCACATGCAGAAACTCATCCAGAATGCAGAAATTGTGATGTGAACCATCCCCTAAAGTGTGGTAGTATGATTATGCATTATAAGGAGGTTTGTACACTTAGTTATAATCAGTGATGTAAGTAACTGAGTTAAAATAAACTGAGTTACCTAACGCAGTTACTTTAGAGGGTAACGAGTAATCTAACTGATTACTTTTCCCCTCATGGTAACTCAGTTCCCATTACTTTGGCTTAGTTACCCCAATTACATCTACCGCCACTAGATGGCAGTAGTGTAATTCCGGTGTCCTGCCGAAAAAGTTCCCCCGCCGGATAAGGACCCCCTGTACTGCGCAGGCGCAGGGCTTGTGCAGTACGAAGGACTACGGAGTTTCCGAAAATTGCCAAACCTAAATAGCTCTGAGGGAACTCTACACCGCGCAGGTGCAGTTAACATGTAATTGTACGAGGCGATGCCGCACGCTCCTGATGCTCGTGCTACTCTGCAAGGGGCGTCTATCTTGTAAGTAAGGGGCGGGTCTAGTATTACTGTAACCAAGGGGCGTATTTATTATTATTGTTATATATCGAGCTCTGCCCATTAATTTAACATTCGCCCTCTTCTGTAGCCATCCGCCCCTTACACGATATAATAATAATAGACCCGCCCCTTGCTTACATGCTATAACAGATCTGCCCCTTGGTTAGAGTAATAATAGAGCAGCCCCTTGGTTACACGATATATAACAATAATAATAAATGTGTCCCTTGGTTACAGTAATACTAGACCCGCCCCTTAGTTACACGTATAGAATATTTAAAAAAAAAGTCAGTTACTTTGCTGCGTAACTAATTACTTTTCCAATGTAGTAACTGAGTTACTAACGCAATTACTTTTTGGGAGAAGTAATTTGTAACTTAACTAATTACTTTTTTAAAGTAAGATGACCAACACTGGTTATAATATTGGTGTTTCTCAAACTGCTTGTTTGCTGAATGTGGTTTGTTGAGCATGGTATACTAGGAATATCTTCCTAGTATACCAGAACACTGTAACCCCTCACAGTTACTCTTGTTGGGCGCAGGAATGGGCCCTGCTGTTAAATATTATATCAAACATTGTAATAACATGCCCCTGTTACACAGGGGCCTGAAGAATTGGGCATTGGGTGGTGGTGGTGGTGCCCTAAACCAAAAATATTGTTGGAAGCTAGCATTATCAAGATTGAGGAGGAATAGAATAGGCAGCATAGGCAGTATTCATGGGATCCCAGATCCATAGCAACTTCAATCAGTTACATTAACATCAGGTGCTTGATAGCTGCTGATCCAGGACTGATTCATTTTTTATAAATATGAGCCTATCAACGGAGTCTGTGAACAGGCGCACTCTTTGATCCATTACAAACCCTCCAGCAGCACTGCACTGCTGCTTCAGAGGATAAATCTGCAGAAGAGGCCATAGAGGAAGAAGAAGAGAAGGGGGTGGAGGAGAGAGCTGTGGCAGAATCACCACTAGCTTTTTGGAGGTGTGGTGGTGGAACAAGCTCCAACAACACTGAACCCTGTCCTGCATCCTTCCCAGCTGCCAGCAGAGTTACCCAGTGCACCGTGAAGGAAAGGTAACATCCCTGCCCATGCCTGCTGGACCATTAATGAGCAGTAATATGGACTTTACTGCTGACCGCCCTGTCCAACAAGGCCAAAACATTGCCTTCCACATGTCGGTAGAGAGCCGGAATGGCCTTCCATGAAAATAAATGGCATTTTGGAACCTGTCACTGTGGTACAGTACATTCCACAAATTCACGAAAGGGGGCAGAGTCTACCAGCTGAAAAGGCAGTAGTTGCAGTGCTAGCAATTTGGCCAAGCTACCATTTAGACGTTGAGCATGTGGATGGCTAGGACCAAATTTCTTTTTACAGTTCAGCAACTGGGGTAGGGAAATTTGCCTGCTAAAATCAATTGGTGGTGTACTGCTAGCAGATTGGTCTAAAGTAATTGGTGCAAAGTACTTGATGCAAAAGGGTGGCTGCCCTTAAGCAGCCCCCTAGAGGACATCCTGCCTTGTTGGAGTTGTGCCTCCTCCTCCTCATTTTCCTCCTTTCTTCTCTCAGGCACCCAAGTTCAGTCAGTGACCTCATCATCCCCTCCCTCCTCATCACTGGAGCAAACTTGACAGTATTCTGCAGCAGGAGGAACATGACTGCCAGTTTCTAGGGATGAGCCCCTATGTTCGACAGTGAACAATATGCCTTTTTCGCGGCAAATTCCAAAGCCGCCAGAACACCGTTAAAGTCTGTGGGACACTAACATGAAAAATCAAAAGTGCTAATTTTAAAGGCTTTTATGCAAGTTATTGTCATAAAAAGTGTTTGGGGACCTGGGTCCTGCCCAGGGGACATGTATCAATGCAATTATTTTTTTAAAATATGAAGTTTTTTTCGGTGAAACAATAAAAATGAAATATTCCTTTAAATATCATGACTGGGGGGTGTCTATAGTATACCTGCAAAAGTGGTGCATTTTTCCCGTGTTTAGAACAGTACCACAGCAAAATTACATTTCTAAAGGAAAAATTGTAATTTAAAACTGATTGTGGCTGTAATGAATTGCCGGGTCTCTGCAATATAGATAAAACTCATTGAAAAAAAGAGCATGGGTCCCCCCCCCCAGTCCATTACCAGGCCGTTTGGGTCTGGTATGAATATTAAGGGGAACCCCGAACCAAAATTCAAAAAAAATTGCGTGGGGGTCCCCCTAAAATCCATACTAGGCCCTTCAGGTCTGGTATAGATTTTAAGGGGAACCCTGCACCAAAATAAAAAAAATTGCATAGGGGTCCCCCCAAAATCCATACCAGACCCTTATCTGAGCACGCAACCTGGCAGGCCGCAGGAAAAGAGGGTTGGATGAGAGAGCACCCCCCCTCCTGAACCATAACAGGCCACATGCTTTCAACATGGGGAGGGTGCTTTGGGGGTCTGGCCCCAAAGCACCTTGTCCCCATATTGATGGGAACAAGGGCCTCATCTCCACAACCCTTGCCCTGTGGTTGTGGGGGTATGTGGGCGGGGGGCTTATCGGAATCTGGAAGCCCCCTTTTAACAAAAGGACCCCGAGATCCCGCCCCCCCTACGTGAATTGGTAATGGGGTACATTGTACTTCTACCATTTCACAAAAAAGTGTCAAAAATGGTAAAAAAAGACAAGAGGCAGCTTGGGACAAATCCTTTATTAAAAAATTAAAAATAAAAATATCCCGCGATGTAAATTCACGCCGCCCAATGGACCGCAAAAAAAAATGCAACCGTTCCACCTCCATGGGAGGCTCTCGCCGACTGACGCTTCTTCTCTGTCACAGTTCCTATATAGTTGAGGGCTGGGCTACCCGGTGACGTACACAGGTGATGACGCCCCCCTCTGACAGCACGGGGGCTTCCCCCTGCACCATTTTTTTTTTTAATTTGGCGCAGGGTTCCCCTTAATTTCCATATCAGACCTGAAGTGCCTGGTTTGGATTTTAGGGGGATCCCCACGCATTTTTTTTTATTTTGGTTCAGGGTTCCCCTTAATATTCATACCAGACCCAAAGAACCTGGTAATGGACTGGGGGGGGAAACCTATGCTCTTTTTTTCAATGAGTTTTATCTATATTGCCGAGACCCGACAATTCATTACAGCTGCGATCAGTTCTAAATGACAATTTTTCCTTTAGAAATGTCATTTTGCTGTGGTACTGTTCTAAACACTGGAAAAATGCGCCACTTTTCAGGCATACTGTAGACACCCCCCAGGCACGATATGTAAAGGAATATTTCATTTGTATTGTTTCACTTTTAAGCATTAAAAAAATCACTGCTCCCAAAAAAACGTCTGTGTTTTAAAAAAAATATTGCACTGATACATGTCCCCTGGGGCAGGCCCAGGTCCCCAAACGCTTTTTATGACAATAACTTGCATATAAGCCTTTGAAATTAGCACTTTTGATTTTTCATGTTCGTGTCCCATAGACTTTAAAGGTGTTCGTGTTTTCTGCCAAATTTTTTGCCTGTTCGGTATGTACTGGTGTGAACAGGGGGGTGTTCTGCTCATCCCTACACGTTTCTTGTCCTTCTGTGCCACCCCCTTTCTCTAGGCTCACATTACTCCCTTCCTCAACCTGTGAACCAACATCGGAGCCTCCAAATCGCTGTACATCCTCCAGCAGCATGTAACCGACACTGTGGTCGAATAATTCTGGGGACTCCTCTGTGCATGATGGTGGGGCTATGGAAGGAGTGACTATGGACAAGGAGCCGGTGGAATTGGCCACTTTGGCAGCTGCGTTGGAAGGCAAACTACTCTGAGCCTGGGTGACAGAGAATGAGGAGGATGAGGATGGCTTTGTTATTCACTCCACCAACTCTTCTGCATGTTGTGGCTCAATAACATGACCAGCAACAGAAAAAAGGAGCAAGCATGCCCCACGACCACCTGCAGAGGTTGCACCATGTCCAAAACCACCACTGTTGACTGTAGGCACAAAGGCTGATTGCCCTGTTGCGGACATGATGTATTTTTTTGTTTTGCAACACCAAACTACACTGTATTATATACTGTGTACACCGCCTGAAGTGTATTAGAAACTATACACCACCGAATCCACTGTATATATAGGCTACACTGAATGCAGAGTATATATATATAAATATATATATATATATATATATATATATATACTAGACTCTATCTATATATTAATACAATGCCTGACATGTATTAGAAACTAAACAACAAAATCCTGCAAGCCTTAAAGAACCTCCTACCAATCTGCCACTATCAAGCTGCAAACGTTAAACACGTCTCATATGTTCGCGCACAATAAAACATAAATAAATATACGCTGCGCTGGAATAGCTATGCACTAAATAATCTGTACCTTAATCTATAGTTATAGATCCACAAGAATATAATAATGTGCTTTGCTACAATGTAAAGTAGTGAGTGTACAGCTTGTATAACAGTGTAAATTTGCTGTCCCCTCAAAATAACTCAACACACAGCCTTTAATGTCTAAACAGCTGGCAACAAAAGTGCGTACACCCCTAAGTGAAAATGTCCAAATTGGGCCCAAAGTTCCAATATTTTGTGTGGCCACCATTATTTTCCAGTACTGCCTTCCACTCCTCCATGATGACATCACTTTGCTGGTGGATGTTAGAGACCTTGTGCTCCTCCACCTTCCGTTTGACGATGCCCCACAGATGCTCAATAGGGTTTAGGTCTGGAGACATGTTTGGCCAGTCCATCACCTTTACCCTCTGCTTCTTTAGCAAGGCAGTGGTCATCTTGGAGGTGTTTTCGGGGTCTTTATCATGTTGGAATACTGCCCTGTGTCCCAGTCTCTGAAGGGAGGGGGTCATGCTCTGCTTCAGTATGTCACAGTACATGTTGGCATTCATGGTTCCCTCAATGAACTGTAGCTCCCCAGTGCTGGCAACACTCATGCAGCCCCAGACCATGACACGCCCACCACCATGCTGGACTGTAGGCAAGACACACTTGTTTTTGTACTCACCTGGTTGCCGCCACACGCGCTTGACACCATCTGAACCAAATACGTTTATCTTGGTCTCATCAGACCACAGGACATGGTTCCAGGAATCCATGTCCTCAGTCTTCTTGTCTTCAGCAAACTGTTTGCGGGATTTCAGGTGCATCATCTTTAGAAGAGGCTTCCTTCTGGGACGACAGCCATGCAGACCAATTTGATGCTGTGTGCGTCGTATGGTCTGAGCACTGACAGGCTGACCCCCCACCCCTTCATCCTCTGCAGCAATGCTAACACTCATATTTCCCAAAGACAACCTCTGGATATGACACTGAGCATGTACACTCAACTTCTTTGGTCTGAGTGGAACCTGTCCTGTTAAACTGCTGTATGGTCTTGGCCACCGTACGGAAGCTCAGTTTCAGAGTCTTGGTAATCTTCTTATAGCCTAGGCCATCTTTATGTAGAGTAACAATTCTTTTTTTCAGATCCTCAGAGAGTTCTTTGGCATGGGGTGCCATTTTGAACTTCCAGTGACCAGGAATTGAGAGTGAGAGCGATACCACCACATTTAACACACCTGCAATTACCTGAGACCTTGTAACACCAATGAGTCACATGACACCAGGGAGGGAAAAATGGCTAATTGGGCACCAATTTGGACATTTTCACTTAGGGGTGTACTCACTTTTGTTTCCATCGGTTTAGACATTAATGGCTGTGTGTCGAGTTATTTTCAGGGGACAGCAGATCTACACTGTTATACAAGCTGTACACTCACTACTTTACATTGTAGCAAAGTGTAATTTCTTCAGTGTTGTCACATGAAAAGATATAATAAAATATTTACAAAAATGTGGTGTACTCACTTTTGTGAGATACTGTATATATATGAAGTGTATTAGAAACAGTACACCACCGAATGCACTGTATATATAAGCTACGCCGAATGCAGAATATACTGTGTGTATATATATATTGTTACATCGGGGGATGTTTTAGCTTAAGGGTAGAGCTTACCAGTGAGTTGAGTCCATGCCAGATATGCCGTTTTAAGGGCTTGCAGGCCCACTTTTATTAAAGAAAGAAAATGTCCATAAAACAGAAGAGTTGCCCACACAGGGGTTTCAGCTTTCCACAGCCACAATGTAAGTCAAACCAAAAATACCAAGCCACCTGGCTCTCTTTAGCAGCACTGCTGCTCAGACTTGTGCTTCAGCCCTCTCGGCTCTTTAACAGAGTTCTTGTACACCCAGTACCTCAGCACTCTTTTCCAGCTTCCTTTTCCTGCCCACAGGCTTGGACCCTCTGTCTGCTCTGACAGACAGACCTGTGCAGACATGCACACTTCTCCCTTGCTTGCCTGGACTCCTCGGGAGGGTGGAGCCCAGAACCATGGTCAGGTGTGTACATATAGCCCAGCACACACGTGACCAGTCAGTATGCTGGTGGATCTCAAGACCTGGACCCAGGACTGGGGATTTCATCCCACCCGGATCGCTACGAAATCCAGATCCCAAAACGGATTTTAGTAAACAATGAGGAAACTGAAAAGCCAGTTTCCTCCCAAATAAGCAAATAAACTGGAGCCCCTCAACCTGCCTGGTTGAGAATCCTCCGTCCATACACTGGTGGGGTACCCCACTACCACAATATATATATATATATATATATATATATATATATATATATATACACTGCCTGCAATGACTGAATATAGAGTAAACACTGAAAATATAGTCTATGCTAAATGCAGAGTATATATATATATATATATATATATTAGACTGACTGTATATATATATATATATCAAATACACTGCCACTAACTGAATAACCTGCCTGCTTAATCTAACTCAAGCTATCTCTGTGTCCACGCCAACAACACTACACATGGCCGCTATGTAAGCAGCCTTATATGGTGTGGGGCGTGGACTTAGTCCCCCTGAGCCATGATTGGCCAAAGGCACCCTGCCGAGCACACTATGATTGGCCAAAGCATGCAGGTTAGCTAAAGCTAAAGCTAAATGTGCCAGCGTGCTGTGCACTGGCATCATCTTGTAGTTCAGACCAGGAAGACACATCTTTTGGTGACAGTGCTTCTCCTGCACGCAGCCTCTGATAGGTAGTGTTATCACCTTATGACAGGAAGTGGTAGGGGTACCCTCTTGCAGGCAGGATGAAAACATACTATGACAAGGAACATGTGTCTCTACAGAAAACACCCCTGCATGTTAGCCGTATGTGTACATGCACACATAAGCATTTTTTTTTTTTTTATAATTAAATCTTTATTGGTAATTTTTTTAAGTATACAATTTACATTTTGCTGATTTAATTTCAATAGTCTATCCAATCATTTGATACCCTTGTGGACTGAAGATCGGCCCTCCCAGTGGCCCCTGACCCTCGGGGAAAAAAAAAAGAATTTTTTTTTTTAATTAGGGGGAGATAACACGTTTCTCCCCACATATTTACAGTTCTTTTCTTATTATGTATCCTTAGTAAGGATGGGCCCGGTGCTCGATGCGAACCCACGTTCGCATCGAGCACCGGGCGTTCGCTCGCTCGGCGAGCCCAGAACTATTTTGGCCGCTCGCATCACGTTCGTGTGATGCGCGCGGCCCCGCAATGCATTGCGGCCGGCGCGGCCGACGCAGTGCATTGCTGGCTGATGATTGGCCAAGCATGCACTGTGACCCCGCATGCTTGGCCAATCACAGCCCCGGAAACTCGAAGAGCCATAATTGGCTACAGGCAGGACGCCTGTAGCCAATTACAGCTCAGGGGCTGTAGTACACCCCCCCCCTATAAAACGCCGCCACGCCGTCTGCGCCGGTCACATGCTGTTCCGGCGCAGATTGAGCAGGCTGTTTCTGTGACACTCTGCTGCATTTAGATAGTTAGAGAGATTCACTTACAGAGATTGAGTTAGATAGATTCACTTACAAAGATTGATTGACAAAGAGGGGCTTGTAGTGTGCTCGTGGCAGGCAGGCAGAGCTCCTATATTTTGTTACCAGAAGCACCTATAGGACTTGTAGTGTGTTCGTGGCAGGCAGGCAGAGCTCCTATATTTCGTTACCAGAAGCACCTATAGGACTTGTAGTGTGTTCGTGGCAGGCAGGCAGAGCTCCTATATTTTGTTACCAGAAGCACCTATAGGACTTGTAGTGTGTTAGTGGCAGGCAGGCAGAGCTCCTATATTTTGTTACCAGAAGCACCTATAGGACTTGTAGTGTGTTAGTGGCAGGCAGGCAGAGCTCCTATATTTTGTTACCAGAAGCACCTATAGGACTTGTAGTGTGTTCGTGGCAGGCAGGCAGAGCTCCTATATTTTGTTACCAGAAGCACCTATAGGACTTGTAGTGTGTTAGTGGCAGGCAGGCAGAGCTCCTATATTTTGTTACCAGAAGCACCTATAGGACTTGTAGTGTGTTCGTGGCAGGCAGGCAGAGCTCCTATATTTTGTTCCCAGAGGCACCTATAGGACTTGAAGTGTGTTAGTCCCATTACACACACAGAGCTATATTTTCTTCCCAGAAGCACCTATAGGACTTGAAGTGTGTTAGTCCCATTACACACACAGAGCTATATTTTCTTCCCAGAAGCACCTATAGGACTTGAAGTGTGTTAGTCCCATTACACACACAGAGCTATATTTTCTTCCCAGAAGCACCTATAGGACTTGAAGTGTGTTAGTCCCATTACACACACAGAGCTATATTTTGTTCCCAGAAGCACCTATAGGACTTGAAGTGTGTTAGTCCCATCACACACACAGAGCTATATTTTCTTCCCAGAAGCACCTATAGGACTTGAAGTGTGTTAGTCCCATTACACACACAGAGCTATATTTTGTTCCCAGAAGCACCTATAGGACTTGAAGTGTGTTAGTCCCATTACACACACAGAGCTATATTTTGTTCCCAGAAGCACCTATAGGACTTGAAGTGTGTTAGTCCCATTACACACACAGAGCTATATTTTCTTCCCAGAAGCACCTATAGGACTTGAAGTGTGTTAGTCCCATTACACACAAAGAGCTATACTTTGTTCCCAGAAGCACCTATAGGACTTGAAGTGTGTTAGTCCCATTACACACACAGAGCTATATTTTGTTCCCAGAAGCACCTATAGGACTTGTAGTGTGTTAGTCCCATCACACAGAGCTATATTTTGTTCCCAGAAGCACCTATAGGACTTGAAGTGTGTTAGTCCCATTACACACACAGAGCTATATTTTCTTCCCAGAAGCACCTATAGGACTTGAAGTGTGTTAGTCCCATTACACACAAAGAGCTATACTTTGTTCCCAGAAGCACCTATAGGACTTGAAGTGTGTTAGTCCCATTACAC
The DNA here is from genome assembly GCA_028564925.1 of Lithobates sylvaticus. NCBI lineage: Eukaryota > Metazoa > Chordata > Amphibia > Anura > Ranidae > Lithobates > Lithobates sylvaticus. The sequence continues at coordinate 357,904,325 of CM053027.1, read as the reverse complement.
ACACAGAGCTATATTTTGTTCCCAGAAGCACCTATAGGACTTGAAGTGTGTTAGTCCCATTACACACACAGAGCTATATTTTGTTCCCAGAAGCACCTATAGGACTTGAAGTGTGTTAGTCCCATTACACACACAGAGCTATATTTTGTTCCCAGAAGCACCTATAGGACTTGTAGTGTGTTAGTCCCATCACACAGAGCTATATTTTGTTCCCAGAAGCACCTATAGGACTTGAAGTGTGTTAGTCCCATTACACACACAGAGCTATATTTTGTTCCCAGAAGCACCTATAGGACTTGAAGTGTGTTAGTCCCATTACACACACAGAGCTATATTTTGTTCCCAGAAGCACCTATAGGACTTGAAGTGTGTTAGTCCCATCACACACACAGAGCTATATTTTCTTCCCAGAAGCACCTATAGGACTTGAAGTGTGTTAGTCCCATTACACACACAGAGCTATATTTTGTTCCCAGAAGCACCTATAGGACTTGAAGTGTGTTAGTCCCATCACACACACAGAGCTATATTTTCTTCCCAGAAGCACCTATAGGACTTGAAGTGTGTTAGTCCATTACACACACAGAGCTATATTTTGTTCCCAGAAGCACCTATAGGACTTGAAGTGTGTTAGTCCCATCACACACACAGAGCTATATTTTCTTCCCAGAAGCACCTATAGGACTTGAAGTGTGTTAGTCCCATCACACACACAGAGCTATATTTTGTTCCCAGAAGCACCTATAGGACTTGAAGTGTGTTAGTCCCATTACACACACAGAGCTATATTTTGTTCCCAGAAGCACCTATAGGACTTGAAGTGTGTTAGTCCCATTACACACACAGAGCTATATTTTCTTCCCAGAAGCACCTATAGGACTTGAAGTGTGCTAGTCCCATTACACACACAGAGCTATATTTTGTTCCCAGAAGCACCTATAGGACTTGAAGTGTGTTAGTCCCATCACACACACAGAGCTATATTTTCTTCCCAGAAGCACCTATAGGACTTGAAGTGTGTTAGTCCCATTACACACACAGAGCTATATTTTGTTCCCAGAAGCACCTATAGGACTTGAAGTGTGTTAGTCCCATCACACACACAGAGCTATATTTTCTTCCCAGAAGCACCTATAGGACTTGAAGTGTGTTAGTCCCATTACACACACAGAGCTATATTTTGTTCCCAGAAGCACCTATAGGACTTGAAGTGTGTTAGTCCCATCACACACACAGAGCTATATTTTCTTCCCAGAAGCACCTATAGGACTTGAAGTGTGTTAGTCCCATCACACACACAGAGCTATATTTTGTTCCCAGAAGCACCTATAGGACTTGAAGTGTGTTAGTCCCATTACACACACAGAGCTATATTTTGTTCCCAGAAGCACCTATAGGACTTGAAGTGTGTTAGTCCCATTACACACACAGAGCTATATTTTCTTCCCAGAAGCACCTATAGGACTTGAAGTGTGTTAGTCCATCACACAGAGCTCCTCTATTTTCTTTGCAGAAGCACCCATAGGACTTCTAGTGTGTTAGTGGCATCACACAGAGCTCCTATATATTCTTCTCAGCAGCACCCACAGGACTTCTAGTGTGTTAGTGGCATCACACAGAGCTCCTCTATTTTCTTTGCATAAGCACCCACAGGACTTCTAGTGTGTTAGTGGCATCACACAGAGCTCCTCTATTTTCTTTGCATAAGCACCCACAGGACTTCTAGTGTGTTAGTGGCATCACACAGAGCTCCTCTATTTTCTTTGCATAAGCACCCACAGGACTTCTAGTGTGTTAGTGGCATCACACAGAGCTCCTCTATTTTCTTTGCATAAGCACCCACAGGACTTCTAGTGTGTTAGTGGCATCACACAGAGCTCCTCTATTTTCTTTGCATAAGCACCCACAGGACTTCTAGTGTGTTAGTGGCATCACACAGAGCTCCTCTATTTTCTTTGCAGAAGCACCCATAGGACTTCTAGTGTGTTAGTGGCATCACACAGAGCTCCTATATATTCTTCTCAGCAGCACCCACAGGACTTCTAGTGTGTTAGTGGCATCACACAGAGCTCCTCTATTTTCTTTGCAGAAGCACCCACAGGACTTCTAGTGTGTTAGTGGCATCACACAGAGCTCCTCTATTTTCTTTGCAGAAGCACCCACAGGACTTCTAGTGTGTTAGTGGCATCACACAGAGCTCCTCTATTTTCTTTGCATAAGCACCCACAGGACTTCTAGTGTGTTAGTGGCATCACACAGAGCTCCTCTATTTTCTTTGCATAAGCACCCACAGGACTTCTAGTGTGTTAGTGGCATCACACAGAGCTCCTCTATTTTCTTTGCAGAAGCACCCATAGGACTTCTAGTGTGTTAGTGGCATCACACAGAGCTCCTATATATTCTTCTCAGCAGCACCCACAGGACTTCTAGTGTGTTAGTGGCATCACACAGAGCTCCTCTATTTTCTTTGCAGAAGCACCCACAGGACTTCTAGTGTGTTAGTGGCATCACACAGAGCTCCTCTATTTTCTTTGCAGAAGCACCCACAGGACTTCTAGTGTGTTAGTGGCATCACACAGAGCTCCTCTATTTTCTTTGCAGAAGCACCCATAGGACTTCTAGTGTGTTAGTGGCATCACACAGAGCTCCTATATATTCTTCTCAGCAGCACCCACAGGACTTCTAGTGTGTTAGTGGCATCACACAGAGCTCCTCTATTTTCTTTGCAGAAGCACCCACAGGACTTCTAGTGTGTTAGTGGCATCACACAGAGCTCCTCTATTTTCTTTGCAGAAGCACCCACAGGACTTCTAGTGTGTTAGTGGCATCACACAGAGCTCCTCTATTTTCTTTGCAGAAGCACCCATAGGACTTCTAGTGTGTTAGTGGCATCACACAGAGCTCCTATATATTCTTCTCAGCAGCACCCACAGGACTTCTAGTGTGTTAGTGGCATCACACAGAGCTCCTCTATTTTCTTTGCAGAAGCACCCACAGGACTTCTAGTGTGTTAGTGGCATCACACAGAGCTCCTCTATTTTCTTTGCAGAAGCACCCACAGGACTTCTAGTGTGTTAGTGGCATCACACAGAGCTCCTCTATTTTCTTTGCAGAAGCACCCATAGGACTTCTAGTGTGTTAGTGGCATCACACAGAGCTCCTATATTTTCTTCTCAGCAGCACCCACAGGACTACCGACTACAATGGCTGGAAGACCGCCAAGGGGAGGCAGAGCGTGCAGAGCCAAGAACACAGGGCAGGCAGGCTCTGTTTCTAGTGGACGTGGCCGTGGACGTGGACGTGGTCGTGCATCGTCATCAGCACGTGGCCATGGGACACGCGCGTCTTTGTTTTCGGCAGCTGGACATGTGGAGCCGCATCATGCTGAAGGCTTGGTAGAATGGATGACCAAGCCCTCCTCATCCTCCTCATCCTCTCTCACCCAGGCTCAGGGTACTGACAGAGCATCATCAGCCACCCCTTCCCTAGACCCACCATGTCCTCCTGAGGAGTCCCCCGAACTCTTTGAGCACAGTGTTGGGTACATGCTCCAGGAGGATGCCCAACGATTCGAAGGCTCGGATGACGATACCCAGCTTGAGGAATCTGGCAGTACAGTTCCACCAGCTGCAGCTTACTGCCAGGTTTGCTCTAGTGGTGAAGAGGGAGGGGATGATGAGGTCACTGACTCCACGTGGGTGCCTCAAGGGAGAGAGGATGAGGAGGAGGACGAGGAGGAGGAGGATGCGGCGTCACATGTCCAACGAGGCAGGATGCCCCCTGGAGGCCAGGTAGAGGCCAGCACAGCAACTGTACAACACCGCAGAGCTCCGCCTGTGCAGGGCGCTGCCTCTGCACGTTATCAGAAAAGTTCTTTGGTGTGGGCCTTTTTTGAGACGAGTGCAGCAGATCGCACCACTGCTATTTGCAATATTTGTCTCAAGCGTATCTCGCGTGGCCAAAACATCAGCCGCTTGGGCACGACAAGCATGACCAGACATATGGCGACCTGCCATGCAGCTCGTTGGCAGGCACACATAAAAGACCCACACCAAAGAACTAAGCGGACCTCTCCTTGCTCCTCCTCAGCTGGGATCTCCATCCCCACTACACCTTCAGTCCTCTCTGAAAGCTGCTCTGAGAGGACTGAAGGTGTAGAATTCGGTGTGTCACAACCAAGTACTTGCAGTACACCGACGTCCGAATGCAGCAGGCAAATTTCCCTGCCCCAGCTGCTGGACCGTAGAAAGAAGTACACTCCCAGCCATCCACATGCCCAGCGGTTGAATGCTAGCCTTGCTAAATTGCTAGCACTTCAACTGCTGCCTTTTCAGTTGGTAGACTCGGCCCCCTTCCGTGAGTTTGTTCAATGTGCGGTTCCTCAGTGGCAGGTTCCCAAACGCCACTTTTTCTCGCGGAAGGCGATTCCGTCTCTCTACGGCATGTGGAGGGCAATGTCCATGCCTCGCTGGACAGGGCGGTCAGCGGTAAGGTGCATATTACCGCTGACTCATGGTCCAGCAGGCATGGACAGGGACGGTACCTTTCTTTCACGGCCCATTGGGTCACTCTATTGGCAGCTGGGAGGGATGCAGGACAAGGTGCAGTAGTGTTGGAGGTTGTTCCGCCACCACGCCTCCAAAACGCGACTACTGCTACTGGTTGTGACACACCTCTCTCCTCCACCCCCTCCTCTTCTTCTTCCTCCAGTGCTCTGTCCTTGGAACCAGCGGTGCTCCGTAGGCGTACAAGGGGCTACGCAAGTACGCAGGCAAAAAGATGCCATGCCGTGCTTGCGCTGGTGTGTTTGGGGGACAGGAGCCACACTGGGCCAGAGGTTCTGGCAGCTCTGCAGGGGCAGGCCGAGAGGTGGTTGACGCCACGTCAGCTTAAGCCAGGAATGGTCGTTTCTGACAATGGCACCAACCTCCTCTCCGCCCTGCGACAGGGGCAGCTCACCCATGTGCCCTGCATGGCTCACGTCCTCAACCTGGTGGTGCAGCGGTTCTTGGGCAGGTTCCCAGGCTTACAGGATGTCCTGAGGCAGGCCAGGAAAGTCTGTGTGCATTTCCGCCGATCTTATAATGCCAGTGCTCGGCTGACTGAGCTGCAAAAGGAGCTGAACCTGCCCAAGAACCGCCTAATATCTGACATGCCCACCAGGTGGAACTCAACGTTGGCCATGCTGCAGCGACTGCACACGCAGCAGAGGGCCATCAATGAGTACCTTTGCGACTACGGCACCAGGACAGGGTCAGGGGAGCTTGGTTTTTTTTCCCCACGTCAGTGGAGCATGATCAGGGATGCATGCACTGTCCTCTCACCATTTGAGGAGGCCACGAGGATGGTGAGCAGTGACAGTGCATGCATCAGTGACACTGTCCCTCTTGTCCACCTGTTGGAGCATACGCTGCGTGGGATAATGGACAGGGCACTTGAGGCAGAACAGAGGCAGGAAGAGGAGGACTTCCTTGCCTCTCAAGGCCCCCTTTATCCGGACAGTGTTCCTTCTGTCCCACCCATCACACAGGAAGAGGATGAGGGAGGAGGAGGAGGAGGAGGAGGATTGTGTGAGCATGGAGGTGGAGCCTGGCACTCAGCATCAGCAGCAGCAGTCTTTTAGGGATGATGTACAGTCCCAACAAGCCAGTGGACTTGTACGTGGCTGGGAGGAGGTGGCTGGCGATCATGTCATCCTCAGTGACCCAGAAGACTCCGGACCGAATGCCTCAGCTAACCTACGCTGCATGGCCTCCCTGATCCTGCAAAGCCTGCGGAAGGATCCTCGTGTTCTTCGGATCAAGGAGAGGGACCATTACTGGCTGGCCACTCTCCTTGATCCGCGGTACAAGGGTAAGGTTGCGGACCTTATCTTGCCGTCGCAGAGGGAGCAGAGGATGAGACATCTCAGGGAGGCCTTGCAGAAAGGTCTGTGCAACGCGTTCCCAGAAACTGGGAGGCTACAAACTCCTGGTCCTGGGCGACGAGTTGCTGAGGCTTCGGTCAGTGGCAGAAGGAGCGGTGGGGAAGGTGGACGTCTGACCGATGCGTTCAGACAATTTTTTAGTCCGCAGCCCCAAGGTATGATCGGTTCCAGCAACCATCGCCAGCGTCTGATATACATGGTGCAGGAATACCTTGGGGCAAGGTCAGACTTGGACACCTTTCCCACCGAAAATCCTCTGGCTTACTGGGTCCTGAGGATGGATCACTGGCCAGAGCTTGCACAGTATGCAATTGAGCTACTGGCCTGTCCTGCCTCCAGCGTTCTTTCCGAACGCACATTCAGTGCTGCTGGAGGATTTGTGACTGATCATAGGGTGCGCCTGTCCACCGCCTCGGTTGATCGACTGACATTCATCAAAATGAATCAGTCTTGGATCACCACCAGCTACCAGGCACCTGAGGCGGATATAACCGAATAATTTTTAATGTCACATCCCTTCAAGACTGCCTATGCTGATGCTGAGTGACTGTCCTCTTATGTTCACTGACTATCCTCTTCCTCCTCCTCAATGATCCATGCCACCACACCAGTGCCTAAGGCACAATTTTTCAGCCCTGTTTAACAGGGGCGTGTACTTACAATTTTAAAAAAAAATGCTTCGCAACACGTGTGACTGCTGTGCTCCAAGTACAGTCTCTGTGAGGGCCGTGTTGCAGTGTTGTGGCACCAGTGCCTAAGGCACAATTTTTCAGCCCCTGTTTAACAGGGGCGTGTACTTACAATTTTTTTAAAAAAATGCTTCGCAACACGTGTGACTGCTGTGCTCCAAGTACAGTCTCTGTGAGGGCCGGGTTGCAGTGTTGTGGCACCAGCACCAGTGCCTAAGGCACAATTTTTCAGCCCCTGTTTAACAGGGGCGTGTACTTACAATTTTTTAAAAAAAATGCTTCGCAACACGTGTGACTGCTGTGCTCCAAGTACAGTCTCTGTGAGGGCCGTGTTGCAGTGTTGTGGCACCAGTGCCTAAGGCACAATTTTTCAGCCCCTGTTTAACAGGGGCGTGTACTTACAATTTTTTAAAAAAAATGCTTCGCAACACGTGTGACTGCTGTGCTCCAAGTACAGTCTCTGTGAGGGCCGTGTTGCAGTGTTGTGGCACCAGTGCCTAAGGCACAATTTTTCAGCCCCTGTTTAACAGGGGCGTGTACTTACAATTTTTTAAAAAAATGCTTCGCAACACGTGTGACTGCTGTGCTCCAAGTACAGTATCTGTGAGGGCCGGGTTGCAGTGTTGTGGCACCAGCACCAGTGCCTAAGGCACAATTTTTCAGCCCCTGTTTAACAGGGGCGTGTACTTACAATTTTTTAAAAAAATGCTTCGCAACACGTGTGACTGCTGTGCTCCAAGTACAGTCTCTGTGAGGGGTTGCAGTGTTGTGGCACCAGCACCAGTGCCTAAGGCACAATTTTTCAGCCCCTGTTTAACAGGGGCGGGTAATTACAAATCTTGATCTAATAGTTCACAGCAGGGCCCATTCCTGCGCCCACCAAGAGTAACTATGAGGGCCTGCAGTCTTGTGGCAACACCGTCCACCACCACCGCCAAAGGCCCAATTTTTCTGCCCTGTTCATCAGGTGCTTGCAATTACAAATCTTGATCTAATAACTCACAGCAGGGCCCATTCCTGCGCCCACCAAGAGTAACTATGAGGGCCTACAGTCTTGTGGCAACACCGTCCACCACCACCGCCAAAGGCCCAATTTTTTCTGCCCTGTTCATCAGGTGCTTGCAATTACAAATCTTGATCTAATAACTCACAGCAGGGCCCATTCCTGCGCCCACCAAGAGTAACTGTGAGAGCTTACAGTCTTGTGGCAAAACCGTCCACCACCACCACCACCACCACCCCCAATTTTTCTGCCCTGTTCAACAGGTGCATGCAATTACAAATCTTGATCTATTAACTCACAGCAGGGCCCATTCCTGTGCCCACCAGTCTTGTGGCTACACCAACATCTAATAGGGCAAATTTCTGCAGAGTATATACGCCAGGCCCCTACTTTCAAACATCCAACTTACAAACGACTCCTACTTGCAAATGGAAAGAGAAAACAGGAAGTGAGAGGAAATCTACCCCTAGGAAGGGAAATTCTATCCTGTTAGATTTAATTTGGGAAAAAGGTATCTCCTCTCTACTGATACTTTATCACCAATCCTTGTTTCAATTAAAACCCCACTTTTCCAAAAACATTTGTCATTGGGACGGAAAGTGAGGTGACATGTTCTGAACAGATGTGCAAAGACAGCAAATGTTACAGGGGTGATAACCCCTCCCTATGTTCTCCAAAAAGCTTAAAAATAGATTTTTTTGGGATGGAGCTACACTTCATAATGTACCTGTTCAGATTCTACTTAAGATCAAACCTAAAGCCGCAAGTGGTTTTAAATGGCTTCTTTTTTTCCTTTACAAATGTCATTTTGTGCAAGGACAGTTCTAATCCTTAGTGTCGTAAAAAAATATTTAAAATAATTCCTTGTGAAAGTGTATACGTCCCACTAGCTCCCCAAGCCACTTCTCAATCTCCAATCATCCCTCTCAACCTTCCCTTATCACCCTTCCCCTCCCCCACCCCCACCCCTCTACACACCGCTCAATTTATGTGTTATTTTACTTTCTCCCCATACCCCATCCCCCATCCTTGTGCCTACCTAATCAAATGTGATTTATCTTGTATTTGTGAAAAAAAAAAAGATTAATTAGGGGGAGAAAGCACATTCCTCCCTAAGTGTTTACAATTCTTTTCTTACTACGTGTCCTTAGTGTCGGCCTACCTATTAAAAAAAAAGTATTTATAGAAAAAAATAAAAAATAAAAATAAAAAAGTTCCTTGTGAAAGTGTTCTTATCCCCTTGGCTCCTCAAGCCATGTTCCGATCTCCAATTACCCTTCTCAGCCATCCCCTATTACCTTTCCCCTCCCCTTCCCCTACCCACCATTCAATTTATGTGTTGTTTTATTTTCTCCTAATACCCCGTCCTTGTGCCTACCTCATCAAGTGTGGTTTGTCTTGTATTTGTGATGAAAAAGAAGGAAAAAAAAAAAAAAAAAAAAATTAAAGAATTACTGTTTATTCATTCTTCCTCCCTATGGTCCATGTCCACTGAGAGCGCCCCTCTCCCTCCACAACAAACATCCATTAAATTTATATTCAGCATTTCCTTCTACATTTCTAAAAAGAGGATAAGAAAAGTAAAAAAAAAAAAAAAAGAAAAGTTCCCCAAATAGGTTGTCCAGGTTGTGATCTCCTCCCCATCTGCTTACTTCTATACCCTTTGTTTTTCCTCGCTTGTATTTCAATTTCTATCTCTTTGGCGTGTTCTTCCCATCCCTCCCAGATTGCATCATATTTCTCTTGTTTATTTCTCGTTTTATATACCCATCTTTCTGCTTCTTGCATTTTGTCTACCTCTTTTTCAATCCTCCAATGTTGGGCCCTTGGTCTGTTTCCAATTTCTTGGTATTAGTTTCTTGGCTTCGTTCAGTAAATGCTGTATCATGTTTTCTCTGTATATTGCCTTGGTGTTCATAGCCCCATGGAACAGGTAATGTTCTGGTTTCATCTCTATCTTCTCCTTATCCATTTTCCTGATCCATGGGGCTATTTCACACCAATATTTCTTTATCTCTGGGCAAGTCCACCATATGTGGAGGTGAGTTCCCTTTTCTCCACATCCTCTCCAACAGGAGCTCTCTGCGGTTGGGTATATTTGTGCTAGACGGGCAGGGGTTCTATGCCATCTGGTTAGAAATTTATATGACATTTCCTGTGTGGCTGAGCTTGTTGATGATGAATAAGTGGCTTCTATTACCTTTTTTATCTGTAATGTTGTAAAATTGTACCCTAGTTCTTTTTCCCATTCCCTTATGAAGTATGGTATTGTGTTTTCTTCCTCGCTGAGTACTATTTTATACGTCTGGGATAATAAATGATTGGGCTTTGATATTTCTATGCACATTTTCTTGAACAACGTTAAAGAGTCCTGTGAACGGGTTTGTTTATCTATTTTCTTATAAAACTGTTTCATTTGATTATATCTCCATCCCGCCCAACTCGTACTTCCGTACCTTAATTCTAAATCCCTTTGTGATAGAATAACCCCTTTCGGGGGATATTTTAAACTCATCGTGTTTCCTTCTGATTCCCAGGGTCCTAACGCTCCCTTCTCCTCGCCTGGGGGGAACCATGGATATCCACCCAATGGAGCCAATGGTGATATTTTCGGGGCATATCTTCCGGTTTTATTCATTCTGTCCCATACCGACAGCGTATTCTTTGTTAATGGTGATGTCCATTCCGATAGCCCCCTTTCTTTGGTTGGTATCCATGGTGCCCCCGCTAAATCTCTGCCAGCCAGATTCTTTTCCAACAGTACCCATGCTTTATTATCCTGATCATGGCACCAGTTCAGGATTCTGACTAGTGTCATTGCTCTATAATATTTTAACATATCCGGTAAGCCTACCCCCCCTCTCCCTTGTTCCTACATAAGATCTTATGTGCTAGCCTTGCTCTCCCGTTTTCCCATATGAAGGCAATGAATATTTTGCGTATTTTTTTGAAAAATTTCTGGGGTGTTGGGATTGGTAGAGTATATAGGACATATAATAGCCTGGGCACTATGTTCATTTTTATCGTGTTTATTCTGCCGAATAAAGTTAGCGTCTTTCCTTTCCATTTCTTCAGGTCTTCTTCTATCCTTACTAATAGAGGGCTCTAATTTTGTTCGAACATTGTTTTTACATCTGCTGAAATATGTACTCCCAGAAAAAAAAGGTGACTGTTCTTCCCACTCGAATGGGTAATTATTTTGTATTTTTGTTCTTAACTCTCTTGATATGTGAATGGGTAATATTATTGATTTCTCTACGTTAATCTTAAAATTTGAGAGGTTTCCAAATCTCCTTACCTCCCCCATAACTTCTTTCACTGACTCTTGTGGGTGTGACAAGAAGAACAATAAATCGTCAGCATATGCTGAGACCTTGTATTCCTTGATGCCCACCTCTACTCCCTTTATCCTCATATTCTACCTTATTTTACATAAGAAGGGTTCTAATACCAGAGAAAAAAGTATGGGAGACAGTGGACAGCCCTGTCTTGTTCCATTTTTAATTTCAAATCCTTCTGATAATACTCCATTTACTTTAACCCGTGCTTTTGGTCCGGCGTATAATGCTGTCACCCATCCCATCATCCGCTCTCCTAGTCCCATTTCCCTTAGTACCTCTAGCATAAAGACCCAATTCACTCTGTCAAAGGCCTTTTCGGCATCCATTGACAGAATAACTCTTGGGCTCTTTTTAGGACCATTCTGCATCCAGTGTAGCAGGTGTATGGCTCTTATAGTATTATCTTTAGCCTCTCTGCCTACCATAAAGCCTGTCTGATCAGAATGCACCACCCGTGTTATTTCTTCTTGTAGTCTATTTGCTAAGATCTTTGCTAATAATTTTGTGTCTGTGTTCAAAAGAGAAATGGGTCTGTAGTTAGAGCAGTATTTCGGGTCTTTTCCTTGTTTTGGGATTACTGTAAGGAAGGCTGTCAGTGATTCCGGAGACATTTTCTTATTGACTGTTATCTGGTTAAAGTATTCGCTTAGCGGTGTTGCCAATGTGTTTTTAAACTTTTTATAGTATGCACTCGTCAACCCGTCCGGGCCTGGGCTCTTTCCATTAGGGAGATTTTCTATAATGCCTTTTATCTCTTCCTCAGTTATCTGCACTTCCATCCCCTCTACCACTTCTCGTGCCAGAGTCGGCAGTGAGGACTCTCTAATATATTCCCTAATTCTTTCAGCTTGTTCCCTTTTTTCCCCATCTCCCCCTTCCATTTTTATATTGTGTAGCTTTTTATAAAAGTGTTCAAACTCTTTTGCTATCGATTTAGTATCGATTATTAATTTGTCCCTGGATTGGGTACCGTGTACATGGGAAATTTCTTGTTGTTTTTTAAGTTGGTTAGCCAATAACTTGCCACATTTATTCCCATTTTCATAGAATTTATGCGCCGCATATCTATATTTATTTTTTTGCGTTTTCCTGTCCAGGTGCAAATTATATTCTAATCTATGTTTTTCCAGCTGTCTGGCCTCTTCCGGGTTCATACTACTTTTATGTTTCTGTTCCAGTTTATGTATCTTTCCGATCAGGTCCTCCAACTCCTTTTTTTTTTCTTTCTTTTTCCTAATTCCATGGGCTATTAGTGCTCCTCTTACCACCGCTTTATGGGCATCCCATCTTACTTGTTCTGATGTTTCCCCGATCTATTTTCCTCAAAATACTCCACCAATTTATTTTCTATGTCTTCCGATATCTGATTGTCATCTAATAATGACTCGTTTAATCTCCAAGTCCTTTCCTTCGGACCTCCAGATATCGGTCGGAACCTCATGACCACTGGGGCATGGTCCGAAATTGTTATAGCTCTTATTTTTACTTCTTTTACATAATCCAGATAATACTGGTCTACCATCAAGATATCCAACCTAGAATATACTCCATGGGTTTTAGAGAAATAACTATAATCTTTTTTTCCTTCGTTAAGTGCTCTCCAGGTATCCACCCAGTGCACTTGTTTCAGATATTCTTTCACCCGTTTCCATATCTTGAATGGTAGTCCAGTTCTCTGGGATGTAGTGTCTAAGTCGGGGTCCATAATTATGTTATAGTTCCCCCCTAGAATCACGCATCCCTCCTTAAACCCGTCTAGCTTTCTCCATGTTTTTAATAAAAATTCTGCCGTACCCACATTTGGTGCATAAATGGATGCCAACGTATAACTTGATCCAAGAAGAGTCCCCTTTATGAATATAAACCTTCCCTCCGGTTCCGCCTGCACCTCAGTCATCCTCATGGGGCAGGTTTTCCCGAGAGCTATGGATACTCCTCTTGCTCTCGCTATTGGGGATACAACATGGAACCTCTGATTATATATGAAAACTGGTAATTTGGGGACCGGTCCCGGCCCGAAGTGCGTCTCCTGAAGAAAAATTATGTCCACCTCTTGGTGGTTCACCTCGTGCCACAAGCGGTCCCTTTTTTGGGGAGAATTCAGCCCTCTCACATTGTATGTCATTATTTTCAACACCTTATCCATCCTCTAGTTTCTTTTTGCGATACCCGCTCTGTTTTCCTCTTTTACCTTTAAGTATTTTTCATTTCTTTCTGGGAGTTTCTATTCCCCAACCTGTCTTCCTATTTCCTTTTCCCCTTGGCCCGTTTTTCCCCCTCCCGAGCCCCCTAATAGAGGGGATCCCCTGCCCGGGCAACCCTTGCCCTTCCCTTCCCCTCCCTTTTATCCGCATACTGCAGATTACGAGTCCGACCTCCGGACCTTCCTAATTATGTCAATAAACGCTAAAAATTTACCCACCAATAACCTTCTTCTTCATATGGTGCACCTTTTCTCCCTTTCTTGTTCCCACTCTCCCTCCATCCCCTCACCCCTCCCCAATCCAGATTATTTATTACCTTGCCCCTCCACCCAAAAAGTTCCCTTTCCTTTCCTTTTCCTTTCCTTCTCTCTTCCCTTAAAAAAAAAAAAGAAAACACAGAAATTCACATATTATATAAACCACAAAAAACTATAAAGACCATCCTTAATTCCTTGTGCCATCCTTACAGAACCTCCTATTAGAGTCAATTACATTTCATACGTAGGTCCATGTTCTCATTCTTACTTCCTTCCTCCTTTCTTTCTTCCCTTTCCTCTTTCCCTCCCAAGGAGGATGAAAGAAGATGGAAGAAAAAAAAATGGGAATGTACGGGAATCCCCCAGACCAGTTTACCTACCCCCCACATCTCCCAGGCCCTCATCATGCCTCCCCTGCCAGGAAAGACACAGGTCCCCTTCAAGACCTAATAGACGCCTCAAGTAGAGAACAAAGAGAGGAAGACTCAAGCGGAATGGGAGAGCCAGAAAAGAGGGATACAGGGGGAAAAAATATCCCTGGGACAGAACCCCCGAAGGAAAAGTCACCAGAGACAGAGACAATGCAGATAGACGGGGAGACAGGGAGAATGGGTAAAGATCTGGACTCGGACTTTGCCGAATTAAGAAACCTGATAAAAGCCCTACAGACAAAAGAGGACATACAAAGTTTAATAGCTTCAGTTGAAAGGACATGTAAGCAGTCAGCAGAAGAATTAAAAGAGGAGATAGGGGCGGTGGGCTATCGAGTGGAAAATTTGGAAGAGGAACAGGATGAGATAAAGATGGCAGTGGGAGAAGTCCAAGAGCTTATTAAAAAACAAGAAGACACAATGAATTTTTACAGAGATCAATTAGACGACCTAGAGAACAGAGACCGCCGCCAAAACATCAGGATAAAAGACCTACCTGAGGCATACAGTAATAAGGACTTACCTGAAATAGTACAGAGGATTTTCCGACAGATAATGCAGCTTAATGGGATGGAGCATACCTAGATAGATAGAGTACACCGCATAACTTACCGGGCCATCCAGACAAGACAGAATAAAGAAAGGCCAAGGGATATAATTTGTAAAGTACATAGTTATATTGAAAAAGAGAAGATTATGAAGGCGGCACGAGAACTAGCAATAATCAATTTTGAAGGTACGGAGCTATCATTATATCCAGATATTACACGCAGGACATTAATGCAGCGTAGGATGGTACGCCCCTTGCTGGAGGCATTGAGGAAAAAAGATTTAAGGTATCAATGGGGATACTCTTTCTTACTAATAGCAATGAAAGATGGCAAAACTGCGGTGCTACGCACTAAAGACGACTTAACAAAGTTCTGTGAAACATTGGACTTGCCTCAAATAGACTTTGTAGACTGGAGAGCCGACACTAGGATGAACATAAAACAACCCCCTGCGCAATGGTCCACTGTAACAAAGAGATAATGAGGGGTCGGGGCCATTGGAGCCCCCCTCTTCCCCCCCCCCTTTTTTTCCCACACATAAGCATTTAGAGGAGTTTAGAGGGAGAAAAAAAATCCACTGCCAGTGTGTCCAGGGGCAGCGATGTTTTGGCAAAAAATGCCTATAAAGGCATAAAAGCTTAAACTAAATGCATGTAAACACTAAGCGTATTTATTGCTTGAGTGTTAATTTGTTTCAATGGCCAGAATAAATTATTATTCTAGCCAATAAAGTAAAATAATTCCCAATCGCTTTAACTAAACGCTTTACACGTGTCTACAAGCGTCAAGTGTTTTTCTGCCAGAAAAATGCTGCCAGGAGGAAATATCTAGGAAATATAGCAAAGCCTAGTATGCATGAGGCCTAAAAGTATATATAGAATAAACCTAAATATTAAATACTGGAATATTTCCCTTTACTTCCTTTTCAATAGCCAAAACAGGAAGTAAGAGGAGATCCCTCCAAAGGGAGAGAATCCTGGAGTGTCACCAAGGTCACGAGAACCATTCCCCCATTGGAAGATTTCACTTTTATTACTGTTCTGATGTCAACCAAAAATGCGGGATTTTCCTTTCACTTTCGATGATATCTATAAACAGGATACATACAGATGATGAACGGGGACACAGACAGCAATACAAACCTGACAGGTGTTCTAATCACTCTCCGCTCTATCCAAAACAAAAAAAAGGTTTTGCCTTTAGTGACATTTTAATGTAATTTCAAAAGTTAATTGTAATCTTTTTAAATCTGGAACTTTCATTAAAATTATATCTGGTGATCCTACCATGGAGGTCCTTGCTTAGGCATTTCTGACGATACAATGCTTTGTCTACCATGCAGCGATGGTTCATCCATTAGGGGCCCCCGGGCACCCAGGCCACCCCTAAATGCAATGTATAGATTCATGCATATTCATGTGTCCGGCCCCTTCAGGGCACCTGGCGCATGAATTACAGCGGCAGTTTTTTTTAAGCACCTGATTAGAGCCATAGGCTCTAATTGGCTTCAAAATAGGGAGGGCTTGGGTCAGAGAGGATGCGACCGGAGCCCACCCAGGTGTGTTACAACAGCGAATGAACATTCGCTGTTGAAACACTGATCCTCAATCCAGCCAATCAGAAGCAGGTGTGAGACTCGTTTTCCGATTGACCAAAAGAAAAGACTCCCGATTTGGCCGCCGAGGAGGAGCCTCCGTGGCGTGAGGACCCGTGGAGAGCAAAACAGGGGGCCGCTAAGCAGGGGAAGTCTCTGTGATGAAGTAAATGATCGACCAGGGTGGCATACTGTTTTCTGCCCCCCCATTAAAAAAAAAATTCCACAGGACGCCACTGCTAACATGTGTGCTTATGCATTGTCACATGGGCTTCTGATGAAGACTACAAATGATTGTTTTAGCAATACACACGCATCCTATCCTGTTGTCACATCAGAAAACACACCCTGAGAAATTCCTCTGCAGTGAATGCCTATACACAGGAAATGACTGTGAATTCTAAAAAATGGCTGATGTTTATGATAAATATTGCTTCAGCAAAGTAAATGCCATTCAGTTAAGCCTTACATATACTTCAGGGAAAGTTTTTTTTCCTATTTAATCTCCATATTAAAGGGTAGGATTATGGCAGGTCAAGTGCAAGATAGAAAAAAGGCAAATGAGATGATACCTGTAGAAAAATGTATTTGTATGCAAACATAGGCAAAATTTATTGTAAAAATAAGCTGTGCCACAAAACACATGGTAATGTAAAACATTAAAACAAAAGATAAAATGGATTTCTATAACTGTGTAAAAGAGGCAAAAGAGGGACGTTTATCTCATCCCCTTTAAATATGTATATTTCTAAATCTGAAAACACACAATTATTTTAAATATACTGAAATAATTTATTTTTGTTATTTCTTATTATTTTGGCTGATAATCCAGCAGTCACAGGCAGTGCAAGTTATGTTCAAAGATTGCATGTTACCTGGCATGGGGCATTACTGAAAAATATTAATAATTTCTATTACAAAAGCTCAATATAGAACTGGAGAGTTCTCTATGACATCTCAGTCTTTGTAAATTCTTAAGGTTTACAGCACTACACATGACAACAGGACATTTGATAAACTAATAATATAATGCTGTGTTGTGTGGGGTTAATAATAATCACATAGGATCAACAGTGATTGAATAAAAGTCAAATTTTTGCTATACCAACCAAGTAAAGTGATATTAAGTGCACCCTTCAACTTTCATGTCTGACTCCTTGCATTTTATTTCAAAATACTTTTATTATACCAGCTGCAGATTATTCATGCAATGAAACTAAAAGCAAAGTATGACCTCATAAACTTGGCTAAGATTTTTACTTAGTAACTGACTTTAGAAACACAAAGCTGTGAAACTTGTATATTTGCAATTCATACAATATGACAATAATGGGCACATCTTGTTCAGGCAACCCTAGTGCTTTGATTAAAATGGAACTCCCAAGAAACAAGTGCAATCAATCAGTGAAATGGTAATGTTACATAGACAAACGTCACATAACTTGCCCTATAGCCTGTTAACACCATTGAGTTGTTATGGTGCACAGTTACATTAATGCACCAATCATGGTGCGATGCATTGGTTGCCATTTAGTTTGAATGGCACCTCAATGCATCTACAGAATGCACTTGCACTATACTGCAGTGCACCACAATGCATAAAGTGGAGGTATTTTGTTCTACATTAGGGATGAAGTAACACAGCATTGTAACATATGATAAAACAAGGAGGTATTAATGATATTAATGAGCTCTAAATATCAGTTTTCTTTTATCCCCTTTAGCCAGAATCCAAAGAGTCCTTACATGTTAAAGCCCAACTGAACTTTTAGTTAAAATCAGCTAAATTTATATATAAAAAAAAAAAGTACAGAAAGAAAGTGCAAAAAGGTACATCAAAACAGAAGCAATGAAATGGAGTGAAGTTTTACAGTTATTTTTTTTTAGAAAGCATCCACGGCAGAAATGTCTGTCCTGCTAGTATGGTGTAGAAAAAGACCGCTCTCTTTATATATGCAGTGGTCTCTCTACAGATGCCTGGCATGTCCCATGCTAAGTCAGAACCAGAGCAATCTAATCAAACTTTGCTTACTGGAGAGCTCTGGTCCTGCCTTATTAACAGGAATGGCAGATGTCTGCAGAGAGGCTACTGTTTTTACACAGTCCTCTTCTGCAGCATGCTGGCAAGAGAAGGAGTTTTCTCCTCAGGATGTTGCATGCTTTGTTTTAGTCAACTTTCCTTTGGAAAGTTCAGTTTGGCATTAAATAAGTTAATGCTTCCTGAAACATGTGCTGTGTAACTATCTATCTTTCTCTCTTTTTCTCTTTCATTGCTGCATTACATCATATTTGCACTAAAAAGACACGATTGAAGTTAATTGCTGTCAGAAATGTCTTAAAGCGGAAATAAACCTTCCTATCTTTTTCAGCCAAGGTTGCCATCTTAGCATATGTTTGATCTCCAACTGTCATGTGCCAGGAATGTAATTGTTTATTTAAACTGTTAAATCGATGGGTTTAGTTCCACTTTAAGCTGGCCATAAATGGTTTGACATTCTGCCAGTTCAGCAGGGATCAGATCAATTTTGATCCCTCTATGGCCTTTCCCATTCAAGAGGAGTCATCCTAGTGATCAACTCCTCTCGATTGGGAATGTTGAAAAACTTGTATACAATCAGTACATGCAACCAACTAGCTGCAACACTGCTTAGTGTATTCAGAGAGTAGAGGAGTCCCCACTGTCAGGCTGGGTTCACACTATGTGTGGCTGCGGGGAATAGCAGTTCCCGTTTACCATTTCAGGTCCAAATTAGATCAGAATTTTAGCTTGAATTTGTACCTGAAACTGAGCCAAAGACGCACAGGACTCTTCTGCAGCCGCCTCGGAGATGTGTGAACCAGCACCATTAAAAGCCAGTCACACTCTCCTGAATTGCGAAATGGATGTGAGGAATCCCGCATCCAGTTCGCATAAGTCCCTCAGGATGGGGTACCTCCACAACATCTAAAAAAGGTAGGAGAAAAAAATAGGCAAAAGGAAAGGGGGGGGGCCCTGTGTAGTTGTCCCACCCTGTCAAGAGTTGTAAGGGAGGACCAACCATGGTATGAATTGTAGGTGATATAAACTTAATTGTTCAATAATGTATAGCTCAAGTAATAAAAAGGCACTACCCCTCCAAACACCATTTAAAGTTGGTTAAAAAAAGAGACAACATTGTCACTTAAACAAAACATACAGGATGTCGCTCACATGTGCATTCATTCCGCAATCAACCTATAAATGACTTCCAGGTATCTTTGTCTAGAGGTCTAGGTATAGGGTAATCAGGTGCCAAGCAATACTTGTTCCTAACAAGGATATTTGTATGCTAAAGGCATTTGTCTTTACCATACTCAGGCTCAATGATACATATTGGAAGTAAGTCACAATGTATTGTAGGATGGATGTATGGGCTGCATTTGAATAGATGGCCCAAGTAGTTGCTAAGCGTCTCCGGACAGTCTCAAATATATCCTCTCAAGGATTGAGCTGAATAGAGTGAATGGGGTGATCAGTGATCCAATATTGGACATAAATCCATGTCAGGGCTGTGGTAGTACATTAAATCCCCAAGAAAGCACCCGTGTGCTAGTTAAAGTTCAGTGTCACGTATCCCATTTGTTAACATGGACTCATGGGATGGACTAGACAGCATCGAACTACGGAGAGATAAAGTACCAGGTGTATAACTTCATACATAAGCCACCTTCCTCCATTGTGAGAGGTACATCAATTGGCAGTCACCAACTGGGTTTCTAGATCACAAATATAGCTGAACAGAACTGCGGATGCACTCACACGGCCATGTCATTCATTCACAGGGTTCTGTGAATGAATGAACTACAAGTACCGACATCCTTTGCGGCTGTCAGCTTGTAATTCTCAATGAACTACTATGGCTCTGTTGAGTGCTGTGGTAGTTTATTGATTCTTCCTGTCAGTGTGAAACTGCCTGCCTGAGCGATGTACAGGCAGACAGCTCACACTGACAACAGGAGACCTGCATGGCACCAGCAATCAGCAGATGCTTTCCAGGCTCCAAAAAAAAAAATCGTAATTGCACACGTTTTTTACTTTCAAAAAAATGTGCATTTCTTTTTATTTTTTTTAAAGGTGAACTTATCCTTAAACATACTTGCTTCACGTCTGTATGTGTGGTTGAGTAGCTTTAACATAGGCACAGGTTCACTTTAACATAATAGGCATGCCTTTGAATTACATCTTGTTTGTTTAATCATTCATTTTTACTTTTTGAGTCAGGAATGAACCTAGCAGGCAGCTTATTATCAAAAGTCAATTGTAAAAAATATAGTGAGGATCATTACCAATTTCCCTCTCATCTCTTAAAACCAAATAGCAGCTTTACACTGCAGATTGCTATTGCTCCTTGAAAGTCTTGACTCACACAGCTAAGTATTTCCTTAAATCCTCTCTCCATCATGTCAGTTTTTCCTCCTCGCTAGCTTCCTTTGTACTTTATTGTATGGAAAGAACAGAATTGGACATCTTGGTTTATATCTATATTTCTCCTATCACCTAACAAATGCAGACCCTAAAAGGCACTGTATGTTTGTTGGCATATAACCCTAAATCTACCAACACACTTTCACATAACAAAAAATCTGTAATTCTTACAGCAGTATATATGTGTGTGTATATGTATCTGTGTATATGTATATATATATATAGATATAGATATATATATATCTACAGTACATCTATATATATATATATATACTCTGAGCATTGCATATATATATATATATATACATATATATATATATATATATATATATATATATATATATATATATATATGCAATGCTCAGAGTAAGTACACCCTTTTGAAAAGTAAGATTGAATCAATATCTCAATGAACACAAGAACATTTTCCTAAATTTTGACAAAACTGAGTGTTAGCCCCCGTACACACGGTCGGACATTCCGACCACAAAATCCGTCAGATTTTTTCCAACGGGTTTCGCACAAAGTTGTCGGAAAATCCGATCCTTCGGAACGTGGTGACGTCGAACACGTACGACGGGACTACGTAGAGGCCAGTAGCCAATAGCTTTCATCTCCAACTTTTTTCTGAGCATGCGTGGCACTTTGTGCATTGGAAATTCTCGACACACGATCGGAAAAAGTCCAATCGGATTTTGTTGTCGGAATATTTGAGATCCAGTTCCAACTTTTTCCGACAACATGGTCCGATCGGACATTTTCCGTCGGAATTTCCGAATGTGTGTATGGGGCATTACAGAGCATTTGTTTCACTCCATTACATGAAAGTAGGGTTAAACATATGTAAAAAAAAAAAAAGTCCTTAACCACTTCAGCCCCGGACCATTTGGCAGCCAAAGGACCAGAGGTCTTTTTTCAATTTCGCACTGCACTACTTTAACTGGTAATTGCGCGGTCATGCAATTTTGTAACCAAACGAAATTTGCGTCCTTTTCTTCCCACAAATAGAGCTTTCTTTTGATGGTATTTGATTGCCTCTGTGATTTTAATTTTTTGCGATATAAACGGAAAAAGAGCGAAAATTTTGAAAAAAAAAGAGATTTTCTACTTTTTGTTATAAAAAAAATCTAATAAACTCAATTTTAGTCAAACATTTGGGCCAAAATGTATTCAGCCACATGTCTTTAGTAAAAAAAAATGCCAATAAGCGTATATTTATTGGTTTGCGCAAAAGTTATAGCGTCTACAAACTAGAGTACATTTTCTGGAATTTACACCGCTTTTAATTTATGACTGCCTATTTCATTTCTTGAGGTGCTAAAATGGCAGAGAAGTACAAAACCCCCCCAAATGACCCCATTTTGGAAAGTAGACACCCCAAGCTATTTGCTGAGAGGCATGTTGAGCCCATTGAATATTTTTTTTTTTAGTCCCAAGTGATTGAATAAAGACAAAAATAAAAAAGATTTTTTTTTTTTTTTTTTCAAAAAGTTGTCACTAAATGATATATTGCTCACACATGCCATAGTTATATGTGGAATTGCAACCCAAAATACATTTTGCTGCTTCTCCTGAGTATGGGGATACCACATGTGTGGGACTTTTTGGGAGCCTAGCCACGTACGGGGCCCCGAAACCCAAGCACCGCCTTCAGGATTTCTAAGGGTGCAAATTTTTGATTTCACTCCTCACTACCTATCACCGTTTCGAAGGCCATAAAATGCCAAAATAGCACAAAACCCCCCCAAATGACCCCATTTTGGAAAGTAGACACCCCAAGCTATTTGTTGAGAGGCATGGTGAGTATTTTACAGCTCTCATTTGTTTTTGAAAATGAAGAAAGTAAAGAAAAATATATTTTTTTTTTCTTTTTTCAATTTTCAAAACTTTGTGACAAAAAGCGACATCTGCAAAATACTCACAATACCTCTCAGCAAATAGCTTGGGGTGTCTACTTTCCAAAATGGGGTCATTTTGGGGGGTTTTATGCCATCTGGGCATTCCATGGCCTCCGAAACTGTGATTGGCAGTGAGAAGTGAAATAAAAAAATTACACCCTTAGAAAGCCTGAAGGCGGTGATTGGTTTTTGGGGTTCCGTACGCAGCTAGGCTCCCAAAAAGTCCCACACATGTGGTATCCCCGTACTCAGGAGAAGCAACAGAATGTATTTTGGGGTGTATTTCCACATATGCCCATGACATGTTTGAGCAATATATCATTTAGTGACAACTTTTTGTAAAAAAAATATATATATTTTTTTTTTTTCATTATTCAATCTCTTGGGACAAAAAAAAAAAATATTTAATGGGCTCAACATTGCTCTCATCAAATAGCTTGGGGTGTCTACTTTCCAAAATGGGGTAATTTGGGGGGGGTTTGAACTGTCCTGGCATTTTATGCACAACATTTAGAAGCCTATGTCACACGTCACCCACTCTTCTAACCACTTGTAGACAAAGCCCTTTCTGACACTTTTTGTTTACATGAAAACATATTTTTTTTTTGCAAGAAAATTACGTTGAACCCCCAAACACTATATATAATGTTAAAGCAAAGGCCCTACAGATTAAAATGGTGGGTGTTGCATTTTTTTTTTCCACACAGTATTTGCGCAGCGATTTTTCAAACGCATTTTTTGTGGAAAAAATACACTTTTTTTTATTTTAATGCACTAAAACACACTATATTGCTCAAATTTTTGATGAAATAAAAAATATGATCTTAGGCCGAGTACATGGATACCAAACACGACATGCTTTAAAATTGCGCACAAACACGCAGTGGCGACAAACTACATACATTTTTAAAAGCCTTTAAAAGCCTTTACATGATACCACATTAGATTCACGGAGGAGGTCTACTGCTAAAATTACTGCCCTCGATCTGACCTTCGCGGTGATACCTCACATGCATGGTGCAATTGCTGTTTACATATGACGCCAGACCAACGCTTGTGTACGCCTTTGCGCAAGAGAAGGGGGGGCAGGGGTGCTTTTTTTTTTTTTTTTTTTTTTTTTTTTTTTTTATTTATTTAGCTTTTTTATTTTATTTTTAAACTGTTCCTTCCATTTTTTTTCTTTGTTATGATTTTTATTGTTATCTCAGGGAATGTAAATATCCCCTATGATAGCAATAGGCAGTGACAGGTACTCTTTTTTTGAAAAAATTGGGGTCTATTAGACCCTAGATCTTTCCTCTGCCCTCAAAGCATCTGACCACACCAAGATTGGTGTGATAAAATGCTTTCCCAATTTCCCAATGGCGCGGTTTATATCCGGGAGGGGGGACATTCCCTCCCACTGCTTGTAAAAGCAGTCTAGAGGCTAATTACCCGCTAGAATTGCTTTTACATGAAAGCCGATCACTGGCTGAAAAGAATGATACCAAGATGATACCTAAACCTGCAGGCATCATTCTGGTATAACCATTCAAAGTCCAGCAACATACTGAACATATATTGTAATCTTTTTTTTTTCATGCAGCCTCTTGGCTGAACGAAAAAAAGAGATTGATTGGTGGGTATGCCCACCATTAGAATACCTCCCTTCATCCACCCACTTCTAATGATGGGCATACATGCACCATTTATATATGCCGATGCATGGGGGCATCCTCCCGCAAAAGTTATGCCGTGTACACACGGTCGGAATTTCGACCGTATGTACGTGGCATTAGGAGCCAATCGCTCCTCCCCCCCCCCTGCTGCCCCCATGCTTCGGCATATATGCTCTTTTTTTTAACTGTGGTGGTGAAATCACCTCCTACAGCGTTGGAGTCGCGGCTTTATGTATCGTGGGAGCAAACGCTGTTGCTGTCAAGATAAATAAATCCGCGTTGCAACTGAATGGCGCACCTGAAAACAAAAAAATGCTTAACACTAAAACACAGTAAACAAAATTACATACCTGAAAAGCAAGCATGATAAAACATGATAAAACATAATAAAACATTGCAGAATAGAATGGAGTAAAAAAAGAGCAACAATAGAGAGAGAATAGAGTGAGAGAGAGAACAATAAAACGACAACTATTTTTTATTTTTTTATTTTTTTGAGATTCACAGGTAAAAAAGCTCCTGACTGAAGCGACTGAATCAAAACGCTACCACAAAAAAAATGTTAGCGATCGCAGGGATCAGGCCTGACTCTGCGAACGCTGCAGTTATGTGTGCTTAGTGTTTTGTAAGTGACAGTGATCGATCGATACTGCACTTGGGTGGGCTGGGCTGGGCGGAGGGGGAAAACGCAGGTGCCAGCAGGTATCTGGGCTGATCCCGCTAACAATGCGTTTTTTTTTGGAACCCTAAACTGCTGGGACGCTAGTATAGATCTGATCAGATCAGATATTGATCTGTTCAGATACTATACCACTAAGGGAGGTGTATGCTTTGCGCGTGGGTGTTTGCAGTACTGGCACTAACCTGGGGCGACGCAGACCTTATTTGACCCTAAAACCTAATTGATATCACCCGCCGGGCGATCAGGGGGTTAAACCGTTATTGGGTAATAAATGGCGGGTGCCCTGACAGTATAAAAAACAAGCTAACTAACCAGCGTCACCGTAACAGTAATACAAAAAAAAACTGGTTACCTAGCGACACTAATGCAGCGATCAGAAAAACGATCGCTTAGTGACACTGGCAAAAGGGGGTGAAAGGGTTAACTAGGGGCAATCAGGGGGTTAAAACCTTTATTAGGTAATATATGGGGGTACCTGACGCTATATAAAAACCTGACGGGGAACCTAAATAACGAAATAACTAACTGGCTAACCAGCGTCACCAGTGACAGTTATACAGTGATCACTGGTGAAAGGGTTAACTCTAGGGGCAATCAGGGGGTTAAAACCTTTATTTAGGTTGTAATATGGGGGTACCTGACCTATAAACCTATTTATGAACCTATATAAACATGGCGGTTACCTAAAAAAAAAAAAATGGTTACCTAGCGACACTAATGCAGCGATCAGAAAAACGATCGCTTAGTGACACTGGCAAAGGGGGTGAAAGGGTTAACTAGGGGCAATCAGGGGGTTAAAACCTTTATTAGGTAATATATGGGGGTACCTGACGCTATATAAAAACCTGACGGGGAACCTAAATAACGAAATAACTAACTGGCTAACCAGCGTCACCAGTGACAGTTATACAGTGATCACTGGTGAAAGGGTTAACTCTAGGGGCAATCAAGGGGTTAAAACCTTTATTTAGGTTGTAATATGGGGGTACCTGACCTATAAACCTATTTATGAACCTATATAAACATGGCGGTTACCTAAAAAAAAAAAAATGGTTACCTAGCGACAGCAGTGACACTAATACAGCGATCAGAAAAACGATCGCTTAGTGACACTGGCAAAAGGGGGTGAAAGGGTTACCTGGGGGGCAATCAAGGGGTTAAACCTTTATTAGGGGGGGGTAGGGGGCTACCTTGGACCTAAAACTAACTGCACTGACAGTTATTACAGTCACACTGACACTAAATGCAGTGATCAGTAAAAAAATGATCACTGCAATTAGTGACACTGTGACTGGGGGGGGAGGGGGTGATCTGGGGGGTGATCTGGGGGTGACAGGGGGGTGTTTTGTGTGCCTATGTGTACTGGTGTCAGTGTACTGTTGGTGCACTAACCTGTACATGTCGACAGCTCGGCGTTCCGGTCACATAGACCGGCGCACCGAGCGTGACATCACTTCCTCTGCCTGTGTTTTGATTGACACAGACAGAGGAAGCATCTGATTCGCCAGGAGCGATCGCGAGGGGGTGGCCAGAAACCACTGGCCGTCCCCTCATCCCGGATCGCTCCTGAAGCGATCCCGACCGTCCCCGCCGGCCGGGGGGGGGTCCGATCGGACCCCCCACGCGCCTGAAGAATGGCACGTACAGGTACGTGATTCTGCCTGTACGTGCCATTCTGCCGACGTATATGTACATGGGGCGGTCGGGAAGTGGTTAATCTCCCTGCGCTACTATGTGTGCTAGAATCTATAACAACCATTACATGTTATGCAACAGATAATGTGTTTGAGGGTTTGCTGCTGAATACCGAGAGTGTTCCTGAAAGGTGAAAAAAATCATCACCATCAAATCAAAAAATGCACAAATTTTTCTGATTTTCAAAAGAAAGTTCTTTCAAAATTCGACCCGTGTATGGCCAGCATTACTCTTAAGCCCCATACACACGGTCGGATTTTCCAATGGATTCTGTCCTATCAGACAATGTTGTCGGAAATTCCGACCGTGTGTAGGCACCATCGGACAGTTTCCATCGGATTGTCTGACGGACAAAGTCCTATCTCCTGCTGGATAGATTTTTTGACAACAAAGTCCGATCACACCAAATCTGATCGTGTGTAGCGAATTCCGACGGACAAAGTGCTACGCATGCTCAGATCACATTACAAGACCAAAGCTATTGGCTACTAGCCTCTACGTAGTCCCGTCGTAGGCAACAAACGTCACCACGTTCAGAATGATCGGATTTTCCGACAACTTTGTCCGACCGTGTGTACGCAAAACCAACATCGGACAAAGTACGACGGACATGATCCGACGGACCTGGTCCTCGGATAATCCGTGCGTGTGTATGGGGCTTAAGGCTGCTTTCACACTGGAGCGGTGGGGGCGCTGGCGGTAAAGCGGCGCTATATTTAGCGCCGCTTTACCTGCGTTTTAGCGGCGCATTTCGGCCGCTAGCGGGGTGGTTTTACCCCCCACGAGCGGCCGAAAAAGGGTCAATACCGCCCGCAAACCGCCGCTGCAGCAGCGTTTTGCGGGCGGGTTCGGCGCGCTCCCCCATTGTTTTCAATGGGACCGGACGCTATAGGAGCGGTAAATATACCGCTCCTATAGCGAGCCAAAGATGCGGCTTGCAAGACATTTTTGAGCGTCCTGCAAGCGCACCGCTTCAGTGTGAAAGCCCTCGGGCTTTCACACTGAAGGAACAGCAACAGCTGTTACGGGCCGCTTTGCAGGCGCTATTCTTAGCGCAATAACGCCTGCAAACCGCCCCAGTGTGAAAGCAGCCTTAATGCGTGTCAATTGGAACCCCAGGAGGATATTTTCTGTTTAACACAGGACACAGAGGGACTGTTTATACTTTTATCTGTGGACTATGTACAGGGGGTCCCCGGGTTACAAACAAGATAGGGACTGTAGGTTTGTTCTTAAGTTGAATCTGTTTGTAAGTCGGAACAGGTAAATTTTGTAAGTGTAGCTCCAGCCAAAAAATCTATTTTTAAGCTTTTTGGATAGCATAGGGAAGGGTTATCACCCCTGTAACATTTGTTTTGCTGTCTGTGCCCCAGTGCAGAAAATTTCACCTCACCTTCTGTCCCAATGACAATTGTTTTTTGAAAATTTTGGGTTGTTAGGGAAACATGGACTGGTGATAAAGTATCAGTGGAGACACCTTTTTCCCATATTAACTCTTACAGGAGTGAATTTCCCTTCCTAGGGGTAGATTTCCTCTCACTTCCTGTTGTCTCCCTCCGTTTGTAAGTAGGAGTCGTTTGTAAGTCGGATGTTTGTAAGTCGGGGACCCCCTGTATTATTATTTTTTGCACATATACAGCGCTGAATATATTTTATGCTTATTTTGGCGGTTTTGGTATACCACCTTTATTGCTAGCAGCTGTGTAACAGTGTACATAGCGCTCACTATTAATATTTTATTTTTGAGTCACTTACCATATAAAAGATAAAAACAGTCAATTAACAGTCAATAAACAGATAATTAACAGTCCATGAACGTTTGCTTGCAGTAAACTTCAAATCACCACCAGGGAAGTAATGTGCCTCACTCCCCGCATGCCACCTTACTCGCCGCTAATTATTGCCTCTGATTTCTGATTGGCAAAACTTGCTTAATACTTCAAACTCAGCGCAGATCAGCAAACGTTTTCCCGGGTACCGCTGTGAGTTAAAACATAGAGAACACGGGCAAGCCTCATAGTGTAATTCTGTTTCACATTCTTTATTAAAAAAACTTGTAAAATACACACTCATAATGTTTAAAATGAAAAAAAAATGCTCATCAATATTGTATCAGGCTATGGCCTTCTGTGTATTAAATAGCATCTCGCAGCTCTCCCGGATCAACGTCACATCCAACTCTGACGTCACTTCCTGTCGCCGTGTAATTGCGCCTTCTACACAGCGTCAGGAAGTCCAGAACCTGATACAATATTGACAAGCGTTTTTTTTTTTTTTTTTTTACATGATGACATAAGCACAGCCTTTAGAGAACTGCAGAGGAGGCGGTGCGATACCTTGCATATAGAAAGCAGGCAGCAGTGACCGGCCACTGTCATATGAAATCTATACCTTTCAATAGATGTTATACAGCACAGGTCTAATGCAGTACTCATTAAATAGTCGCATTACTGTTAATAGTATGATGTTTGTAGTCGTTGTGAATTTCCTTGCACATACAGTATACCAGCTTGAGCTGCTGCAGTATACATTTTGATGTATTCACATGAGTTTGCATTCACGGCACAAAAATATTGATGCTCCTCTGTGCCTAATTTCTTCCTATTAGCTTTAAATATACACTTAGAAGAGAGGTCATACAAAGTGCTATACCCTGTTTTTGTTATTTACCTATTTACAGAAGGATATTGATGTTATGTTTTTCATTAACTTTGTGGAATGTCCCAAGGTACTTACACAAGCTCGCCATTGGAATTACAAGGTGAAATGATTTGTTAATAATTTTTTTCTTAGTGCTTTGCTTTTATTCTGAAGCAGAGTGGACTATAGCAAATGAGTTGTATTAAATGGATTCAGGGCTAGTAATATTTATTTTATGTATTTATTTTTCCATTACATAAATTACCAGAATATGTAAAAAAAAACAACCTTTTTTAAAACCCATTTTGAGTGTATTTTTCTTAAAAGCCACCAAGGTACATTTATCAAACAGTATGCTTTCTAATAGTCGCTTGTGTAATACAGTTGAAAAATTATGGCATTTCAAGTAAAACAAATAAACCTTTTATGTATGCACCTCAGGAACTTTGCTAGATATTTATAATATACCAACATTAGCATTTTAGGATTTTCCACCATATATTTGCTCATTCACATTTTTTTTTACACATTTTTTAGTTACATTTTCAGTAGATAAAGACAATACGTCACATTGACATTTCAAAATAAGGCCATTGAAATACATACTTCACTGAGCAGTAATGCATGATCGGGCTGCATTAATCACTTGACCTTTAGAAGATTTACCCCCCTTCATGACCAGGCCATTTTTTGCTATATGGCACTGCGTTACTTTAACTGACAATTGCATGGTCATGCAATGCTGTATCCAAATAAAATGTATGTCATTTATTCCCACAAATAGAGCTTTCTTTTGGTGGTATTTATACACCACTGCGGTTTTATTTTTTGTGCTAGAAACAAAAAAAGACAGACAATTTTGTAAAAAAAAAACATATTTTTACTTTCTGCTATAAAACATATCCAATAAAAAAAAAAAAAAAGACATAATCCAATTTCATTATAAATTTAGGCCAATATGTATTCTGCTACATATTTTTGGCAAAAAAAATAAGCATATATTGATTGCAAAAGTTATATAGTCTACAAACTATGGGATATATACTTGAATTTTAATTTATTTATCTTTTTTATACTAGTAATGGCTGTGATCAATGACTTATAGTGGGACTACAATATTGTGGGGGACAATTGACACTTTTGACACTTAGTGGGAACCAGGTCCACTAATACAGTGATCAATGCAAAAAAGATGCACTAGTTAAGGATAGAAGGGTAGAAAGGAGTCAATAAAAACAAATATATGGAATTAAATGATTGGTAAGGGTTTAAATGTTTATTTTAATTTTTTCTATAGATTTGCTGAAACTGGCATTGTGTGGCAATGAAAGTATACTACTTTGCATGTACTCTAAGTGTCCTGGCCTCGCCCCCATACTCCCGGAGTCTATGGGTAGCTATCCAGGCAGATAACCTTTTTCTGCACACACAATAATTGACTGCTGTTTCTTGTCTGTGTCTTTTATTGGCACGTTGCAGATTTTAATATATACGTGAATGACACATGTGATATGCGTTAAATCGGAAAACAACAAGAATAATATAACATTACCATACAATAGTAAACATCATATAAAATAATAACTGAAATGACTAACTCCTTTCCCTGATAGCTTGTGGAGGAGGAAGGGGAACATTTCTTTCCTCCGATGCCATGGATGGGGAGAGATAGCATCTAGGCTGCTGCCATGATATTGAACATGCTTATCCCTGTGGCTGTTTCACTTCCTGACTAAAGAGGATATGACGATTTTTACATCACTTCCTAAATGGCTAGGTAGTTTTCCTATATCCTATATTAATGTTTGGCCAGTAGGCGGTGCAAGCGTAACAGCTAACCTAGAACAAATATAATTTATAGCTTAATAATGCAACAACACAATATACAAATTAAATGACAAGGTAATTCTCTTTTCTGAACCTCAGGAGAGAGAAAGGTATCCTGGAGACATAACACTAAGCACTAACAAGAACTGCTTTCAGGCCTCAGATATTCAGTGCAAATGCTCAGCCCAGCCTTGCAGATTACAATGCAAGAGCTGCTCTTTTGGTGTATTCTGTAGGCCTCAACCCAAATTCAAAATGAATATAAGTGCAATCAGTGCAGTCATCAAAATGATACGCCAAACAATAAATAATATTAGTTTCTTGCTCAAACACTGTGCAGGTTATTCCGCAACACTCCCTCTACTGATAAAGTCCAATCACAGGACATTGCACATATAGGGGGAGGAGCTGAGCCTGTGACATCATCCTGCGGCCATCTTTGATTTTGGTGTGGTGAGCTGAGAATGCCTAATAATACAAGCCTTGCTGTTTTTTATTCTTGTACTTTTCATATTTTTGGGCTTAAACAAATTGTTTAAATGGAGAGCACTATGGGTCTGTTTGTATGGTTACCGATATGATGTATGGTCACATTGATTCTGTGAGAGTGAGCTTCTGGACCCAGAGGAGGACCATGCAGTGGGATTTAAGCAAATGCGGTTGACCGATATCCTTGTAATATTCAAAAATGAATAATACGCAAAATGAAAAACGCAAAATTAAAAGCACGAATCAACACTCACCAAATGTCTACTAACATGAAATTAGCAGAAGGAGCACAAAGGGTGGCGCTAAAGAGCTGAAAAACCACGTATTACGTCACTACATTCATGTTTGTTGGCCGACAATTGTGTGCCATTTGTATGCAAGACAAGTTTGGGGCCAACGCTCTTCGGACAAAGGTTTTGTCTGCAGAAAATTAGATTGTGTGTACAAGGCTTTTAGGATCATTTCTGGGCTCAGCTGTCAGTTTGACAGGCAGCCCTGTTCCACACTGCAGATCAGGGCTGCTGTCAATAACAATAACAATACAGAGGAGGACTCTGCTGTCTGCTCTCAAGGTAATCTGCAGGGGTTGGTTGTCAGTCACAGCCTTAGTAGAAAAGACAGCAGGAGAGGCTCCCAAGTTATACCATTCTACCACTCTCCTTGTTGTGGATTGGCCTAGCCCAGCTCAACACTATGGCAAAGTAATTTTTAAAGTTAGAATAGTAAAAATCATCTTTCAAATTTAGAAGAAATTCTACCTATAAAACTATGAGGTAAAAATGGTGCAGTAAGGTTTTCACAATTTTAACACAATAGTAAAATCAATATCATTTACCTTTAGCCCATATGTCGTTTTTGTGTAATAAATAATGACACTTCTTTCAGTGTGTTTTATTACAGCATTGATCTCAAGAAAGGATCAATGATAAATTGTTTTGGATTGATGCAATATGTTTCCTCTTCATTTTAAGTCTAAAAATGTATAATTTTCCATGAAGGTTTGGCAAGCTTACTTACAGTAAATGCATTTGGACTTGACAGTGACATACAGTAAATTCCTTTATACTCTAGAAGTGACAAGCATCATGCATGCATTGTGCATGTTTATTGTTTATCACTTTTTTCACCCCCCCCCCCTTAAAAAAAAACACTGAGCAGATTTTGCCAGTTTAGTTAAATAATAATTTGCCTTTGTGCTTAGAGATGTTAAACTCTAGCAAATTATGCAAAATGTACAATCAGATTAGACTTGCATTTTAGTAATATTGTTTTTAAAGAGGAAAAACATTGGTTAAAGTCCATTCCGCAGGCAGATAACCTCATCCACTCAAGTAATCAGTAACCATCCACTCTGTGATTGTTTATAGACCAGCTTGCCTGTTTTTATCTAATGATCCCCCATTCCTTCATGGCTGGAGGGTCACAAGTCTATGGGCCTCCTTGCCATGCTGATACTAGACCATATGGGTATAAGCAGCAAGAATACCTGATGTGCTGGATTGGTGCCCTCACACATTTTACATTCTGTGTTTTATTAAGTGTTCTTGCATAGCAAGATCACTTATTGTTATCTCACATATATATTATTATTATTCTTATAGCCAAATTTACCACCCTAACTCCTCCCACAGTTTTTACGCTACATATACCGAATATATACCAAAACGTGCGGATTGTTCCCGAATGGTGTGCTATTACTTTGTGGAACGTTTCGCCGAATGGTTTACGAAATATCGTCATTTTTGCGGCGAAATTTGTCCCATAGGAATGAATGGAGAAATGTTCAAAACTAGAGTGGGAGGTGACAAAAGCTCTGAGGGGAATTATAGCTCCTCCCACATAGCTCTGAGGGCAATTATAGGTAGTCTTCGTCGTTTCGCCGAATGGTTTACGAAATATCGTCATTTTTGCGGCGAAATTTGTCCCATAGGAATGAATGGAGAAATGATCAAAACTAGAGTGGGAGGTGACAAAAGCTCAGAGGGGAATTATAGGTAGTCCCACACAGCTCTGAGGGGGATTATAGGTAGTCCCACACAGCTCTGAGGGGGATTATAGGTAGTTCCACACAGCTCTGACTGGGATTATAGGTAGTCCCACACAGCTCTGAGGGGGATTGTAGGTAGTCCCACACATCTGAGGGGGATTATAGGTAGTCCCACACAGCTCTGAGGGCGATTATAGGTAGTCCCACACAGCTCTGAGGGCGATTATAGGTAGTCCCACACAGCTCTGAGGGGGATTATAGTTAGTCCCACACAGCTCTGAGAGGAATTATGAAATTTGAAAAAAAAAAATAATTAAAAAAAAATAATAATAATAAAAAAAATAAAAATAAAATAATTTTAGAAAAAAAAAATGAAAATTAGGAAATTTGAAAAAAATTCTTTTAATAATTTTAGAAAAAATATAATTTAAAAAAAAATAATAATAATTAAAAAAAATCATCATAAAAAAAAAATAATTTTTTGAAAAAAAATATTTTTTATAAAAAAAAAAAATCAATCATTTTAGAAAAAAAAATGAAAATTTAGGAAATTTGAAGAAAAAAAACATTTTTTTATAAAAAAAAATCATTTAAAAAAATAATAATTAAAAACACACGATCGGATTTGGTGTTATTTTAAAAAAATTAATTTTGAAAAAAAAATTATTTTTGAAAAAATAAATTATTTTTGAAAAAAAAAATTATTTTTGAAAAAAAAAATTATTTTTGAAAAAAAAACATTTTTATAAAAAAAATCAATCATTTTAGAAAAAAATGAAAATTAGGAAATTTGAAAAAAAAAATGTGAAAATTTTTTTGAAAAAAATAATTTTGAAAAAATTTATTTTTAGAAAAAATTGAATAAAAATCTAAAAAATCATTTAAAAAAAATCATTAAAAAAAAAAAATTATTTTTTGAAAAAAATAAATAAATGTTTAGTTACTCAAGCCACTCCACCCAGTTTCTCCGCCCACTCCAGTAGGTGGAGGCAAGAACACGTCACACAATTTCCCCAGAAATTGTATTTTTTCTAGTTATTAAAGAGACTCCCCAGAGAAAACTAAGACTATTCCAGCAGGCGAGACACTGAAACGCCCAAATACTGTTGGGGCAGCTACCTTCAACTCCCAATACATGGGCCTAGAAATGAGCAGTTAAGCTTTACTACTATTAGGAAGGGGCTTTAGAGCGTTGTCAAAATGGCTATTAATGTAGGGTTTTGGAGGTTTCTACAGATATGCCCAGGGACCTCTAAAAACAGCAGTTTTTTTTTCTGTTGAAAAAATTCTATTTAGGCAGTATTTCTTACAAAAGACTATGAAATAGACAGCAGTGATAGATGATTCCAAGAGAAATTACTGCACAAATCAGAAATGTTTTAGTAAATCTAGGCTTTGAAGCTATATTTATAGGAATTGTTGATTACCCCACTGGTCCATATGACCAAGCTCACAGTCTAAAGATATTGGCAGCAGAATAAAACTCCATAAATCAAAGATTCATTAAACAAGATAAATATTTAAAAAATTTCAGTTATAATACACTTTTTTTTAGAAAAGCAAAAAACGAAGAATGCCGTTTTAAAGAGATTATTAATGTATGTTATGCTAAATCTTTCATTATGGAATAACTACCCCTCAATCCTTCACATTAAGAGTTGTGATACATTTTCTTTTGAAAATTGTTTAAATCGTATGCTACTACCTCAATACTACAACTGTCTAAATTATTACTTACTCGATTATTACTTAGTAGATGTAGAAAATTTCTGGCTAAAGGGATAATCAAACTACCGTAAGTCTCTACAATTTTTCTACATGGCTGCACCAAGGCACATAGCTTCTAGCTAAAACATCTGGTTTACATTATTTTCAGATCATGCAGGAATACATGCCATTAGCAATAGTAGAAAGTTAATTACTATTAACCACATTCATTGCTTTCTTTGTTTTACAGAAAATATTTATTTTATATTTTATCAGCTTGTCATGTTATGTGTGAGGCACAAAGAGTGGCATAGATAGAAATAGAGTAAGCAACAAATTAGAAAAAGCTATTAAAATCAGCTATGAGTTCCTGGTACAGCTCATATCAAAAGTAACTTCATATAAAGAAAAAAAAAATATTTATTACAGTAATATACCTAATATAGTTTAGATATGTATGACAATGCCGTTATTATTCAGGTTCCATTATAAATGTCGGTAACCACAAACCTGCATTTGTATGAAAGAATTTTACTTGGGACAGACGTGCAATGCAATATACGCATTAAGGTCCTTTGTTTTGGTTTACAGTATTTACTTAAAATGTATAGATAAAAAAAAAACTTTAAAAATAAAACTTTAAAAATTGACCTTACACTTTGAGTGCATGAAAAATCGAAATACTAAAAATCAAAACAAGATTAAACATTTTCAATTTGCACCCAATCAGAGGCAAATGCCTTGTTCTTTCAATCAGAATTATGGTATAATGCCCCAATGTCTACAGAAGGATTGCTAAGTTTTATGAGATGATGGTTTTGATTACTGAAGGACTATAGATTAAAAAAGTGTTTGTTCACTTAAATAGCCAATAAGGTGAAGTTATTTACTGCAATCATCCACTTAGACACAGAAATCTCTTTTTTTCCCTTCACACGGTTAGGTATTTACAATGGGCCCGAGCCCCTTTACTCCCATCATGGGGCCTTTTATTACAACCCTGCAGTGGGACCCTTTCACATGTTTTGCAGTGGCGGAACACCAGGGTCCAGTCACAAGTGCAACCTTTACGACCCTGGTAGTTCTGACACTGGGTGAGGTATCACGGGATGGGTGAAATGCTCTGCAGTGCATCATGGGATAGTTGTAATGCTTTGCAGTGTATCAGAAGATAGGAGGAATGCTCTGCAGTGTCAGGGGATGGGTGGAATTATCTGCAGTGTGTCATGGGATGGGTACAATACTCTGCAGTGTGTCATAGGATTGGTGGAATGTTCTGCAGTGTGTCATGGGATGGGTGGAATGTTCTACAGTATCTTGGTAAGGGTTGAATGCTCTGCAGTAACATGGGATGATGGAATGCTCTGCAGTGTATCATGGGATGGGTGGAATGCTCTGTAGTATCTTGCTAAGGGTTGAATGCTCTGCCGTAACATGGGATAGATGGAATGCTCTGCAGTGTATCATGGGATGGGTGGAATGCTCTGCAGTGTGGTATAGAATGGGTGGTATACTCTGCAGTGTATAAACAGATGGGTGGAATACTCTGCAATGTGTCATATGATGAGTGGAATACTCTGCACACATATACACACACACACAAACAGACATACTGAAATGATTAAACAAGCTTCTATCTAACACAAAGACTATTTAGAGTAACACTGTATTCTTTCTTATTGTAAGGTTTGTCAAAGTCACTTGGGCTTATTGAAGGCTATGGTGGCAGAGGAAAAGGTGGACTTCCAGCTACACTCACCCCCGAAGAAGAAGAGAAAGCCAAAGGACCGCATGAAAAATATGGCTATAATTCTTACCTTAGTGAGAAAATATCACTGGATCGAGCTATACCAGACTACAGGCCAACTAAGTAAGTAAGACTGAAAAGTTATGACGTTTGTTGCTTACTAAAATGTAAATGTTTTTTTTTATGGTTGATTTAAGCATGTTCCACTTACCCTTCCTTTACTTAATACAATCTTTGTGTGAAAAAAATAGTTACAGTTACAGTTTATTATAGAGGATATGTACTAAAACTGGAGCACATAGAATCTGGTGCAGATGCGCATAGTAACCAATTAGCTTCTAACTTGTTCAATTAAGCATTGTCCCATGTAAATCTTTGTCCCAGAACTTTGTCCCATGTAAATCAGCATAAAAAACCCTAATGAACATTGCTTGTAGGTATCTCCTTACTTGCTTAGTATTTTTGTAATCCTTTTTGTTATTTACAATGACATCGCTGAGCATAGATCTCCCCTGATTTACGGAACACTCTGTGTATTTGTCTATCTATTATCAGGACTTCCTATGGCACACAACACTGAAATCCCAAGAGACTTCATAATCACTCAGAGCTTCCTCCTACACCCCATGTGACCATGTGACATCACATGCAGTGTAAACCTGGCCATCGGACAGCATTACTGCAGTCTTATCAGCTTAAGCTGATAAGACTGAAACAGGCAAACACTAGATAATTGGCGCAAGTAAATACTATGAAATAAAACAGCTATGAACAGGGAAGCAGGGTTGCCATATAAATGTTAGATTGAGAAGGAGGCTTGGTTAACAGTACAGGAAGTGCTCAATGTAAGGGCGGAAATACACTCCACTGTGGACTAAGAAAACAATACTTAAGATGGTGCTGCCTAACCCCTGGAAGCAAGTTTTTTAAAGTTTTTTTAAACAGTAAGTAATATGCGATTTGGGCTGGATTACAGTGGCTATAGTTTGATAATTACTTATTATAATGGACTAAATGAAAAGAAGCATCAGAGTGGGAGAGTTTGCCTTCTCTTTAACAATAAAACTTAGAAACGTATTGGTTACTATGCATAGTTTCACAAGATTCTGTATGTGCCAGTTTTAGTAAATCTCCCTCTATGTGTTTTTAACATAAAGAACTGTAAATAAAGATTTTGAGTAGTCATTCATTCAGCAAATTTGCAAATACATTCAATCTGTGTGACAATAATGAATGTTCATTTTGCTATTTTTTGTGCTGAGTGGATATTTTTTTTTATTATGGGAATGGGTAAAATACCACAGTATGGCTATTAGATGGAGATGCAGAGAATACAGTGGTTACATTTATTTACTAATTCCTCTAAAATTCTAATTTTTACATTGTATCTCTTGTTACAAAGGCATGTTTTTCCAATGCTGCTCAGCTCCATCTAGCGGCTTAAAAGGTATTTTACTATTTCCCATAAAAAGAAACATTTATTCAGACGAGAAAATATCATAAATACAATTTTTTTGGCCTGCTCGCACAGAATGTGGATACTGTACATGCAAATTCAAAAGAGGAATTCTATTTCTATGAACAACTGTCTTCCATGAACAACTCTATTCCTCTCTTATATTAGCCTTAATGTTATCTACTTTTTGATTCTATAAAAATCTTAATGCAAATTTAAACCTAGGAAAAAAAAAGACTAAGGCATAATGTGCTAGTATTCATAGCATACTAGCACATTAAAAAACAAAATACTTACCTTAGAATGTAGCCCTCTCAGCAGCACACGGTCACTGCTGAAAGGGCTAATGTCTTCTTCCGTCCTTTCTTCCAGGACCGTGGGCTTCAGCGATGTGAGTGGATGGAGCTACGATGACATCACTGCGGGAGCCCTTGGTTCCGGCAAGATGCTCTGAAGTTCCAGCACAGTAAGCCGGAACTTTCAGAGCGCATGCGCTGCTGATGTCAGTGGCTGCATGCAGGGTGAATATCTCCTAAATCGTGCTGGTTTAGGAGATATTAATTTCACCTACAGCTAAGCCTTATTATAGGCTTACCTGTAGGTAAAAATCACAAAGTGGGGTTTTACAACCGCGTTAATCCTAATATGTATCTGCGGAAACAATAAGAATAGTGCACTCATTTCATATTTCCTGAATCAGTGCATTTAGACCCCTGCTTATGACATCTCATTAATATGCTGTGTGTCCCTATATAATACCTCACATAGCCAATGTTTATCTATATTAAGTAACCTAAAATACATCACAAACAGATGATGATTACAAGAAGGACATGATGTTGTAAGAAATAAACCATAAAACTCTGTTTTAGAGGCATTTCAGAATAATTTAAACATTTAAACTCCAGATAATGTGGAATGGGGGTGGGGTTAAAATAACTCATTAAATAGTGAAGAAAGGATAAGGGTGACAGTGTTAGAATATATGCCTTACAAATGTAATGTAAAACAAATGAGCACATATAATTTGGTCCTCACAGTTTCCCTTAAAATAAATAATTGCATATACAGTATATTATATACAGTTCAGTATTTAAAGTAGATTTGTCAACAGAGAAATACGGGAGCTGCATTTACTGACTTTCTTATTAAATGTTCTGGTTCCTATGCTTATTCTTTGAGTGACACAAACAATTTTACTGTACATGTCAAGAAAGGTGGATGAAAAATCTGAGATCGTTATTAAGTATTACAAGTATTAGGTATTAAAAGCCAAGGGGTCAGTAAAGCAAGCTCACAGGAGTTTCAGAACATCTCAGCAATGGAAGACTTCTGGTTCCCTAATGGCAAGACTAAAAAGTATATTAGTGTATTGCTGCAATACATTTGTTTATCTCAGGTTTTATTTCTGTAAATGCTGAAAGTACTGACAAATACTGTACCTGTTGATCTGCCAAAATTATGTTTAGGTGTCTTTGCTGCACTAAAATCTCAACCATTACTGCCTACTGGACCACAGAATTCCACTTAATCCCCACCCCTCTCTGTCCCAGTTCACAAGCATACATTGATTTATTTGTTAACATAACAGTGCCGCTGTCTTGACTCCCTAGAGCCTGCCTACACATTGCGGGAGATTTACTAAAACTGGAGCACAGTGTACTCTGTGCATGGTAGGCAATTAGCTTCTAAATTCAGCGGATTCAGTTAAGCTTTGAAAATAAAACCTGGAAGCTGATTATTTTCTATGCAGAGCTGCACCAGATTTTGTGCTCTCCAGTTTAAATAAATCAACCCCATTGTGTGTAGGGAAAGGGCTCTTGAGAGATGTAGTTCTGGGTGTGTACTTATGTCAATAGAAACTGAGATTTACAAGCCTGGTGATGATGTCACAGGGAGTACTGAAAGCTATTTCTTGATATAGGAATAAATGTTGATATATGAGGTGGAATGTGAAGTTTGGGGATACATTTTGGCAATGCCTTCAAATAAATATTGATAAAATAGACATTTCTGATGTATTTATTCTAACCAACAAGTACAGTTCAAAGCTCCTAAGGCTAATCGGCTAATGTGTAAGGTAAAGTCTACAGGCCTGCAAAAATTTGTTTGTAAATGGATAGAAAACTGGCTAAAAGACCGAATTCAGGGAGTAGTGGTTAATGATTCTTACTCTGAAAGGTCTAAGGTTATCAGTGGTGTACCCCAAGGTTTAGTGTTGGGACCCTAACTTTTTAATATATTTATAAATTATATAGGGTTTAGGATTAAAAGTACCATTTCAGTCTTTGCAGATGACACCAAGCTATGCAGTGGAATAACGTCCTTACAGGATGTCTCCAACGTCCTTACAGGATGTCTCCAAGCCGACCTCGATGCACTATTTTTTTGGGCAGCTATGTGGCCGATGAGGTTTAATATTGAAAAATGTAAAATGATGCACTTGGAGGCAAATGATATGCATGGATAATACATACTAGGAGGAGTACAATCAATGGTGGAGAAGGATCTGGTTGTTCTGGTAGATCATAAGCTTAATAATAGCATGTCATGCCAAGCTATGAATTCCAAAGCGAGCAAAATATTTTCTTGTATTAAGAGATGTATAATTTTATCCCTGTACAAATCATTAGTAAGACCTAATCTGGAATATGTAGTTCAGTTTTGGCCATTAGTTCATTTAAAAGGATATCGGGGTACTGAAGGAAGTGCAGAGAAGGGCAACCAAACTGCAAAGAGGCATGGAGGAGCTGAGCTATGAGGAAATATTAGAGAAACTGAATTTATTCTCTCTTAAGAAGAGGAGATTAGGGAGGGATATGATCAACATGTATAAATACATAAGTGGTCCATATAGTGAACTTGGGTTGAGTTATTTACTTTAAAGTTATCACAGAGGACAAGGGGGCGCTCTTTATGTCTAGAGGAAAAGAGATTTAATCTCCAAATATGAAAAGGTTTCTTCACAGTGAGAGCTGTGAAAATGTGGAATAAACTTCCTCAAGAGCTGGTTCTGGACAGCACAGTAGATTTCTTTAAAAAGGCCTGGTTTCTTTCCTAAATGTACATAATATTACACTGTGTTTATTAGTAAAGCCTACACCCACACCACCATTGAGCTCAGGGGTAAAAGAGCTACTTTAAATTGGATCTTGTATTAAATATCTGCTTAAATTACAGTCCCAACTCTACATAAAAATGCATAGTACAAGCTTTTAAAAAAAATGTAAAAAAATACTCACCTTATACCCTGGCTTCCCACCACATCTCGTAGGTGCCAGTGACATCACTTTACCTTACTACCGGATGCTGGGAAAACTGAAGCACAATGACATTGCACTACCCTGGGCTGATGTGCCAGAAGCCAGAAAGTATCATGTTATATCTTTCATTGTTATCATTGCTTTTGCTTAGCATGTTGAGGGCTGCAAATTAGATATATAAATCTTATATTTTTCTACAGCCAAATGGCTGGTATTTCATTATCTACAACATATATTCAGTATGGCTATTGCACCTATGTTACATAACAAGAATATTCCTAATATAGGAAGATCCAGATTTATGACTAGATGTAGCTGAGACATAGTATGAAATCTGAATCCAGTTACAGTCTCTCAGAGTCAATAAACATCAGAATAATTTCCTGACCCAGCAGACATAAAATCTGAGATTGAGATAGCTGGATGCTGTAACGTTAGTGATCAATACAATTCGAGATGGTTATCTCCAGCTGAAAAGACTGTTGCTGTTGTTTTAGCACATAATTGATCAGTTTTTTTTCAAACTGCTGATTCCTTTAATATGCACAGGCATGTGCATCAAATAATCTTTATTACACATTCCTGCACATTTTATTTAATCTCAGTCACCAACAGGGTGTGCATTTTTATTAAAAGCTGTTAAATATATCTGTTCATTTTCATACTTTCAGACTGTGTTTATATAAAAGTGCCTTGTAATTTAAATATATTGTATGCTAAAATATAAAATACCTTTCATCAATTGTATGCATGAGGTTGAACAATGCATACAATTGCAAGGTTTTCATAGTTGGGACACACCTACTGATACAGCAGTACACATTACATGGCACAGGTTGAATAGGGTATCAAGCTTCATTACAATTACATAATCAGTTTGGTTGAAAAAAGACCATCGAGTTCAACCCACAGTTTTGTTTATGAGTTATACGTGTTGGCGATTTACTAGGTGGGTAGGGGGGGTGGTTTGATGTTCTATAGTTTTAAAGGTTGTTGGGAAGGACTGTGTGGTTTGCTGTGTGACATTAATTTTGTTTTTTCTTTTATAGGGTGAGTGCAGTACAACAGTGGAGGCACAGCGGTTTAGGGAAAGGGCAATTGTATGATATCTAGTTTGAAGGGAAAGATTTTAGGGAAAGGTTTTAGTTTAGGGATAGTGTCTACTGTGTATTTATTGTCACAAATTATTATTATTACTATTATTAATAGTTATTATATTGAATGTTATGGAATATGTATTTAGTTTTTTTCTTAAAATATTATGTGGTGTGTAATATTTTGGGAGTTTTGTTTTTGTAAATTCTTTTTTATATTAATATTTTACATTTTAAATACATGAATGGAAACAAAAAATGTAAACTTTGTTGAGGTTTTAAAATTTTCCACTCTTTTTAAAAACTTTACATTTTGTCTGTTGCTTTGTGGTTAGAGTGACTGTTTGATAAACATATCATGTTCGGTACATCTCTGCTATACATCTACGTTTCCCTGTTTTGTGTTTTTAAAATGCTGCACATACAGAAAAATGCCTAATGAAAATCCAAAAAGGCTCTTTACTTCTTACAGTGACATCTCTGCCTTTGCTTCACTGAAATCCCAAGCAGGGTTAAGACCATGGTTTATGGTCAGTTTACCCTTTTTGAGTTTTGACACTTTCCTTATTGGATTGTTGGTAGAATTTACATGCTCTTTGGGTAAGATAGAAATGCTAGTAATTGCCATTTTCTGTCTGTGAAACAATGTTATATTTAAATATTGACATATGTAATTATCGATATTGTGCTCAAAAGTTTGCATACCCTGGCAGAAATGTTGTCATTTTTGCATTAATATTGAAAACATGACTGATCATGTCAAAAAAATATGTCTTTTATTTAAGGATAGTGATCACATTTTTTTGGATCCTCTTTAAATTATAATGATAACATAAATCACCCAAATTGCCCTGATAAAAAGTTTACATACCCTGGAATGTTTGGCCTTGGTAGAGACACAGAAGATGGCACACACAGGTTAAAATGGCAATTAAAGGTTAATTTCTCACATTTGAATCAAAATTAGTGTCTGTGTATGATTTTATTATTATTAAGAAGTGGAAAATTCAGGGCTCTTTTGATACCAAGCCAAGGTCAGGTAGACCAAGAAAGATTGCAGCCACAACTGGTGGAAGAATTGCCCAGGATACAAAGAAAAACCCACAGGTAACCTCAGGAGAAACACAAGCTGCTCTCGAAAACAATTCAACGATACTTGAACAAAAAAGAGCTGCGTGGTTAAGCTGCCAGAAGGAAGGCTTTACTGCGCCAATGCCACAAAAAAGCCCAATGAGGCATGTCAAGCTGTTGTTGGGTATATTGTAACCAGGCTTTTTTGTGGAACTTGTGCAATAAGGGCTTCTTTCTGGCAACTTGACCATGCAGCTCTTTTTTGTTCAAGTATCATCCTAGTGTGCTCCTTAAAAACAACCACACCATCACCAATTTCCAGAGCAGTCTGTATTTCTCCTGAGGTTACCTGTGGGTTTTTCTTTGTATTCCAAACAATTCTTGTGGCAGTTGTGGTTGAAATCTTTCTTGATATACCTGACCTTGGCTTGGTATCAAGAGATCTCCA
Organism: Lithobates sylvaticus; assembly: GCA_028564925.1. Lineage (NCBI taxonomy): Eukaryota > Metazoa > Chordata > Amphibia > Anura > Ranidae > Lithobates > Lithobates sylvaticus. Next base: position 357,860,223 of record CM053027.1, on the reverse strand, counting down.
AATTTTCCACTTATTAAATGATTGAACAGTACTGACTGGCTTATTCAAGGGTTTAAATATCTTTTTATATCATTTTCCACTTTGTAAAGTTTGTTACACAGGTCTTTTTACAGTTTTTTTCTGTTCCCCGTGGCTCAGTGTCTAGCCTGCTTCGAGCATCCATGTGAGAGCCAACTCATTGACTATTTATACACAGACACTAATTGCGATTTAAAAAGCCACAAATGTGTGAAATTAACCATTTTAACCTGTGTGTTCCACCTTCTGTGTCCAAGGCCAAGGCCAAACATTCCAAGGGTATGTAAACTTTTCATCAGGGCCATTTGGGTGATTTCTAGACATGTGCACACTGAAATATTTCGTTTTGGAATTTCGTTTTCGTGCGAAAAATAAATTTATTTAGTTACTCCCGAAATTCGTTTTTTATTTATTTTGTTTTTCGTTAAAAATTGCATTCGTCCGAAAATCCAAATGAATTAAGGTCGAATCTGTCATTAAAAGCTTATGGTGTCTGTCGAAAGTTCAAAGAAGATTCGATGGAGCAGCTAAACTGTATGACTCTGTATAGTTTAGCTGCAATTCCACCCAATTCCAGCAGCAATCTTTCCTCTCTACGTCGAATCTTTCCTTTCTACGTCGAATCTTTCCTTTCTGCGTCGAATCTTTTCTCTCTATGTAGAATAATCTTGGACTAATAGAGTTAAGGTTAGGCATATTCGACCACAGGTTCAATGGACACAGATTGTTATTGTCGGCGTTGAATCTCCTATCTATATCGAACTGTTGTCACAACGAAAATAAAGCATTTGTTTATGTCGGATCTTTCGTTTTTCGGATCCTGCACTTTCGTTATCGTTTGTTAAAATGATAACGAAAATACCTGAAATTCGGACGAAAATGCATTCGGACGAAAACGAATGCACATGTCTAGTGATTTCTGTCATCATTATGATTTTAAAAGGAGCCAAAAAACTATATAAATGGCTTCATGTGATCACTACCCTTCAATTAAAGACAGTTTTTTTTTTACATGGTTAGTCATATTTTCAATATAAATGGCAAAATTTCACAATTTCTACCAGGGTATGCAAACTTTTGAGCACAAATATATATATATATATGTATGTATATATTATATATATATATTTCAATATATATATATATATATATATATATATATATATATATATATATATATATATATATATACTGTATATTGGGGTCAGGGAGGTTGGGGTATTACCATTGTTTAAAGTCGTATAAAGATATGAATTTTTGAAAACATGAGATGTTTGAAAACACGCATGTTCCTTTAAGCTGTAACAAGCTATTATTCATATATGTACAGAAATATTGTGAATTTACCCCACTCCTCTTGCTCAGCAATTAGGGCTTTGTAGGGTGAGAAATGTGTCAGTGATGATGAGAGTGATATGTCTCTGTAAACTGCTTGTACAATAACATTTGCTGGATTTAATGGGAAGCTACAGTATGTGCGGCTTTGTTCTTGACAAAATTTACGACAGTTTTAGCAGGCATGGCTTATCACTACAGTTAATAATAAGTGTGAAATATAATATATTTTTATCCAGGAAATTAGACAAAATACTTTACAAGAAACGAACATGTTATATGTCATGGTTTCTTATCTTTCAGGTGCAAGAAATTAAAATACCCCAAAGAACTTCCTCAGATATCAATTATTTTCATATTTGTCAACGAAGCCCTATCAGTGATTCTACGATCAGTACACAGTGCAGTAAATCACACACCTGTCCATCTCCTAAAGGAAATTATCCTAGTGGATGACAACAGCGATGAAGGTAAGCTAAATTCAGAAACATGTACTGTAAATGTCAGTTATAAAACCAATAAAATTTAAATATAATGTTAGAATTTCAGTTCATGCTTAAATGCCCACATTTACCTGAAAAGTTAGGAATTCTTATTAAGAAGTCACAAAGTGACAGAATATAATGTGACAGAAAGAAAACGTAGGCTTGAATATTCCGTAACAAGTACTGCATGTCTGATTTGACTTCACTCTTTCCTTATAATTGTTTTGCAATCTGAAACAGAAAATCTACATTGCAAGAAAGCATGTCATCAGCAAAAGCAGAATTTTTCTTCTTTTTGCTTTAGACACTTGCCCCAGATAACACAAAAGAGAGAAAAAATTGAAACAATATTTTTTTGTTTGTCATAACAAATATCCCTTGGTAATTGGAAAACCAGGTCAATGGTAAATTATATATGGCAGCCTTTTACGCAAGTGAGAATTTCCTAACCACCCTATACATTTATAGATTTCATACATTAAGTTAAGGTCAATGAGCTTTGAGGGGTTGGGGGACATGTACAAATAATAAAAACACATAAGGAGTATGACTATGACTAAGTGTTTGTAAGATTGAGACAAATAAAAAAATAAAAATAAACATTTCCCTCTTGGTGATCTGTACATTGCAAAGATTTTAACAAACTTTGTTGCAGATTCCTACCTTTTGTTATTTTTGTTAAATCACTGTTTGTTTGTGTCCATGTGGAAAGTGAATCTAATGGGAGTGGTTTCATAATTATCAACCGACTGCTGCACCTGCAGGGCACTAATGAGGAAAATTGCAGGGTCTACATCCCTTTAGACGTGATTTCCTATTGGGAGTATCTCACCAAAAATAAAAAATAAATGTTGCAGGGGATGTCTGAAATCTGACTTGTAGCAGATTTGTAGGAAAATCAGTGAGTCAATCACACAAGCAGGAAATTATTTTTCTGGGGGGCATTCTGTACATATTGTGTAGCCATGTTGAATTGCATTTTACTGAAAATTACAGAGCTGCAGATTAAAAAGGAAAGGTCATTTTTTAATAACATTCAATTACCATATGACTTGTGGTGCAATTGTATATGTTATATTATTTCTTTTATATGCTATATTTTTTAACACAAAAGTGGAGTTACCCTCACGAAAGAGAGTTCAGCCTGTATATAGCCTATGATGCCATGTTTTTAAATGAGTAAGGGATTTTGTTTGTGTTCTTCCCCTGTGTATGAATTAAATGTCAGTGATATGCTAGATACGCACCAATTTATAGCGGGCAAGGGTGGACCAACTTGGAGTGGTACTGTTACTTTATACATGGGAAGTATACAATTAGTAAAACACAAAAAAGACTGCATTTAAGCATATATTATTACAATATCACAAACCAACATTTTAACTAAACACCTACTCCGTGTTTGGCTGGCATTGAAAAAAATACAAAGTTGTTGCTGTAAAGGAGCAGAGAGAATGGTCTCTTTAAAAGTAAATGTTCATTTAACTTATTTAAATAGGTGAAATAATGTTAATTTTTATGCCATATCATATGCAAGTAAAAAAATAAAACCATGATCGGATGAATAAAGGCACTTTCACTTTGCGAACCTAACATTGTATACTCTTTTATTAAATCAACTTGTGAAAGTAATTTTCACTTTGTAAAGTTAATGAACTAATTAGCTAACTGAACATTTACTTTGCAACAAATCATAAGCTGTGAAAAATGCATGATTTTTGCTTCTTGCACACACGATTGTATGATTGAGATCAGGGCACCCTAACCTCATTCACTAAGCTAAGCAAATTTGCAAAGTGAAGTGAATTTTGACTTTTTTTTAACTTTCCTGGCACATAGTTGGGTATTCATCGAAAATGGATTTCCACTTAGCTTTACTTCATTCACTAAACAAAGTGAAAATTCATAGTAGACTGCTTAAAAGTAGTAAGTAAAAACAACATATATATATATATATATATATTGTTTTTACTTACTACTTTTAAGAAGTCTAGTATGTTCTTTTGTGCAAAGCAAATATTTCCTTTCCAAAGTGAATTTTCACTTTGTTTAGTGAATGAGGTAAAGCTAAGTGGAAATCCATTTTTGATGAATACCCAACTATGTGCAATGCATGTGCCATATATATATATATATATGGCACATGCACACCAAAACATGAGTAACCAAAAAAGTACAACTGTGAACTATCATTAGGCACAAGCCAGCGAAGAAAACAGCTTATTGCAGTTAATCCGGAGAGCAGGTAATCTTAAATATTAATATGCACCTTCAATGTCCATGCCTTGTTCAGCATGTAAAATAGGGATTCAAAGCTTCTATTTAAAGTGGTACAACCACTTTTACCTACACATATTAAGGCTTGCCTGTAGGTGCTTGAAATATCTCCTAAACCTCTACGGTTTAGGAGATATTTACAAAAGACCCGAGCGCCGATGACTGCGGTGCATGCGCCGATGTCATAGGCTCATGCGCACTTTAGAAAGAGCACATTGTGCTGTTTCTAATAGGGGGCATGCCGTGACTGGAGGATCCTGTGCGCATGCGCGGGAGTGACGTCACGTGACTCTGGCCAGTCACAGAGCCGGAGTTCAAGCACCGGAAGAAAGAGGGGCAAAGATGGACGCTCCCTGCTAGTGGGGACAACAGTGACATTGCGGGCTTCGGTTTCAGGTAAGTGACACATAATGGGCTACTCTGCGATTCAGAGTAGCCCATTATGCTTTACCTTTGCAGGGAAATAAAGAGGATGTAAAACCCACCAGGGTTTACTTCCTCTTTAAACTGCTATAAGGACTATATGGTACAGTTTTACTTTCTTATTTCCGTGGCTGGTTTTATTGGCTCTAAATGTATGACCAGCTATTGTACATGAGTCATTTTATACCTTCTTTTAGCTGACAGGTATATAAGTACATCTGATATGACATATGAAGACTAAAAAGTAAAATATTACACAATGATTTTTCATAACTGTATATTTAATAGGGATCAGTAAGGGGGAACAATGTCCAATAGAGAACCATGGATGCATTGCACAGTACATACAAACAGCTTAAGTGTAAAATGCTTCATAGAATGTTGTAGCAAGGAGTTGTATAGAGGAAGACAAATATTATATTGCTATGATTGGTGTAGCATTGTTATGTACTGTACAGTATTAATCATTGTATAGGAAAACAATAATTCTAAAAATACCATTTTTTTTCCTATGACAGGGAAATGCATTATTATGATTTGAAATATGGTTTTCTATATAATAATTAAATTACCCATTTTAATTTTATAATCAACAAAAATATTTATCCTAACACCTTATTAGCACAATGTAGCAGGACTACGGTACATCTCCTTTACAGAAGAGCAAAAATTTTTTTTTCAAACAGTTATAAATTGCATGTATATTTGTTATTCTCTGCATACAAACATTTTATCATTATTAGTGCTCTTCAATTTCATTCGCTTTACTGAAATTCCAATTATTTCTTTAACACAATGAAGTCCGCTTCCTGGAAGATATCTTAAAGTGGAAATCTGCCCAAACAGATACATAATGAATTTAAATGAATATAAAGTATGTTTACTTGTTAAACTGTCAAAGGATTTGTAATCCTGCACAACCTACCATTTCATTTTTGCACCTCTCTCATACTGCAAAGCCAGGCTAGTGACAATAATTAAATGGTTTGGCATTTCAGCTTCCTGTGCACTGATTTTTCAGTGTCCTGATTATCAGTGTAGTCCCGACAGTGCCCACCCGTACTGCCTATCAGTGCCCACCAGTGCTGCCAATCAGTGCCAATCAGTGCCCATCAGCGTCTCCTCATCAGTGTTACCTTTCTGTGCTGCCTAAAAAACCCAGTGGTGATAAAATACCACCAAAAGAAGGCTATATTTGTGTAAAAAAAATGATAAAAATGTCATATGGGAACAGTGTCGACCACGCAATTGTCATTCAAAGAAAATTGGCCTTGGCAGGAAGGAGGTAAAAGTGCCTAGTAGGCAAGTGGTTAAAAGAAACCTGAAGACCTGTGGTAGATGTCCAACAAGCTGTCATCATGCAGTGGCTTTTAGGGTTTCATAAAAACAATTTAAATGCATTCCATGTTCTAGCAATTTATGTGGAAGAGTGTTTCAAGCTCTAAAGTGCTTTCACTGGTGCCTCTTGAATGCTAGTTATTTTGTCAGTTAGGTGCCACAGGCTAATAGCTGTGAACATGATTTCAAATGTTTTGCTTTTCAAAACACATAAATTATGGCAACAAAACATATAACATTTTAAGCAGCCTTAGAGAAGAAAAACAAAATTTCAGTAAGCGTGTGATAGAATTAATGTTTCTCTTAATTAATGATTGCAGAAACCAATTACATAGGGGCACTTTATACAAAAAAATACAAGATGCAGGCCTAGATTGGGGCCTGGGGCAAATACCAGTTTTTCATCAATATTAAATATTCTAGTTATAGCATCTGAATGGACTGGAGAGGGCAAAAAGGAGTATTTGCAACTCGGGGTCTTAGCCTGCAATCCTCATTTATAACATGATAAATGTGTGCTGTGATGGATGGGTCTCTTTGAGGATCAATGGTGAATTGCCAAAAGAGTTGCCATTTAAAATGAGTCAATGGTTAAACACCACTGTTGCCAGCAGATGTGACATTTGTAATTTAAATACAAAGCATGCCACTGAGATAAGGATGTTGCATTAAAAATTAATGCAGAGGGTCACTTTATTATGGCAAGGGATGTGAACCAGGCATTGTACCCTTATCTCGCTAAATTCACATATACACCTGAAACCCAGGTGACTCCTGCAACGTTCAGGTCCCTCCTGACCCCAAACTCCCTAGTGGATATGTGGAAAGAGTGTAACCCTAATTGTAGATTTTATACATTTTAGTCTCATCCCCACAATGCTTTTTCCAGAATAGACCATATTTGTCTTTCCTTGTCCTTCCCACACCTCACTCCCCTGCCTTCTCCACTCCTTTATCTACTCTATCATGGACCATAGCACTGTCATCATCACCCTCTCCCACTTGTTGAATAAACAGGACACCACTTGGTGTATGAACGAGTCGCATCTGTTGAACCCAGATTTTTTGCCTTGACATACAAGTAACTCTGAAATAATATTTAGAATTTATTGCTTCTCCAGAAATATTGACGATCACCCTTTGGTAGGAAAACAAACATGTGGTCCGAGGCATGTGTATTCAGGTAGTGCCTAAGAGGGACAGACTTTTGCATCTGCAACAGCTTGAGCAGGACTTCCAATCCTCCAATGTTGTGTAGGACCTTTCATTGTTATTATATCAAATCAAATAAACCTTACACCCCATGACTCCTTAAGCTTTATAAACTGGATGGTGATTGTAAACTGATCCAACTTAACAACTTAAGGACCGAGCCTCTTTCTGAGATTTGGTGTTTACAAGTTAAAAACTTTTTTTGGTAGAAAATTATTTAGAACCCCCAAACATTATATACATTTTTTTCTAACACCCTAAAGAATAAAATGGCAGTCGTTGCAATACTTTCTGTCACATCGTATTTGTGCAGCGGTCTTACAAGTGCACTTTTTGGGGAAAAAATACACTTTTTTGCATTAAAAAATAAGACAATAGTAAATTTAGCACATTTTTTTTTATATTGTGGAAGATAATATTATGCCGAGTAAATTGATACCCAACATGTCACGCTTCAAAATTGCACACGCTCGTGGAATGGCGACAAACTTTACCCTTAAAAATCTCCATAGGCGAGGTTTAAAAAAATCTACGGGTTGCATGTTTTGAGCTACAAACGAGTACTAGGGCTGGAATTATTGCTCTCTCTCTAACAATCGTGGCAATTTTTCTTATTTATTCTTTTTTTATAATTTTTTCTTATTTATATTACTTTTTATTTTTACAGTGTTCTTTTAAAAAAGAAATTGTGTCACTTTTATTCCTCGTACAAGGAATTTAAACATCCCTTGTAATAGAAAAACAAGCATGGCAGGACCCCTTAAATATGAGATCTGGGGTCAAAAAGACCTCAGATCTCATATTTACACTAAAATGAAATTTTAAAAAAATGTTGTCGTTTGAAAAAAAAAATAAAAAAATGTCCCGTTAACCTCCCTGGTGGTATGATTCTGTCCGGAATTTAGTGCTGAAAGCGGTACAATTATTTTGCATGGAAATTTGGCGTTTTTATATTGTAGGCATGCAATTCTTATGAATAACTCACTTAAATCTGTCCGAACCAGAGTCTAGTAGACATCCCGGGTATGATAAAGTTTGAAACACAAAATAATAAATTATAATATAATAAAAATATAAAAACACTGAAATTTGCTCAGTTGCAGAATAGTCGCTGTCATTAAATTTATTGTTTGATGATAAATTGTGATTTTAATTTTTTATCGGTGTTTTCTAGCTGGTCTAAAACCACTTTTGACATAAAGGGACACTTTTTGGTTGCTATGGACAATCTCCAGTTTCCAGGCAAAAAAAAAATCTTTTTATTATATAAAATGACATGCAGGGCACTGGGCAGACCACTAGGGACAAAGGGGGTGTGTATTTTTTGTATACAGTACTGTAATCTGTAAGATTACAGTACTGTATGTGTGTTGTGTTTTTAAACTTTTTTAAATTTGGCGCCGATCTCCGCTCCCGTGCGTCGGAACGTCGCAGGGAGCGGAGACCGGCACTGTGTGAATCGAGCGAGCGGACGGCTCGCTCACACAGAGGGGAGACATCGCAGGATCCAGGGGAAAAGGTAAGTAACTTCCCCCCTGCATCCTGCACGCAAGCCCGAGTCTGGCTCGGGGTTACCGCTCCCAGCAGAAAAAGCTGGACCCAAGCCAGGCTCGGGGTTACCGCTAGGGAGGTTAAGAGCTATGGGCGGAAGTGACGTTTTGACAGCGCTTCCGCCCTGCAATGGTATGTAGACGGGTGGGGGCCATCTTCCCCTCACTCGTCTCCATACCTAATTCCGAGAAGGATCCGATTGCCTCTGCCGCTGCCAGTGGCTCTGGTAAGCGGCAGGGGGCACCAAGGATTGGTGGGAGGGGGACCCCTCTCCCTCCGCCGATAAAAGTGATCCACCGCAGAGATCACTTTTTTTAATATTTTATAAAAAGAGGTGGTACAGGAGTATAACACATTGTAATAACAGCATGAAATCTTGAAGTATAAATTGCTGAGATTCAACTCATAGAAAAATAGCTGTATAAAAACTTTTTATACAGTCAGCAAACACAGTACGGAACAGCATGGTGATGTCATGGACTTCCATAATGCAGAGTAGAGGAAGTAAAAACTGCTTAGTAGCATTCACATGGAAGGGAGGAAACAATATCACGTGGCCTAAGGGGAGCTATCAAACATAGTGTAATGCTCAGACCATTTTTTTGTCATAGTAGGGAGCAGTATGGTAGAGGGTGTGATATATCTTTTCAACTCTATTTATGGCGTCAATGCAGAATTTAACTTGTGAGAGAGGTACATATTGAGTTTTTCAATGAAGCACAATCACCCAGTGGATGGCAACACAAATCGTATGGAGTAATCTCAAATGTATAATAGAAACCTCTGGGTTTGGGGCGAATAATAGACATTGTGATGGGGTAAGGGACAGTTTAGCATCTGTTATTTTAGAGGTAAATGAATCAAGCTTTCTCCAAATTGGAGCAATGTGTGAGCATTCCAAGAAAAGATGGAGGAATGTGCCTGGTACATTGCATCCTCTAAAACACAATGGAGAGACAGCGGGAAAAATGGTGTGGATTTTAACAGGGGTTTGATGCCATCTTGTATGAAGTTTCAGCGATGTTTCTCTAATGTTAAGTGACCTTGTACACTTCTTCAGATTGTTATTACGGTTATTCCAATTTAAGGTACCATGCTCACGTGAGCATTCCGATTTCCACTTAAATCTATAGGGGAGGGGGTCAGAAGAGATCTGATTGTTTAAATGAGTATATAGTTCGGAGATGAGACCTTTGCCCCTGGGGTTGTGTAAACAAATCTGTTTGTACATAGATGATTTGGATGGTGTGTCCCCTTTAAACTGAGAGGTATATAAATGCTTGATGTGTATGTAATTGGATATTTCCTTGATAGGAATAAGGTACATGGCTTGGAGGGTTGAAAAAGAGATAAACTCTGAGTTTTGCACCAATCTGTGTATAAAAATTACATCCAAGTTCGTCCACCAAGCAAAATCAGTTTGATTAGTAAGGCCCAGGGGAAAAGCTGAATCTCCTAGAAAGGTTGCCTGTGGAGGAGCTTGGGATGATAGACCAAATTTGGCGTTATAACTTTTCCAAAGATGGAATGATTGCGCTAGTAAAGAATTTGGGGATTGAAAATTGGCTATTAAAACGCCCTTTGACCACAACAGTCCAGGTAGAAAATAGGGGTGGATTGAGTCAGATTCAAATTTAGCCCAGGGAACCTTGGATCTTAGTATATGCCACTGTGCTAATTGTGTGAACCTGGAGGCCAGATAATAATGCCATAAGTTCGGGGCGTCCAGGCCTCCAGCAGTGGTGGTCAAATAATAACTGCAGCAAATGGTAATTTTTGCTGCAGTTATTCTGCCCAAAAAAGAAATATGGTAAGATGTCCATACTTTTAGAGCTTGTCTGAGTTTGGCAATCATAGGGGGGTTTTTTAAGAAATAATGTGTGTAGGTTTGGAGTAAGGTGAATCCCCAGATATGATAGGGAGGTTTGAGACCACTGAAATTCAAAGGAGGTTTTAAGTGCTTGAAAACTTGCTTCCGGTATGTTGATGGGCATCCCTATGGGTTTTGTGAGAATAATGGTGAGGCCCGATAGGATTGAAAATTTGCGTAGAGTTGTAACAGATTGGTATATTGTCCGCATACATATTGATTTTATATTGGGCTCCAGCTTTATGATAACCTGTTATGTCTGGGTGTTGGAGAATAGCCGCCGCCATTGGTTCCATAGCAAGTGCAAATAATAAGACTTTAAAGAAATCAGAGTTACAGCCTGGGATACAGATTCTTGTTTGCGGATTGGTATATAAAGCCTCAAAGGCATGGAAGAACTCCCCCTGAAAACCAAGGCGTCGTAAATAGCTGCCTAATATTGCCAAGTGACGCTATAATAGGCCTTATGTATGTCTAAGCTCAATAAGAGTAGGGGGGATGAAGTTCTGTTGGAGTCCTGAATTATATTTGTTTGCCAATCTGATGTTGTCCGTAATTTGGCGATCTGATATAAAGCGCGATTGATACGGGGAAATTAGAGAAGAGATTACAGCCGCCAACCTGTTTGCTAAAAGTCTACTAAATATTTTTAAGTCATTATTTATGGAGATAGGCCAAATATCTGAGGGTCCAGAATGATCTTTGCCTGATTTGGGGAGTAAGGACATATTTGCTAATAACATTTTGTGTGGAAAGTGTCCTCCTTCTAAGATGAAATTAAATAAAGACGACAATGTGGGGGCTAATTGATTCACAAATTGTTTGCAGTACATTGCCGAGTCCGGACCCGGTGCTGATCCTGTTTTAAGGGATGTAATGATATTTTTAACGTCCTCCTCTGAACAAGGAGAGTTTAACGATTCTAGTTGTGATGAGGATAAGGTGGGGAGGGAGATACCAGCCAACCAGGAAAAGGATGTAGGAGGTATAGTGGAGGTTGGTGCGGAGAGCAGTTTTGTGTAAAAATTTTGAAAAATATTAGAACTTTCCAAAGGGTGAGATGCTATATGGCCTGATGGGGTGCACAACTTATATAAATGGGCTGGTTTGAGCATTTGATTTAGTTTCCTGGCAAACATTGCAGTTTAATTACCACTGAGGAGGAATTTGGCTTTAGACCGTTTTAAAAGAGAGGAGGGAGTCGAATTCATTTTTTTTAATAGAGATACGTGAGAGAATTATAGGGTCTTGAGTATAATGATGAGTTTTATCAAATTTTTCTGACTCCTGGGTAAGTAAAAGAATGTTCTTCCATCTATCCTTATTGTGATCAGAGGCAAATTTTATAAGACGTCAACACAATACAGCTTTATGGGCTGTCCATAATGTAGTCACTGCAATATCTGGTGTAGAGTTGTGTCTAAAATATTCGTCTATGTATGTGCTCACAATTTTTTGCATGCTGGGATCTGAAATTAGGGTCTCATTAAGCCTCCACGAGTATGGGGTGTTGGCAAGGCCTATCGTGGAGGTTGTAAAAGTAGCTATGTGGTGGTCTGACCAGGGACAAACATGAATAGAGGACTCTTGAGCGTTAGCTAGAATCATTTTACCTGGCATTTATTGTGCCACAGTTATTTCATTCTGGACTAAACTACATTGAACTCAACTTCCTCACCTGGCTACATCCACTGCCCTAAAACCCTTCACCACTTTATGTGATCACAACAAATTGCCCAGCTCTAAAATATTTTGTTATCTCCAAATCAAACATTTCTTTGGATGAGATCCCTATGCCCCTGGCAAAATATATATAACTTATATTGACATTTTATGTCTTATCCTGCTAAGGGTGTACCCTCTTACACAAAGGGAGTGATTTACTAAAGGGAAATAGATTGTACACTTCACAAAGTGCAATTGTACTATGCACATGCACTCACTCCAGAGCTTAAAATGAAATAAAGCTTCACTTTGCAAAGAAAAAAAAAATCTTAATTTTTGCTTGCACATGATTGAATGATGGAAGTCAGCAAAGATTCTGCTAATTTACTAACCCCTGGAACAATTGCTCTTGTAGAGTGCAACGGCACTTTGCAAAGTGCACAGTGTATTTTTCTTTAGTAAGTCAACCTCAAAGTGTTGAACGACTGATCTTGGTGTCTCCCTGGAGGAGGAGGACTGGGCATATTTTTAGTCATGGGCTAAATCAGCTTCACAAAATGTTTTAGTACAGGGGGCCAATTACAGGGTGTTGACCTCCCTTGTATCTAGTCCCAGCACGCATAGCTAAATATATACCTATATTTACTCCATTGTGCTTTCGTAGCTGTGCATACCTGGGGACTCACCTACACATATGGTGGATTGTCCTGTAGTCCAAAATGATTGGACTGAAATTTTAAGAATCGTGTCTACCCTATTTCAAATCCCTATAACACCAGACTCTCAGCTAGCTCTAGTGAATAAACACCCTGCAGAGCTCAAGGTATCCCAGTTTAAATTGTTAATCCAGGTTTCTAAGTAAACAATAGCCAAGGCTTGGAAATCACCATCTACAAGTTTAGTTGAGACCAAAAATCCTATTACGCAAACTATGATACACGCCAAAATAGAAGCTACTTTGTAACACAGGGTCTTAAAAAATATGGCAGCCTTGGGTCTCTTATTTCCTCCGAACCAAAGTTAATGCCTCTTTCCTTGAACCATTGGAGGTTAGTTGGATCCAACAAAGCTTTAGGCTGTTTATTTCTTTGCTTGCAGTGACCCCTGGGGACTCCCCTTACCTCCCCCATCCTTTTTTCCTTACATCCTTCTTTACTTTATTGTCTTACTGCTTGACCTGTCTAATTGTATTGATTTGTTATAATGCTTATGGGGGTTAAGTGCTCCACTATCAGTTTTTTGCTATCCATTATCTAATACTACATTCTTTTTTTGCAGTTTATCTTGATTCAAAAACGTATTGAAAAATATTAAATGAGAATTAATGCAGATGGCAAATTTATTTTATAAATGCTCTACGGTTGATTTAGAAGAAAGAAATAGAGGCTGATTACTTAGCAAAATGTATGTTCATGTTGCAAGGTAAATGTTAGTAAAAAAGTTGAGCCTGTGGGGGAGATTTACTAAAACTGGTGCACCCAGAATCCAGCTGTGCATGGTATCCAATCGGCTTTTAGTTTCAGCGTGTTCAATTAAGCTTTGGCAATACAACCTGGAAGCTGATTGCAGAGTTGAACCAGATTTTGCACTCTCCAATTTTAGTAAATAACCACCCGTGCTCATTTTGGACACCCAATCATGTGCAAGTGAAATTTAAAACAAGCATGATTTTTCCTGGCACATGGTTGGTTGAATAGAGTTTCACTTTGTTTACTAATATATTTTAACTTTGCAAAGTCTTGTAGAAAATCACTGCAAGCGAATATTCGGACAATCTGTGATGAAAAGAGAGCAAATGATCATCAAATTGTTAATTTGATGCATTTGATTTTTGTTCTAAAAATGTGTTCAATTTAAAGGAATATGCATGCTCTATTTACTGTTGTTCATAATTTAAAAGATTCTGCACATGTGTAGAGTCTGAAAGAGAAAAAAAACAGGCATGGTCCATAAGGTCTTGAATTAAAGCAGTAATTGCACTAGTCATTAAATCAACAAAAGATGTTGTGACCCCATTTGCAGCTCATGACAATAACTGTATTAAAAAATAGGATTTTATTAGGCTTTCTACTGTAGAAAAACCTATCACAATATATTTAACCTCAAAAATATGTACAGTATAGCATTATCAGAGTTTTTATCCAGTAAGTGTACTTCTCCATGTCTGTTTTTATAGTTTTTTTATAGATGACAGGGAATTGCGAGTGACAGCATCAGTTAAAGGAGCTGCAATGTCGGTTCCTTATTCATATTCCCCCCTTGACATCTGTTATAATTATGGCAGATATGTTGCTTGAGGACCTTAACAAAACACAGCAGCACCTAGAGACAGAAAGCATGGCACACACAGATACTGTACATGTCACAAGTAGCCTGCCAACATTATATTAATAAACAGAGAGAACACTTTGTCTTTGATGATAGTTGTCCTTTATTTTGATGTATACAGTATCTCTTGATTTCTTATGCTATAGGTTTATATAAGGTAAGCAATAGAAAAAAAAAATTAGCACAGCTTGTCATAAACATGCAGAAAAGGTCACCAAAAAAGAATGTTAGACAGGTTTCTGTCACAGAAGGAGGCCTGGCTCACCTACAGGACACACTAAATAAGAAGTTCAGGTGCTAGGTCTGATTGTTGTAAGGCAGAACATATGTGAGATATGGTTAGCATGTCTTCTCAGGTCGCAATTACTTACTAAAGCAGTGATGGCAGATTTCTTTTGGACGTCGGTAATGATATAAAAGAGTGGAAAATCCAATGAAAGACACTATTATTGATCCTCAGGTAGAAAATTAGTTTTTACCTCTAGAGGGTGCTAAATCTTGCTCAACAGCGGCCTGGGTTTTCTATGCTGGCAACCATCACAACCAGCTCCTATTCTATATGAAATCAGTTTGAAGGGCTTGAAATCCCTAAGTGAGCTTAGCTCTCTATCTAGCATTGGATGAGGAGATTGGCTTCATTATTTCCAACTACGTCACTTGTATGACGGATTAGGCAAGGAGAGGCTTTGTAGGGATCTTACCAGGTTTGAGGAGCTGTGTCTTTCTGACCAAAAATGCATACATAGCCTTTCCAAAATATACGGAATCCTCTTACTCATGCATTTCCTCACTGTCTCTTCTATATCCGAGACTTGAAACAAGAACTAGGTATTAAATTGGCTGTGGGGGAATGGGATAAAGTCTTTTTTCTTATATTTAAGTCAACTTTTCCTTCTCACTCGCAAGAAAGAAACTATAAAATCATAACCAGATGGTATCGTTGTCAGGCACTATTACATAAAATCAACCCAGCTATACCAGACCTATGTGGGAGATGTGGCGAGCCTGGTGGTACACATCTACACATGTGGTGGTCTTGCCCGGCAATAAAATCATACCGGTCTGCCATATTTCGTCTAAGCCACTTGATCACGGGTAAGAACTGTCAGAGACCCCAGAGGTTGCCCTCTTACCTTTGATTCCGTGATCAATTACATCTATCAAAAAGGAAATATTTCGATTTTTGCTGATGGAAGGTAGAGCTCTTATACCCAGATATTGGAAATCGACAGAAATACAAACAATACGGGAATGGGTTGCAGAAGTGAGCCACACTATGCGCATGGAATAGATGGTAGCTTCAGCTGATGAAAATAATTCTAAGTTTAGGGAGATATGGACCCATGGGTGCTGTTTCTTGAATCTCTTATACTCTTATCCTTTATGAGCTAATAGACTTAGCCACCCTTTCAGGAATAGCCACATTGGCACGATGCCTTGGGCTAGATACTATGAATTATTAGTTAGATAAAAGTTTATGCATAGTTCCATATATGTAAAGGTAGAGATATAAAAGACTTCCCCTCCTATAAAAAAAACCAGGACTGATGGCTTGGCCATCTCCCCCACTGGATGCCTTTCACCCCCTTTTTATCTGCCTTCTTTCCAATCTAGATCCCCAAACTTGTTGGATAAGATTGTTTTGCTAACACTTTATTATATTACAACTATACAACTCTATGTAGATTGCTGTCAACAATCAACAATATTAATACAAATTGTTTGGTGTTAAAACACTGCATTTTCCAACAACAATAAAAATGTATATTAGAAAATCTTGCTCAACTGCTAGCAAAACAAATGAGAAGCCACTGGGCCAGCACTGCAACAGACAGACTTTCTATGTGAGCTAGAGATTCATCTGGTATAAAGCAATGGTTCAGGCTATCTATAACCTAAAATAATGTTTATAACTGTGGGTATAGGATTGGGTATATGGGATTGTATGATATTTTTAATTTTTTTTATTTATTTATTTATTTATTTTTTATGGTTGAACTGGATGGACTTGTGTCTTTTTTCAACCTGACTAACTATGTAACTATGTAACTATATAATGACATGCAGTAACATTTTCAGTCAGCTATACTGTATAAGTGGGTCTTACCAATTTATGGGATACTTCTGTTTGAAAATGATACTCAGTATACTGGCCTAAGCAAAAACTCAGTCTTTATGAGCAATACATTTACAAACACTGATAACAGGTTATCAGCCAAATGTACACTTAGGGGTCATTTTAATGGTTTTAATTGGTACTTAAGTTTTTTTTTGTAAATTTACTGAAACAATATAGTTATAGAAAATAAAAAAATAACAATCATACATAAAGGGAGTAAAGCTATGTTTACACATACACTTGGGGGTTAGTAAATATCAACCACTCCCCCTTAAGCTACTAAGGCAGCAGACAGGGGTGTACATATGCTATGCAAAATGTATCCTCCCTGTCACATTCAGTGGACAATGCTGCCCCTCAAACTTGACCTATTCAATTTAATACGTTCATGCTGCAGCCACCCCACAACCATCTGCAATGAACGCAGTTGCATGTGGAGTGGTGCAGGTTTTTAGGAGTTAAAACAGGCAGCATAACGCCTCCTCATCGCCTGTCAAATGCCCTCTGAAAAGTGACCCACCGCAAAATGCTCTTCAGGGGATAACGTTCATGTAAATGAGCCTTAAGCTGCGTTTTGAAAAGTCCTGCATGCTGCATCTTTGGTGTAGTTTTTCAAAAGCACACCATAAACTCACCTTCCATTGTAAATCAATAGAAACAAATCAAAAGCACATTGCTTTTTGAGTCTAACAGAGTGTTTAACAGAGTGTTTAACAGAGTGTTTAACAGATGCATGCTGGGAGTCAGGATACCAGAAAGCACACTGAAAATGTATTAAAAGTGTGTTAAAAATGTGATATGCATTTTTGAAGAAAATTCATTCTGTGTTTTTAATTGCACCAGTGTGAAAGGGCCCTTAAAGCGAAGGTTCACACAAATTACTAACCTAATCTTATCCCCATCAGTGCATTGCACAGATGTGCAAATGAACAAAAACATTTTTTTTTAGTGCTGTATTTACATTAGTATCGGTGTTCATTGTGGCACTTCCTGTCTTTCACTCCAGCGGGAGTGGGCATGTATATAGCTTTTCCTCTGTGCCGCACGGACATCGAGGGAATTAATACACCAAACAAGTGAGTGCTATATAGTGTTTAGCAAAGTGTCAGAATGGCTGAAAAAAAAAAAGAATGGTCGGCGGACCTCTTTAAAGTAGAACTAAGGTCAAAAACAAAAAACAATATGTGATAAAACTAAGTAGGATGTAAAATATGTCTGTCTTTGTTTGTTATGCAAATGCAAGTATATAGAGAAATGTACCTGCTTCCTCTCCAGCCTGCCAGCATCCTTTATTGTGGAGACAACACATCTTCCTCATTTTCCCTGTGCAAGACATAGATGCTAGCATAGTGGAGGGCAATGACGTGCTATCTCTGCAAGACTCCTCCCAGCAGCACTATCTAAGTACTCAGGGCATAGGCTCAGCGAGGGGGGTTAGAGCAAGCAATTGCAAGTGTAAAATGAGGTAGCCATAATTTTATTTATTATATTTAAAGCGGAGCTGAACCCACACAAAAAATATTAAAAGTCAGCAGCTACAAATACTGCAGCTGCTGACTTTTAATAAATGGACACTTACCTGTTCCTGGTTCCAGCGGTGTAGGCAGAATGTGACGAGAGACCGCTCGTCTCTCGCTGCCCCGCCGCCATCCTCTGTCAGGGAATCAGGAAGTGAAGACGCAACGTCTTCACTGCCCGGTTCCCTACTGTGCATGCGCGAGTCACGCTGCGCGCCTCTATTGGTCCCCGCTGTGTCCTGGGAACTGTGTTTCCCAAGACACATCGGGGCATCTCCAGATAGGGGGGGGCAGCCCCGGATAATTTGTCACGGAAGCCAATTGTGGCATCGGAGGGGGGGAGGAATCCGATAAGCGGAAGTTCCACTTTAGGGTGGAACTCCGCTTTAAGCTATGTCAATGGTTCCCTAAAAATATACAGGCTGCCTTTAGTTGTACTTTAATTTATTATTTGGGCAGCATTTATCAACATTTAGTACTAATAACATAAATTTACTCATGATTTGGTAAGCACTGACTTTTATAAAAGGGCACATGTTTTAGTAAAGGAATAAGCGGCAGCGCTAAGTCACATAAATTAATTAATCCATATGTGTGTTAAAAAATAAATATTGTGCATCAATGTAAGTGCATGTGATATTTCCCTTTCATTAAATCCAAAAATTATTATTATAGATAAAAAAATCTATTGTGAAAAACACACAATAAATTATGCATACATATAAAAGCATAAATTAATTGTGCATATAAACTTATACAGTATGTAGATAACTATATTTTATCAAAATTCAGCATACAGATGTAGTTAATAAACAGTGTAAAAATGGGTTACTGTGAAGCAAATCAGTCAGTGCAAAGAGAATATACCACTTAAAAGCAATATATGTGACCAAAAAGTCCAACAAAGTATAAAAAATCCCAAATATAGCAATATACAAGGGCAACAGTACAAATGCCACAAGTCCTGGTGGAAAAGTGTATCTAAAGTAAGTGCTTATTGGCGCAATTTTTCCCAATGTGATGCAATCCACATGCCCAAATGTCAAGACTTACCAAAACTCCATGTCCCTTACTTAGAGTGATCACAATGAATAGAGTGGTCACAATGAGCATAGGAATCATAACACCCAGCGCAACCTTTCCCCCAGCAGCTCCAGTTGTAGATATCCAAATCATAAACACAATAGGTAAAAAAACATAGGAGAAAAATGCCCACTAATGTAAATCCAGCAAAATTTCTATATGTAAAATAGGTTAAAAACACTTACATTATCATACTACAGTAGCGCTCATCAATATAAAATCAAACAGCAGTCTCCATTGGCCATGCTGACGTGTGATGATGTCACCCTGTCCTGGCTCCATCCCATGCATTTCGTCACACTCTGATGTCATCAGGAGTTGGGGTGGACGGTGCTCATCTCGCATATTATAGTGTGAGAAAAGACGTGTGGAACTACCATCTCCAAATGGCAAGAATTAAAACACACCATAGCTCGATTTATTGCGACCTCAGTGAGTCAGCAAATGTGTGCCATCTTGTGACTAAAATATACATATACCTAAAATTTGAGGCCAATACTGACCCCAGCAAGTCAGCAGACTTACGCCATCTTGTAACCAAACAATATACTTTTTGGGAAGCCTGAAACAAAGGCTAATTGTATTAAGTAAAAATATATAACATGTTGAGAAAAAGTGAGCTATACAGCCACCCCTGTTTTATTCAGTAGGAGTAAAACTGTCATTCCATTTTCCCTTGACAGTTTCAAGGGTTTGCTCCTGATTTAGTCTTAAATTGCTTAATTTTTTTATAACACACAGGTTTAGTTACTAAAACTGACAAGTGCAAAATTTGGGGAAGCTCTGCATAGAAACCAATCAGCTTCCAGTTTTTTTTGTCAAAGCTTAATTGAACAAGGTGACGTTAGAAGCTGATTGGCTACCATGCACAGCTACACCAGATTTTGCACTCTCCAGTTTTAGTAAATCCACCCCACTGTTTAAAATTTAGGACCAGGATGTGACTAAAATACTACAGCAGCAATAATGTGGAAAGCCATCTTCACATTCTACCCTATTTTCTGCTCCTTATTTTTACTTTGAATACTATAAAAAAAAAGAATTGTAACCTAAATGAAGTGAATATGAAACCGGCACAATCATTTTATGTTTTTACTTTTAGCTTTCATTTTCATAGATTAATAAATTTGCTAATTTGTGGTACAATAATCCTTATTGTAAAAAGCTCAATAATAAAACAGTCAATCACCCATGCAGGGGTACAGCACATCAAACATATCATAATGACATGGGGAAGAATGTGATCAACTAAGTATTTTAGAAATACAAGACATCCCCTGAGCGACTTAGGGGTACAAGCCGTAGGTCCACATTTGTTGCCTAGGCCTCAAGGGCCTACTAAGAGAACTCAGAATTTGCTAATTTAATACAGTTGAAAACTGCATTTTTAATGTGCAATTCAATTTTTTCTTTCCAATGCACTAATCTTACAATCATTAACAATACAGATGAGAACAAGGTTATTTATTATATAGTTCTGACAGTAAATGCAGTAACCTCCCATATATCTTCCAAATTGCAAGTGCCAAAGGCGTGGGTAGATAAATTAACATGTCTAATATCAGAGAGAGATAAATTAACATTTGTAATATTAAAGACTATATTTTTCATAAGAAAATTGCTTATACATAGTCGTCCATGCACAGCTGAGTTCCATGTAGCTCATTTATCTATCGATTATTGTTGGTGGTTTGTGAACATTTTACATTTACATCTATGTATACTGTACACGTATAGTTACATACATCAAACATGAGTCTGAGATGTTGAATGTCCTTACATATAAGTTGATAAGTAAAAATTTCTGGATGCTGAAAATTAAGCTATAGGTTGGCCCTTTTAAATTGTATCACAGTATACAATTATAGTGTACTTGTCATTTATACTGCAAGCCACACACAGGAATATCAAATACCCCCCCCCCCCCCCCCCCAGCATTACAACGATTAGCTCTAATGAAAATTTGCTTTAATGCCCATCCTCATACACAGATTTTCAGTAAGAGCGAAAGTGAGAATAAATCATGTTGTCTTCAGGAGAACAGATAATAGAAAAAATAGAGAGGCATTTTGTATTAACAAATGTAAATTCATATCTGCACACCTATGCTAAGATTTATGCAGGTCATTTACAACTAAGGATTTGCTGCTTTCAGTGTAGTGGACCTGAGTATTTCTTACACCAGCTTGTGTAAGAACAAGAAAATTAGAACTATGGCTTCCATTTACACTTTAGGTCATTTATGGCTACAGAAATAAGCTTTATTTTTATGTCTTTGAATAGATTGATTGATAGTTGCCATATCAAACTATTTTATATGGCAACCCTTTGGAATATACAGTATATGTTGTTATGCTATGCTATGCGTAAATGCACTGTTTTGCATGGATTTGCCATTGGTTTGAGACACCATGTTAATTTAATAATTTATATGAACCTGGTGTTCTCAAAAACATATTTTGGTGCTCTATATGGCATTACAATCCATAGAGCATGCAGAAAAAGTCTAGACTATGAGGTTGATTTACTAAAACTGGAGAGTGCAAAATCTGGTGCAGCTCTGCATAGAAACCAATCAGCCTCGCAGGTTTCTTTGTTAAAGCTTATTTGAACAAGCTGAAGTTAGAAGTTTATTTGAACAAGTAGCTTTTTTTACTAATTATACTTTAATAAATCTGTTTATAATTGACCAATTGATCTTTTTTCAAATTTTCTTTTCGGACCTTTAAGTCCTGTACACACGTTCAAAAAATCGTACGAAAAATACAGTTTATGGAGCGATCGTACAATAATCTGATCCTTAGTGCAGAGCATTTACTGGGCCGATCAGGACAGTTCATTCTATATTATTTGATCGGACATGCGCCATTTTTCTTTTTGCGCGCGATGGCAGATCGTACAATTTTTCGTTTAATCAATACAGTTGACATTTGCAAATGCAATACAAATACATTACAACACATGACATAATTTCCAATTTTTTTTTCTATTGTACAAGAATTTTTGTGACTTTAGTAAACTCTTCAGATTCTATCTGAGATTAGCATGGAAAAAAATGGACAATCATTCGTCCGATAATCTCATTGTGTGTACCAGGCATTAGGTTGGGTTCACACTAGAGATCGCAGCAGCTCACAGCATGAGTCCGATCCGTCTATATTCACCATTTCAGGTCCAATTTCAGCCCGAATTTTGGGCTGAATTCGGACCTGAAACGAACCAAAAGACGCACAGGACTCCTGTGCAATTCGCAGTGGAGCCGCTGCAGAGATGTGTGAACTGGCACTGAGGTATCTGATTCCTTATAGGATACTCTCCTCTATATTTCCATGACACAGTGATTTTTATCTTTTTCTTTTTGTATGAACTTAGAAGCCGGTTGTCTACTATGGACATCTGAACCAAATTAGGCAACCTCCAGTTTTAGTAAATCAGTCCCTATATGTCTAGTGTTTTATTTTGAGTATGTGCTTGCACAAAAGGACTGTTTGTCATATATTGATTGTATGTACAGTATATGTAAGTTTATATCTTGTGTTTTGTTGTTTCTATAACTGACAGAGTAAGGAAAATTTCAGGTTTGCCTATTGTTTATCCTTTCAATATAGTTTTAGTACAATGACATTAAAGTGTTTGTAAACCCCTCTGTGCAACTTGTAGCTATCGGCTAAGCCTATAATAAGGCTTACCTATAAGTACTGTAAATATCTCCTAAATGTGCACCGTTTAGGAGACATTTACCTTGTAGTGCACAGATGATGTCATTGGCGCATCAACTGCCCTCTGCGCCCTTTCTTCACTAGCAAGTGCTGCAACGTCATGCAACTCTGGCCAGTCACAGAGCCAGAGTCCACAACCCCATAAGGAAGAGGGGCGAAGATGGATGTGGCCACCAGCGGGGATGGCACAGGCTTTATTTGCAGGTAAGTGCCACATAATGGACTAGACCATTATGCTTTTACTTTGCAGGGGAAAAAAGAGGAAATAAAACCCATTAGGGTTTACTTCCTCTTTAAGGCTGGGCTCTAAAAAAAATGTAAAAGTGCCCTTTATTTAATTTATTTATTAACCGTTTCCCGACCGGCGCACAATGATGTACGTCAGCAGAATGGTACGGACAGGCATAAGGGCATACAGGTACGTCCCTTTGAATTTGCCTCTGTGCCATTGCATGCGCGCCGCTGGCGGTGCAGGTGCGTGCCGGTCGGGAGCTTTGTGAGTCCGATCGCGGGTCCTGCGGACTCGATGGCCGAGGGGATACCCACGATCTTCTCACGGGAGGAAGAACGGTGAGATGCTGAAGTAAACAAGCATCTCCCTGTTCTGCCTAGCAACAGTGACACTGATCTCCCTGTGATTGGAGCAGAGATCAGTGATCTATAAAACACAGCCACGCCCCCCACAGTTAGCAACACGGCCCTAGGACACACTTAACCCCTACACTGCCACCTTCTGGTTAACCCCTTCAATGCCAGTGTCATTTACACAGGAATCAGTGCATTTGTATAGCACTGCTTGCTGTATAAATGACAATGTGTCAAAAATGTCCGATGTGTCCGCCATAATGTCGCAGTCACAATAAAAATTGCTGATCACTGCTATTACTGGTAAAAAAATGATTAATAAAAATGTCATAAAACTATCCCGTATTTTGTAAACGCTATAACTTTTGCGCAAACCAATCATTAATTGCTTATTGCGATTTTTTTACCAAAAATATGTAGAAGAATACGTATCGGCCTAAACTGAGGGAAAAAAAATGTTTTTTTATATATTTTTTGGGGATATTTATTATAGCAAAAAGTAAAAAATAATGTGTTTTTTTCAAAATTGCTCTTTATTTGTTTATATAAAAAATAAGAACCACAGGGGTGATCAAATACCACCAAAAGAAAGCTCTATTTGTGGGAAAAAAGGACATCAATTTTGTTTGGGAGCCACGTCGCACGACCGCGCAATTGTCAGTTAAAGTGACGCAGTGCCGATTCACAAAAAGTGGTCTGGTCTTAAGCCAGCAAAATGGTCCGGTCTGAAAGTGGTTAACCAGTTAACAACCGGCCCATAGCGAAAAACGGCTACAGGGCGGGATCTGTAGTGCCCACAGCCTGCCCTGCAGTCACCACCGATCCATCCATCCATGCTCCGCCATCCCTCCATACCCTGCAATACACAGCAATAGCCTGCAGTGTATTGGAGGGTATGGAGGGATGGCTGAGCATGGATGGATGGATTCTCTGCCATCCCCCCCTGTGCCATACCCCCCCAATACTGTGCCATACCCCCCAATACTGTGCCATACCCCCAATACTGTGCCATACCCCGCAATACTGTGCCATACCCCACAATACTCTGCCATACCCCGCAATACTCTGCCATACCCCGCGATACTCTGCCATACCCCGCGATACTCTGCCATACCCTGCGATACTCTGCCATACCCTGCGATGCCCTGCCATACCCTGCGATGCTCTGCCATACCCTGCGATGCTCTGCCATACCCTGCGATACCCTGCCATACCCTGCGATACTCTGCCATACCCTGCGATACTCTGCCATACCCTGCGATACCCTGCAATACCCTGCGATACTCTGCGATGCTCTGCCATACCCTGTGATACCCTGCCATACCCTGCCATACCCTGCGATACCCTGCGATACCCTGCGATACCCTGCGATACCCTGCGATACTCTGTGATACTCTACCATACCCTGCGATACCCTGCGATACCCTGCGATACTCTGTGATACTCTACCATACCCTGCGATACTCTGCAATACCCGGCGATACTCTGCGATACTCTACCATACCCTGCGATACTCTGCAATACCCGGCGATACTCTGCGATACTCTACCATACCCTGCGATACTCTGCAATACCCGGCGATACTCTGCAATACCCTGCGATACTCTGCCATACCCTGCAATACCCAACAATACCCTGCGATACTCGCTACGATCGAAGCCAGGATCGTTTTTTTTTTTTTTTTTATTTCAGGCTTTCCAGCCTAGAGGTGAGATGTGGGGGTCTTATTGACCCCATATCTCACTGTAAAGAGGACCTGTCATGCCATATTCCTATTACAAGGGATGTTTACATTCCTTGTAATAGGAATAAAAGTGATCAAAAAAATTTTTGGGGGAAAAAAGGGTCAAACTAAAATAAATAAAGTAAAATGAACAATAAAATATATATATATTTTTTTAAAGCGCCCCTGTCCCCGTGTGCTCGCATGCAGAAGCGAACGCATACGTAAGTCCCGCCCACATATGAAAACGGTGTTCAAACCACACATGTGAGGTATCGCTGCGAACGTTAGAGCGAGAACAATAATTTTGGTCCTAGACCTCCTCTGTAACTCAAAACATGTAACCAGTAAACAAAATTAAAGCCTACGGGGATTTTTAAGTAGCGAAGTTTGGCGCCATTTCACGAGTGTGTGCAATTTTGAAGCGTGACATGTTGGGTATCTATTTACTCGGCGTAACTTCATCTTTCATATTATGCAAAAACATTGGGCTAAATTTACAGTTTTGTTTTTTGTAAAGCACAAAACATTTTTTTTCCAAATAAAACACGTTCGAAAAATTGCTGCGCAAGTACCGTGCTAGATAAAAAGTTGCAACGACCGCCATTGTATTCTCTAGGGTCTTTGCTAAAAAAACATATATAATATTTTGGGGTTCTATGTAATTTTCTAGCAAATAAATGATGATTTTTACATGTAGGAGAGAAATGTCAGAATTGTCCTGGGTGCTCCAGAACACCTGATGGTGCTCCCTGCATGTTGGGCCTCTGTATGTGGCCACGCTGTGTAAAAGTCTCACGCATGTGGTATCGCCGTACTCAGGAGTAATAGCAGAATGTGTTTTGGGGTGTAATTTGTGGTATGCATATGCTGTGTGTGAGAAATAACCTGCTAATATGACAATTTTGTGAAAAAAAAATAAAAAAAAATCTTGATATTGCAAAGAATTGTGGGAAAAAATGACAACTTCAAAAAAACTCACCATGCCTCTTTCTAAATACCTTGGAATGTCTTCTTTCCAAAAAGGGGTCATTTGGGGGGTATTTGTACTTTTATGGCATGTTAGGGTCTCAAGAAATGAGATAGGCCGTCAGTACTTCAGGTGTGATCAATTTTCAGATATTGGCACCATAGCTTGTGGACTCTATAACTTTCACAAAGACCAAATAATATACCCCAATTTGTACTTATTTTTACCAAAGATATGTAGCAGTATAAATTTTGGCCAAAATTTATCAAGAAAAATTACAAATTTGCTACATTTTATAACAAAAACGAAGAAAAATTCATTTTTTTAAAATTCATTTTTCTTTTTTACAGAATTTTCAGTCATTGTTCTTTTATAGCGCAAAAAATAAGTGGTTAAATATGATATATACTGTTAGTCTAGAATTGGGCTCCAAGAAAAATCTACAAAGTTACCCTTTTGTCCAGTTATGCATTTATCTTGAATAAGTACCTGGAAAAGAGAACTCTCTACCCCTAAATTGGATATTTTTATTATTATACATAGGTTTATTGATTTATGTTTTGATGTTTTTATATCTGATTGAGTAAGGAAAGTTTCAGCTCAGCCTAGAATTTAACATTTTAGTATAGTTTAGCACAGTACAATTTAGGCTGGGTTCCGAGAAAATTTATTTTATTTATTTTAGGTATGTATCTATTAACATTCTGAATACTGTTAGTACTGAGTTAGACTCCAAGAAAAAAAATACTGTTTTGTCCAGTTATGTATTCATTAACAATGTGTTGAAAAACTGCTAGCATAGATTCCAAGAAAAAAAAAATATTTCAGTTATGTATTCTATTCAGTACTGCTAGTATAAGTGCCCTGGATACTGTATTTTCAGTGCTCCCTGCACTCTGATACTGAGAGCATATAGGCCAACATTAGTCAATGGGCATCGCTGTTGTCATTCTAATACATTGGGTATGTCTACTGGAAAGGTAAGAACTGTAATGACCTTATCAGTGTACTGCTTCTCCTTTATTATCCGATCACTAGGCTATGGATAGGGTGGCGACGAAGCAGTGCTGCTTATCTGTAAAAGAGAAATATGAGGCGCTTCCTGGCCTATCCAGTGTGACAAAGGGTGCCTGAATCACAAAAGAGAATAAAACAAAATTACAAATATTTTGGTGGATAAAACACTTAACCCGTATACATTTCCACTGTGTATTTATATGCTTAACTGAGTTAAGCTTTAGGGGTGGATTGCTGCATTTTCTTTATAAAGTATAATAGCTCTGAATTTATCAGAAAAAAATTATGCACAAAGTGCAGTAGCCTATAATAATAAGCCAGCAATCATCTCCTATTGTTTTTACTATCCTACAATGATGAAAGGTGAACATTTAATCTCTTGCTGTGGGCTACTACACATCCCTGCTGTTATCAATAAGCCCACATGTGTAAGTCTTTGAATGAGTGTTTTTTGCTGCAGCTGCCAAGATTAAGCGAAGTGTATTATTCATGTAAATATACTCTATAATCTGCATTTAAGAAGAGTGAATTTGGATTAAAGAAACATTTTAATAATTAATTTTAGAAGAAGCTTCTACATTTAAATTTGTGTTCCCTGATATAGTTTTGAGTTGTAAATGTAATCATCTCTAGAACAGATTGGCAGTTTTATAAATGTTTAAGATTTGATTATGACCCATATTTTAGTTGGTTCACACAAGTTGAATATAATTTCATAAAGTCAAATAGCCACATATGTAATTGCAAATTTAATTGACAAGAATGACAATACTTAGCATGATCTTACAGCTGACAGTTTCATTCTAATTTGGGCGCAATTTCTACATACAACAGCAATTGTAAAACTTCTATATTGCTTGCTGATAAATTTATTAAGTCAACCATAGAAAGATTTAATTTTCATACCATTTAACCACAGTTTGACAAATACAACCATGGAAAATAGCAGGTACTGTATTGATTAATCAACATACTGGGAAATGTATCTGAAAACTATTTTTCTGTATGTCATGTCAAATAAACTATTATACTTAGAGGCAGTTTCCTTCAGAACATTGATATTAAGTGCAAATCTGTACTGTAGGGAAGCCTTAAAAAAGTATAGTTTTCTTTGAAATCATAAGTGATTTTAATACCTATAGCTCTATCAATCTTTCAGTTGCCATCATTGTAATAATGTAAAGATGTCAAATTGTTTTTCTGAAAACATTAATGTCTGTTCTTGGTATTTTCCTATATTAGATCCAACTAGTTGTTTAACTGTTATACCAAGGAAAATGCACTAGTGATAGCATTATAGACTGCTTCAAAATTTTACACATTTTAATGACAAAGTCAGTGCAAAAGTTCTGTTTTTATCACTTTACCACATATTGCACTCATGTTTTCAAGAAACATTAGGATTTTGGCCTACATATACTGTCTGCCAAAACAAAAAATATTTTGCTTTAATAAATACGCAAAGGGAAGTCCTCTGCTTCGATCATAGGAGCTGAAACATTTGGTTTAACCAGTTGCCTACCTTGGGCGTCTTACAAATGTCCATAAAACCCCCTCCTCTGCACTTTCTTATCTTTTCTTATCTCCTTCTGCTCAGCTACTGTGCACAGCCCATGAGATCCTGTGACTGGGAGCTAGTCAGATGCCTTCCTCACTGAATGATCATTCTGACAGACAATCTCAGAATTGAGAATTCAATGTAACATTTTAAGCCAAAACAACAACAAACAATTAACATAGTAGCTATCTTATCTTCTGCATTCCCTGTCATACAGATTTGTAAGTGAGAGCTGCAGCTGACAGAGGAAAGTTTTTATTTTGTGCACATGGAATTCATTTGCATTTTAAGGGGCAAACTTACTTAACCAGGACATGCTCTTTTTGTTACTACTTAACACTTTCATTTCAACCTGTATAATCACTATTTAACATTTTCATCTCCTCTTCCATGTTTATATTTAAAATTATTTGCTGGAATTTTTTTTTATAAAGCACATATATACTGTATATTCCTGCGTATAAGATGACCTTTTACACTTAAAATAAAATGGCCAAAAAATGTGGGTCGTCTTATACGCCGGGGATAAAATGCGCCCGCTGGATGTCAGCCCGCCGGATGCCCGCTGGATGTGCGGTAATACTGTATGTAGCTTCGGCTACATACATTATACACTGCTGAGTGAATCCCGGCAAGTGATGTATTCTATTAATGAATACAGAGCCTGCTCGGATTGGAATGACAACCTCTGCCAATCCGCGCAGGCTACATACAGTAGCCTGTGCATATTGGCTTTGAGAGTCAGAGATGCGCGGGGTGATGATGTTAAAGCCTCTGCCAATCCGAGCAGGCTTTGTATTCATTAATAGAATACATCCCTCGCCATGATTGGCTTAGCGTGGTATGGCTCCATCTCCATCAAGAAGACGGTATCGGAAGGGGGGTCATCTTATACGGTAAGTATAGGCAAAAACTGTAAAAACAATGGAACATTAGGGGGGTCGTCTTATACGCTGGCCGTTTTATACGCTGGCAAATACGGTACATTGTTATCTTTAAGGATTTACTGTTAAAATTATGTGGTTTAGGGTATATCTGTTTTATTTTAAATCAGTAAGAACTATAAATTACTGATGCATTATGAGAAAAATGTATGAAAAAAAAACGTTATTTCTTTTGTAAAAACCTTTAACATGCTTTGTATCAAAAATAAAATTTTAATGTTACAGTAAATAGAACAAGCAGCAGAATAAAATGTATGTTTTTGTGACATTAATTGTACTTGTGTTTAACCACTTGCCTACCAGGCACGAACACCCCCTTCTTGACCAAGCCATTTTTCAGCTTTCAGCACTGTCGCATTTTGAATGACAATTGCGCGGTCATGCAACTCTTTTCCCAAATAACATTTTTATCACTTTTTTCCCCACAGATAGAGCTTTATTTTGGTGGTATTTGATCACCTCTGCGGTTTTTATTTCTTGCGCTATAAACAAAAGAAGAGCGACAAGTTTGAAAAAACATAATATTTTTTACTTTTTATTATAATTTAATATCCAATTTTTTTTTTTAAAACAAATTTTTTCCTCAGTTTAGGCCGATACGTATTCTTCTACATATTTTTGGTAAAAAAAAAAACGCAATAAGCGTATATTGATTGGTTTGCGCAAAAGTTATAGCGTCTTCAAAATAGGGGATGGATTTATAGCATTTTTATTATTATTTTTTTTTTACTAGTAATGGCGGCGATCTGCGATTTTTATCATGACTGCGACATTGCGGCGGACATATCGGACACTTTTGACACATTTTTGGGACCATTCACATTTATACAGCGATCCGTGCTATAAAAATGCATTGATTACTGTATAAATGTGATTGGCAAGCAGGGGTTAAAATGTACCCTATATGAGTGATTCTAACTGTGGGGGGAGGGGACTGACTGGGGGAGGGGACCGATCGGTGTCCCTATGTACAAGGGACACACCATCGGTCCCCTCTCCTCTGACAGGACATGGATCGGTGTGTTTACACACACCGATCCATTTCCTGCTCGATTACCGGGCAATCGCGGGTGCCTGGCGGTCATCGCGACCGCCGGGCACGCGCATTGGGTCCTCAGCTATGCGGCGGGCGCGCGCGCGCGCCCCCTAGTGGCCACAAAGCGAGCGCCGTCATATGACGGCGGCCCGCCACAATAGCTGCACCGCTCCGCCGTCATTTGACGGTGGGCGGTCAGATAGTGGTTAAAATATTACTGATCAAACTTGAAAATTTTTTTTTCCCAATTTTCACTCTTTTGCCCCCTAAAATGCAAATGAATTAAATATAATTCTCAGAGGACTTTAGGGTCACGAGAAAGCCCTGTCTATCCCCCAAAAAACAATATATGTATCAATTCTTTATCATACGTAATTACAAAGTTATAGACTCATAAACAGAAATGTGAAATATGGTCTTGTCCATAGGGGTAAACAGGTATGAGAGCTGAAGTGGGTAGAGAAGACATATTAATCTGATGTCAGCTACATGCAATCTTCTTACCCCTCCAATATAAGAATTTCATATTAATAAGGGCCAAAAAAAAATGTTTCCAGTCCTGCGCTTTGCTTTTTCCAGTGCATTTCAGCTCTTGCTTTTGTTAAGACACATTTTTCAAGGAAGTACCACTTTTACAAAATAATGATATCATTGTTAGAAAATATCCAAGCACTATTTTTTACCAAACTTTTTACATGTGTAACCTTATACACCCTGTGGTTCAACAACCTTGGGAAACCTATATAGTTGGTTGGTTTCAATCTCTCCATCTATAGATTGGACATGTGTCTCCATTTTGGCTTCATTGTAGTTGAGTGTACACACTCCCCTCTTCATCTGCTGCTCATTGGGTCCTAGTGGATTCTTCAGGAGATTGCAGGTGAATCTGTATTTGTCATGATGTAAGTTATATAAGGTTACACATGTAAACAGTTTGGTAAAAAATAGTGCTTGAATATTTTCAGACAATGATATCATTATTTTGTAGAAGTGGTACCTCCCTGATGAAGAACAACATGTATTGCATGTTTGAAACACATTGGACGCCTCCAGTTGAAGCGGGCCATGGTGATGTCATCCCAATCTGCAAAGTACAACTGGTTGTACCACTGTCTGTTTGTTTTTAAGTATGATATTGTTGATCTCCCTGTTTCTTTTTGTGTTTTTAAGTGTTTTTAAGATGAGCTAATTGCTATTGGCCACTTTTATCTCATGATATCTATAAAAAAATATATTTTTTATATAATTATTTTTGTGTTTAAATTTGGTTGCTGGTAATGTCCCACAAGGTATACAAACAATTTTTGATTTAACATATTGGGGATGGTGGCAACCGCCACCCACTTCGGAGCAGCCCAAGACTGAATGTTTCAACTTTGCAAATATAACCTTGTACCTTTCCCTTTTCGTTCTCTGTGCTTTAACAGTTATTATCATAGGCCTAGGCAAGTGTAAAGTTTGCCTGCACTGTAACTGCAGTTATTGAGAACTAGGAAGGCTTTTTGCTTCAGATATTAGTTGG
Organism: Lithobates sylvaticus; assembly: GCA_028564925.1. Taxonomy (NCBI): domain Eukaryota; kingdom Metazoa; phylum Chordata; class Amphibia; order Anura; family Ranidae; genus Lithobates; species Lithobates sylvaticus. Next base: position 357,827,928 of record CM053027.1, on the reverse strand, counting down.
ATTCAGTTGGCATTGAAGTACAAAAGAGTAGAGGATGTTTACTTCACAAAGTAAATGCTCAGTTTTTATTGTGAATGATAACAAATAAGATGAATCAGTGTTCATTTTAAATAACCAGTCATGTGTGAGAATAATTAAAAATTCAAACAAGATCTTTGCTAGCACATGATTGGTTCTTTCACCTAAACACAGTTTAATCTTATTTACTAAATTCACTTTAAAAAGTGAACACATATTTTTCTACCACATTGCAGTACATACCTTTAATGTCGCTATTTTCATGCTGCACAGAAACACCTGCACTATTATATGCTCTAGTGAAGACCAGGCTCTTCCAGAGCAAGCAAAGATCAGGGGGACCCTCTGGCAAAGCATCTTGTCCCCATGTTGATGTGCCATACATAATATGTGCTCATCTGCTACTCAAATGCAAAATGTGTGAGTGCTTTCTGCAGGCCAAATTATGCTATTTTTCTTCTATTTTTGGTATATTCTAGTGATCAGTCAATCAGGAATATTTGTGGCTACTATCACTCTGAAATAGTACACTCTAACTGGAATTTATTAATTGAAACCCTCTTGATTTCTCCCAATTATACGGTAAAAGTAGTAACACAACTGTACATAAAAATATGCTTAAGGAGTTATTTTGGTTAAGAAAATAAAGGATAAATGTTAACAAAAAGGGAGTATCAATATGGCGGATTGGGTGTAGAGAGCAATACTTCCAATATATAAAGAGCGGAGATGTAAAATGCATAGGGTTGGACTTCTGGTTGATGTCATATCTGCTAACCATTTATTATGTACGTGTATTTCTTGTAACTTCTGCATCTAATAAAGCGGTTGTGAGATACTATATTTAGTGTGTATGTTCTGAGGCATATTAATAGGCACAAAATGTATACAAGAGAGGCAGATGGAAAAGTAGCCACCAGAACCTGGGGTCTTACTGAATGCAGTTTGACCCACTTGGTGACACAAGGGGTCATATTGGTTAGTGTAATTGGGGGCAATATGAATCTTCCTTTGGACATTGGTAATATTGCTTTATGGGACTTGTATCTTGCATTTTTACACCATATTTTTATGGCTTGTGTTACTTTGTGTTATATGCCTATTATTCTCTATTGATGATACAAAGTAGTGGTGTTCATGAATTATTAAGTATTTTTTTTTTACTATGCAAAGCTGCCTTAGAATGGGTAGACATATGGTTAAAGTAGAACTATAGGAAAAAAATATTTTTTTCATTTTGGAAAAATGAAGCGAGGGTTATAACCCTGTCAGATTTTTTTCACCAACTGTGTCCTATTGCAGGGATTTACCTTCACTTCCTGTCCCATAGCCAAACAGGAAGTGAGAGGAAATCCCTGCAAATTAAGAGAATTCCTTGAGATCACCAGAATTAGAGTCCCCATTGGAAGATCCCCTCCCCATTACTTTTCTGGGGAGAACTCAAAATTTGGGATTTTCTTTTAATTTTACTTTCAATGATAATGGTAGATTGGCACAGACAGCAATACAATCTGACAGGTGTTCTAATCCCTCTCCACTCTATCCAAAACTAAAAAAAATGAAAATTGTATCATACTTACTGTAATTTTCCTTTCCTGGTGCCTATCCATGGCAGCATACCTGTGATAAGCTATGCCCCGGGCTCCTCCTTTCAGGATAGGGAATATATTATAAAAGAAAGACCAATTCCCCCCCCCCCCCGGAATTCTCCTGTCATATCGAATACCAAGGGAGGGCATGTATGCTGCCATGGATAAGAACCAGGAAAGGAAAATGATGGTAAGTATGATACAATTTTCAGTTTTCCTGGTGCCTTCATGGAAGCATACCTGTGATACAATAAATAGCTGAAAAAACTGGGTGGGTTATGGTCATAAAGAAGTGTTAATAAGTAAACGTCAGAGCTGATTCAATTGCCCTTCTTCCAAACTCCACAGAAGTGAGTGCTCCTGCATAAATTCTATAATGTCACATGAATGTGTTTGAAGAAGACCAGGAAGCTGCTCTGCAAATTGTTTCAAGAGAGACATTTGCCCTTGCCGCCCAAGATGAAGAAACTGTCCTTTTGTTGAGTGGGCTTTAACTGCCAGAGGATCCAGTCCTCTAGCCCTATATGTTCTTTGGATTAGTTTGCAAATACAGGAGGCAGTCGTTCTTGCGGATGCTTCCTTTCCTCTATTCTTGCCTCAAGGTAGAATGAATAGCTTATTTGATGCCCTGAAAGATGCTGTGGCCTGAAGGTAACATCTTAGAACTCTGGACACATCTAGTTCATGTAAAGACCCCGACTGTGGATCTAGAAAGGTAGGTAGAGCCTAAGCCTCCATGAGAGTGGATTGGGAAGACACTTTAGGCACAAATCCTGGAACTGTCCGAAGCTCATCCTCTGCCCCTAATGCTCGTAGTTCCGAGGCCCTTTTCCATGAAGTCACTACAATCAAAAAGGCAGTCTTGAGCGTCAGGTCCATAATGAAGCAGTTTCCAATGGGGTAAAAGGATGAGTTGTCAGAAAGTCCAATACCACAGACAGGTCCCAAGCAGGAAAATCACGCTTTACTGGTGGCCTAATTTTTTTTACCGCTCTGAGGAATTGGATGATAAGAATGTCTTCTGTCCTTCTCTTTTGTGTGGCTGCCGAAATGGCTGCCACCTGAACCTTCAGGGAACTTAAACCCAGACCAAGGTTCAGGCCTGCTTGAAGGAAGTCTAAGAGCAGCAGGGAGGAAGGGACCGCGGGGTCTGAATACCTGCCGGCTGCAAACATTTTGAATTTGTTCCAGATCTTGGTGTATACCCCATTTGTGGATAGTTTTCTGGCCTTTAGCAGTGTAGAGATCACTTCCGATAAGCGACCCAGAGATTGGAATTTTGCCTTTCAACATCCAAACATGAAGATTCAGTTTGTGAGATGCTGGGTGCACAAACCTCCCTTGAGTGAGAAGCTGAGGTAGGATTGGAATCTTAACAGGATGACAAGTGCTGAGGTGCATTGCCCAAAGAAAACCATGGCCTCCTTGGCCAGTATGGGAGAATTGCCACCACACTGATTGACTTGTTCAGTAATCTGAGGAGAAATCTCGAGATTAAAGGATTAGGGGGGAACGCATAAGATGTCCTGCACTGCCATAAACTCAAAAGGGCATCCACTGATTATGCCCGGGGATGAGGCAGACGTGTAAGGAACCTTGGCATTTTGGCATTCTCTGCTGAGGCGAAGAGATCAATCTCTGGGGGATTCTGGAGACCCATGATCCAACTGAATATTAAGGGGTGAAGGGACCATTCGTTGCTGTCTTGAAAGTTCTGGGACAGATGATCCACCTTCTCTTTCATGACGGCCCGGAAGGTAAACTACCTTGAGCTCCAGCAAGTTCCTCTCTGCCCACAACATAATGTGCTCCACATTCTTCAACAACGGGATGCTGTGAGGTCTCCCCTGACGCGTCAAGACCGGTCCAGACCATCTACTTAAAAAAACAAGACTGTTTTTTTTAAGTAGATGGTCCCCCAGACTCACTAGGGCTAGATAGGCTGCCCATATTTCCAGGACGTTCAAGACTATTCCCGTCGTGGGAAAGTCCCACTTCCCCTGCACCTCTAGATGATTGCAGTGAGCTCCCCAGCCTCTTGAACTTGCATTGGTAGTAAGTATGATCCAAAGGTGGCACTGCAGATTGTGTGGCTTCGAGATCTGATCTTTCTTCGTCCACCAAAGAAGACTTCTCTTCATGGGGATCGAGATGATAATCTGCTGATGCAATGACTGTTTCTTCCACTGTGACAGGAAGCCTACTTGAAAAAACCTTAGGTGCCAATGGGCCCAAGGCAGCATCGAGATACAAGAAGACATAATCCCGATTAAACTGAGGCAACCTGAAGCAGATAGGTGGGACAGTGATCTGACCTGGATCATCTTCTGGGAAATAGCTGCCACTTTCTGGGGAGGAAGACCAGTTGAGGAAGACCAGTTGAAAGTGTTGAACAAGGCTCCTAGGTAGATCATTGTCTGGGTTGGTGTAAGAAGACTCTTCTCCACATTCACTAGCCACCCGAACTTTGCTAGGGTGGACAGCAAGATCTTCTTGTGCTCCAGAAGTTGTTTCGGGCTGAGAGCTAGTAACAAGATGCCTTCTAGATAATGAAAAACTCTCAGCCCTCTCTCCCTAAGAGGGGCTAGAACTGCAATTAGAATCTTCGAAAATACCCACGGTGAGGTGCAGAAGCCAAAGGGGAGACACTGGAACTGAAGATGTGTGTGCCCTACTGCCACCCTTGGATCTTTTTGGAAGGCAGGGAGGATGGGCACGTGGAAGTAGGCATCTTGGAGATCCACTGAGATCATCCAGTCTCCCGGTTGTACCATCTGGATGATCGTTGGCAAGGATTACATCTTGAAGGTTTCTAGATGAATGAAATGATTCTGACGCTTTAAATCCACCACCGGTCTCCAATACCCATTCTTTTTGGGGATCCGAAAAGGGTTGAATAAAATCCTGTGAACCTCTTTGAGGGAGTGACAGGGACTACCACTTGTTGGACCTGTAATAAGAGTAGAAATTTTTGCAGTGCCTGCTTTCTGAGGGGAGACCGGAATTATGGTTAGTGCAAATGAATCTTGCGGAGGATGATTGGAGAATGTCCAAAAATGTCCGAAACGGACGGGGGATACCCCCCAAGGATCCTTGTAGTGGCTGGCCCAGACCCCGTAGAAGCGTCTTAGTCTGGCTCCGACCGGGATGCCCTGGGGTGACCTTGTGTCAAAAAGGTTTCGCTCCATCCTAGGGGGTTGGGAATATTTCTTTGTTTATTAGATTTTACGAAGGTAGCTTGAGTGCTTCTCCAGTTCCTTTTAGGATCTCTATTTTGACGGAACTGAGAGAAATTCCTGTTCCTGGGAGATTGAAACTTGGAGGAAAAAACTCGAGACTGTCTTATCCTCTTGTCTTGAGGGAGTAAACCCAACTTTACCCCTGTTACCTGGGAGATCGTCTACCCCAAATAGTGCCTTTCCGTCAAAGGGGATCCTGCACCAATTCTGTTTAGAGGCTGCATCAGCCGCCCATGGTTTTAGCCACAAGGCCCGTTTGGCCATACTTGTATGCAGCATGGCTTTAGCTGAAAATATTATTGCATCGATGGCCGATTCCCCCACAAAATCAGCTGACATCTTGAGCTCTTCCAGTGCTTTAATGATATCATCTTTTGGGACGTCTTGCCATAAGGACATCTCTTTGTTCTCCTTCCAGACCCTAATGGCATTTGAGACTGATGTCAACGCCACTGCTGGTCTGCAAGCGCCTCCGGCCAACTGGTAGGCCTTCTTAAGGTCTGAATCAATACGCCTATCTAATGGATCCTTAAAGGAGGCTGAGTCCTCCATTGGCAAGGTGATGTTCTTGGCTATGCAAACTACTGAGGCATCAACCACCTAGCTATCTAAAAGGGTTGAGTCTGATTCGGCTAAAGGGTAAAGTTTATGCAACCACTTTAAGGAAAAATGCTTCTCAGTCTTTTTACATTCGTCCAAGATGAGGTCTTTCACTTCCTCCATAAGTGGGAAAAAAGAAAGTCTTTTCTTCAAAAAGGGAAATTAAGACCTCGACTTCTTAGGTGCTTCCTCAACCTCCTCCCAGCCTATAGCCTGATTCACGGCTGACACAAATGACTGGACTAAATAAAAACTGAACCCTGATGGGTCAGCCTCACCTGTTGATTCTTCTGACTCATCATTGTTACCTCCAGTCGTAGGAGGAGGTACTGATGTGGACAAACCAAAACTTGTGGCAGAGGGACCTGGGAGTACTACATCTGCCGTCTCTTCCTGTTCACCTGCCGCAATCTGCTGGGGAAGCGTTGTTCCCACTAGTTCTGCAAGTGAGTCCTTAATTACTTTTTTGATCAAGTCTGTAACTTGCCGAGCTTCAGCCATAGGAATGGCACCACAAGCCTGACACTTTTTTGAACCTTCTTGTCTAGGAGAATTTGTCGATCAATGTCTCTTGGAATAAGATCTGTCATCCAAATGACGTTGTGATCTAGATGATCGACTACGTTCAGGGCTTGGATGGGAATGGCTTCCATGGTGGCCAGAAGTCCTGTTAGACTTATCTTGGCGTATAGGGCTGAAACAAAAAGGTAACAACATAAAAGCACTCTTTATCTAACAAAACAGGAACCGAAGTGCACGTCCTTACCTAGAGAGACGTGGATCTTGATCTGGCAGCCAAGCTTTTGACAGTATAGAGTGGAATTTCTTATGGTATTGTTTACCGAAATTTTGATTTGGACCCCAGTTTATATGCTGGATACAGCTTCTTTTTGCTGCTTTGGTGGCCTGGGTTCAGGTGAATGGACATGTATTGGCCTCCTTTCCATTACAGTGAGGAACAAGGCAGGGGTGCCCATTATTACCCCTCCTTTTTGCTCGGCTCTTGAACCCTTAGCCGCTGCTATACGTAAGTCACCGAACATTATCGGATTCTGTAGGTCCTCAGGAGAGGATAAAATTGCTTTATACGCTGATAACACGCTCCTATTCTTGGGAGATGTTTTTCTTCCCTAGTAACATTGATGTCTTTAATTACCACATATGGCTCCTTTTCAGGTTTTACAATAAATTGGGACAAGTCGGTCCTCTTACAGTTAGACCATCTGGTTACCAATCTGCCAAGTTCTGCATCCCAAATAGTTGTAGTTTCTGCATTTAAATATTTTGGAGTCCAAGTTACACCACAAGTGAATGAGTATGTAGAGAGGAATCTAAATCCACTGCTTAAACTCCTTAAACAAACCGGAAAAATATGGAATAAGCCAACTTTAACGGTAGTTGGTTGGGCCAATCTGCTAAAGGTGGGTTGGATGCCACAATTGATGTATCTTTTACATAACTGCCCTGTATGCCTGCCTCAGAGATTTTTGGGCAGGTAGACACCCTTATTAGAGACCTTATTTGGAGATACAAGCACCCACGGATTAGATTGGAAATTCTGCAGTTACCTAAGGATGGAGAGGATCTAGCTGTCTCTAATGCTAGAATGTATTATTTAGCTTTACAACGCCAGCCTATACAGCAAGTTCTATTTTCCCAGCTTCTAGTAGTGCCACTAGTCAATTAATAGTAGCTTATAATTTTTATAGTAAACGTCATCTCCCTACATTCCATTTAATTTATAAAGTTTATTCAACAACTTACCTCTCATGAAGGATATACTCAATATATGCCAATATGGAATAACCCACGATGACCAGAGGTAGCGAAGCTTGAAAACTTTAATTCATGGAAAAGGACTGGCATTGCATTTTTATACCAGCTTTTTGATAATGGGGTTTTATACCCATTTGACAAACTGGCAGAGAAATATAATTTGTCTAACAAATTATTTTTTCAGTACCTGCAGCTACGACAGGCTTTGCAGAGTCAGGCAGCGACTTTTTCATTAAAATATAATCCCTCTCCAATTCTAGCTAAAGCAGTATCTACAAGTTTTTCCAAATAGGAACTTATTGGTGACATAAATATGTCACTATGAAAAACAGTTAGCATTAATATACAGATTGGTAGTCTTGGGCAGTGGCGTAGGGACCTGGAGACTCTTAGTGATGAGAAGTGAGAGCAAGCTCTGGAGAATTTGACCAGAGTCTCTTTATCCTTCTCACAGTGTTTGACTCAATTATTTATTATTCACAGTTCTCACTACACTCCTCTAAAGTTACATTCCTGGGGTAAAGCAGTCACAACAAACTGTCCAAGGTGCACTACTGCCACGGGTTATGGCATTGCCCTAAACTCCACCGATACTGGGAGTTTATATTTGATACATTAAATACTCTATGCTCTATGCATGTCCATTCTGATCCTAAAATAGCTTTATTAGGGATTATATCGGAAGCTACTCTTCCATATGAAATGCATGTGACGTGGTTGCGGTCTATGTATATAGCTCATAAACTCATACTGCAGAAGTGGATATCAAACTCTCCACCAACTCTCCGCCAACAACTGTCCAATGGTCTGATGCAATTAATTTTAACTTATGAAGGGAGGAGTTGACATACAAACATAGAAAATGCCCCCAAAAATTCAGAAAATGTGGTCCTGGTGGCTAGATTCCAACCTGAATATGCAATATGCTGTGTCTATTGATGAGGTTGTGGAAAGCCAGCAGTGGAACAGGTTCCAGGTTGGAGATAATCATTTACATATGCTATTTTGATGTCATTTCTAGGTTGAGTATGTCTGTTTGCTCTATATTGCTGCCAATTTTACATATGAATAAAACTGGCAATTTGTTGCTATGATTAGAAGGTCTTAAGTATAAGTAACAGTGATTGTACAATCTGGAAGTTGCATAATTTATCTGAGTTTTTACCATAAAATTGAGTTGCCTTTTTTTTTCTCTTTCTTGGGAGAGAATGGTAAGGGGGCGTGTGACCAGTGGATTACCCATTATGGACAAAAAGGTAAAAATTTATGCATACCTCATGTGAGCCAGGGAGTAGCTTCCAGAGGTAATGGCCAATGGAGGAAGCAGTGCTCGACCCAGCAGAAGCAAGAGCACAGAGTCAAAGGAAAAGCATGAACAACAAGAAGTTAGATTTAGGACCAGCAGAAGAGATGTACAGGGGTTACCTGAAACAAACAGAGATAAAACGAGAAACAACGAGTAAAAATATACAATAAAAATAACACCTGATTATGTGGAAAAAATCCAGTACAGAATACAATTATTGGTGTCAGTTTAAGATTTGACACAGAGTTTGAGGATGGGATTGGAGTCAAACAAGTGCATACGACCACCACAAATGGCCTTGACTGATTATAACAGTGCAAACAAATATGACATTACGCTGAATAAATAGGAACCTAGAACCAATGTAACAGTCTAGATGAATGGATCAGCTAGCATGTCTATGTAAAGAACAGCTCCCATTGATCTGTTTCAGAGCAAAAAATCGCATTGATCCTTCATGGTCTGAATACCATCCAAGGAAAAAACAATAAAAAAGATCTAGCAAATATGAAATCTGGGTAACAATGGGCTTAACCTCAGAGTGTAAGACTCAGGTCAGTGGGAGCAGAGGGTTGCAACCATGGATGAGAAAATTAAAACATCAATCCTAACCAGGAAAAAAATATGAAGAAGTATAATGACTATATAATAACAAGAGATAAGCAAAAACGAAGGAGTTACTAACTGGTGATCATAAAAAAAGGAAATAAAAATAAAAAAAGATCATGTAATTGGGGACTCTGAAATAGAAAGAAAAAAAAAGAAAAAAGAAAGTGTACTTGGTCATCGGAGAACTGTACAGACAGTTTAAGGGTGAACAGTCTCGCATTTTTATTTGGCTTCTGGTGTTGCGCCACATAGGTGAGAGAGGGTCATCTTTCACTGGGCTGTGTCCACCTGGTTTGCGTCTAGGTGAGTGATGGGAATGGCCATTTGGATTCAATTGTTGGAGTAAGGCTTCACCCTCCTGGACGTGGAAAAGGTATGTGTTTTATTTTGCATAGTGAAAGAGAAATGTAATGGGAAGAGCCAACAGTACTTGATTCCCCTGTCAATGAGGGGTTGCAGCAACAGTTCCAAGGATCTGCATTGTTGAACCATAGGTGGCCTATCAGCTGTATCAGCTGCCAGCACTACCCTATGGGCTCTGTCTTTGGATCAAGTTCCACTTCATGATCACTTCTTCCAAGTTAATAAAGGATTTTGGCCCCCCTGAAAATTGGGAAATTATATTGATGGGATCTGTTTTCTGAGTTGTCGATCTTGTTAAGGGCCTCATCAAGTTGATGTAGGTTCAGAATAAGGGCTGTATATTGATTAGCCCTACCAATGGTAGCATCTAGCTTGCTTTAATGGCCTCAATTTGGAGGCCTACTCTTTAAATCCACCCTTCAATTTGAAGGTGATGCACTTACTGGCTTTCTCAAGGCCCTGTTTAAGGAGAGCAGTGAATTCAGTGAGGATAATGAGATCACCAGAGTACTTTTATGACAGAGGTGCCTGGGCCCTGTTGCACCTTCTTCCACACTCCCCTGGCTGGTCATTATATCACACAGTGCCCTTTCACAATCTGAAGATTGTAAATATAAGAAGTCTCCCTCATAGGAAAGTTGATTTGCTCACTCTCCTGTAATGTCTGAAGTGGCTGGTGCATAAGGTAGTTGGTTTGCTCACTGTCTTGTGTTATCTGGAGTGGCTCTAGATGTTGTGCCTATGTCTCTGCTAGCTGCAGCTGTTGTACTTGAGGAACCAGCACCATATTGCTGGTCTGTAATGCGGCGTACACACGAGCGGACTTTCCCGCGGGATTGTCCGCTGGACTGGCGTCCGCCGGACAATCCGCCCGTGTGTGGGCGCCGGCGGACTTTTTCCTAAGTTTTAAGTTCAGACTTTAAATTGTCCGCTGGACTCGCGGACAATTTCGTGTGTCGGCAAGTCCGTTCACTTCCAAAAGTCCCGTGGACTTTTTCCCGAGGATTGACCTCCGCTGGAAAGTCTGACGGTTTGTCCACTGGACTAGGTCCGGCGGACAATCCCGCCGGAAAGAAAAGAGCGTGTGTACGCCGCATTAGCGCTGTTGTCTGTCTGGGGGTGGCTGAGTGAGTTTTGGTCTTCCTTTTGCCATGAGCACTCACCTAGGCTGCTGGGGAGATAGATGAGGCAGTGATTGGGCAGGATTGGGTCCCAAATCAGCTGGTCTCAGTGATATTCAGCAGATGTGGAGCGGAGCAGGGGTCTCACACATCTGCCATAGCCAGCCGTGTGCATGCTCCCTTAACTTTAAGGGGTTTTTAACACTTTTTTAAATACTCTTTTTAGGTCTGTAGGCTTTTTACCTCCCACATTTATGAATCATTTCCCCCCCAAAAAAGTAAGTTGGAATTGGTGGAATTTTAAAGAGGAAAGCATAGACCCTTTTTATTGTTTAATTGCCTCCACAAACACAATAGATTTAGAGACTTACTAAACCAGTTTCCCACCAGCAGGTTGATGATGCTGAGGCCAAGTTTATTTGCTTAAATAACCACCATGTTTTCACAGAAGTGACCAGTGACCCATATATTGTACCAAAATGTTAAACATCCTTAAACTAAGGAAGGGGGAAGGCACATTATAAATACACTCACTGGTTATCATCCATGGACAATGCAGGGCTATAATACTGCACAGTATTGTTTTTCAATTTACTGTAAAAGTTATCTTTTACAAACAACACTAAGGAATAAAAGCTCATGTAATTAGGAGAAATAATAGGCACTGTCATTTAGATCTTGTTATTTTGTAACACCTCTATAAAATAGTGCTGGTAGCATATTATTCTACACAATAGCCACTATATTCACCACATAAGCAATCAGACAACTGTCCAGCAGTAATTGTTCCACATGAAACAATGCTGTTTTGCAGGTGACAATTATAATTCATTATATCAATATATTAAGCAGTTTAGAGACATTTGAGTAAATGCTGCAATGAATGTAAATGGCTTTCCTGTCCTAATTTCTAGCTATCCATAATTTCTATCCATGAATCAATGTACTGCATTGAGATTTAACAAGAAACAACATTCATTTTGATACTTAACTGTCCTGCACAAATAATTGCCATTCCGACTCGCTACACTGCCGTCATTCTTCATGCAGTAATTCACAATTTGCCTCAGAGAACACCTGCAATTAAATAGTTTGATTTCCACTTAGTTGTTTATCTTTATTTGTTTAATGTATACCCTGTCATGTTTTATTGCCTGCTAAATGACAGCTAGGAACATACAGTATACCATTTTGCTTCCTTCTGTTTCTCTTCTTTAGCGTGGTTATAAAATACAAAGCCAGATAATTATTTCAGAAGCATGGAAAATGTAACTAATTATCTGCATAACAAGACAAACAACAATTCCAGCTCCTGTCACACTGTTCTAATATTCGGAAAGGTAAAAAAGTTAACCAATTTTTCTGACTAAAGTAGGGTACTTCTGAGAGTTTACAAAAAAAAAACAAATGTTATTTTTTGGAAAAAAATATGTTAAAAGGATGAAATGCCAGATGAACACTATCAATCACAAGTCTTTCCGCTGTACAGTTTACCTATATTTTATAGCGAATTAACTATGCCTAAAGGTAACATTTAAAAGGATACTTGTCCATACTGATAAAATGCTATGTTCACTTTAAAAATTTTACATGGAAAGCCATACCAGGGCTAAAACTATCATAATTATATAAATTAGAGGTAAAGTATAAATCCAACCAAAACCTTTTTATTTGGACAGACTGGGTAATATTTACAAGGTGCTTTGGGGTGGGGGGGCCGCAGGGCGCCCCCTTCCCCAAAGCACCAACCCCCATGTTGAGGGCATGCGGCCTGGTACGGTTCAGGAGGGGGGGGCACTCGCTTGTCCCCACCCCTTTCCTGACCTGCCAGGCTGCGTGCTCTGATAAGGGTCTGGTATGGATTTTGGGGGGACCCCCAGGCTGTTTTTTCGGTGTAGGGGGTTCCCCTTAAAATCCATACCAGACCTAAGGGCTTGGTATGCTCCTGGAGGGGGAACCCATGCCGTTTTTTTTTATTTAAAATTTGGCGTGGAGTTCCCCCTCAAGGCGACACTGTCGCGTCAATATAGATGGAGATCCGACTTGGAGGCGACTTCCATTGGAATCAATGGGTACAAGTCGCCTAGAAGTCGGATTGAAGTAGTACAGGAACCTTTTTTGAAGTCGGAGCGACTTCAGTAGTGTGCATTGAGAAGGCTCCATAGACTAACATTGCAGCGCGACTTGGGGCGACTTGGGGCTTCTCGGTGCGAACTGAAGTCGGATCCTGAGTCGCCCTGGTGTGAACCGGCTCTTACTCTTGCTGTTTATGTGTCAATGTTAGATTTTTGCTCATTTTCTGTTGTGGCGATAAAATCACTTGGACAAGCAGAAATGGAACATCATCCCTATTGGCACACAAACTGCAATAGGAACCTAACAGAGGTTCTTACTTTTCCCTATGCAGTCATAAAAAAGGTTTTGGCTGGAGTTCCATGTAAAAAGATTGAGAGATCTTATGCCATGTACACACGATCGGAATTTCGGCCAGCAAAAGACTGATGAGAGCTTTTCGTCGGAAAATGCGACCGTGTGTATGCTCCATCTGACTTTTGGTGGCCGAATTTCCGCCAGCAAAAGATTGAGAGCAGGCTCTCAATTTTTTGGTCGAATAAAGTTCCGATCGGAAATTCCGATCGCCTGTAGCAATTCCGACGCGCAAAATTCCTACGCATGCTCGTAAACAATTTGACGCATGCTCGGAAGCATTGAACATAATTTTCTTGGCTCATCGTAGTGTTGTACATCACTGCGTTCTTGGCGGTCGAAAGTTCAGCAAACTTTTGTGTGACCGTGTATGCAAGACAAGCTTGAGCGGAATTCCGTCGGAAAAAACATCCAAGATTTTTCCGATGGAAAATCCACTCGTGTGTACGGGGCATACATTTTCTGCTTTAAGTTATACAGACAGGGCATGTGTTGACAGGCTAGATATCCTGTATGCTCTCTGCCCCAGTTCCTATAGGCTACACATATATCCCCCACTCTTTTGTGCTCCCTCCATATGCTTTTACTGACTTAATGTCCTCCTGTCTGCATTACTGACCTGCAGCATTGGACTTTTCCTCTTCACTAGTCCTAATTCCAGACAGGGCCCTGCAGCCCTGTATGCTTTTCCTCATCATGATCTACAATTACCATTATGCTTATCCCCTCTGCTCCTTGTCAAAGTGGGGCATATTAGTTAAGAAGAAAGAATTGTCACTACCCTGAGAAGCCTGACTCCCCCTGCTGCACTCTTATTTTCCAGATACAAATGACCTGCTTCACTTTTGGTCTGCTAATTTTCCAATGGCCTCACCTTAACTTCTCCCAACCCTGTTTGGTTCACAGTGTTGAGAGTGACAAAAATCAAGCAAACTTCTTTTGTCCATAAACTTTTCTTCAGACTTTTTTGTGCTTTGGCGTTTTAGCCAGTCACAGAGAACTTCACAATACTAATCTGCCTGAACATTATTCTATGGCAAACAAGTTGTTTTGTAAAATCATTGAGCTGTGTGCAATATTTTGAATTATCCTAGGAGAGACTCAAGGAAGAAAAGTGTAAACATGGGCATAGATGAATTGAAATGTGGCCAGTTCAGAAGGGACCTGCCGAAATTCGATCCATGGGTGGCCACTTCCTCTCAACTGAAAAGAAGGTCAAGCAAAGACGTGTTGATCATTGAAACATGGGGCCGTGCATTATCATGCTGCAACATGAAGTGATGGTCGTGGATGAATATCACAACAATGGGCCACAGGATCTCGTCATGGTATCTCTATGCATTCAAAATTCCATCAATAAAATGCACCTGTGTTCATTGTCCATAGCATACGCCTGTCCATACCTTAACCCCACCGCCACCATGGTCCTCTCTATCCACAATGTTGACATCAAGCAAACCGCTCACCCATACCAACGCCATACACGCTGTCTGCCATCTACCCTGTACAGTAAAAACTGTAATTCATCTGTGTAGAGGACACCTTTTCAAAGTGCCAGATGCAATCGAATGTGAGCATTTGCCCACTCAAGTCAGTTACGATGATGAACTGCAGTGAGGTGAAGACCCTCCGATGAGGACGATGAGCATGAAGATGAGCTTCCTTGAGATTGTTTCTGACAGTTTGTACAGAAATTCTTTGGTTATGCAAACCGATTGTTGCAGCAGCTGTCCGGGTGGCTGATCTCAGACGATCTTGGAGGTGAAGATGCTGGATGTGGAGGTCCTGGGCTGGTGTGGTTACACGTGGTCTGCGGTTGTGAGGCCGGTTGGATGTACTGCCAAATTCTCTGAAACACTTTTGGAGACAGCGTATGGTAGAGAAATAAGCATTCAATTCAAGGACAACAGCTCTGGTGGACATTCCTGCAGTCAGTGTGCCAATTTCACGCTCCCTCAAAACTTGTGACATCTATGGCATTGTGCCGTGTGATAAAACTGCACATTTTAGCGTGGCCTTTTATTGTGGCCAGCCTAAGGCACACCTGTGCAAAAATCATGCTGTCTAATCAGCATCTGGATATGCCACGCCTGTGAGGTGGATGGATTATCTCGGCAAAGGATAAGTGCTCACTAACACTGATTTAGACAGATTTGTGAACAATATTTGAGAGAAATAGGTCTTTTGTGTACATAGAAAAAGTCATAGATCTTTTCGTTCAGCTCATGATATATAGGGGCAAACACAAAACTGTTGCGTTTATAATTTTGCTATATATATATATATATATATATATATATATATATATATATATATATATATATATATACAATGCTGTTAAAAATATTTGCCCCTTTTCTGATTTTTATTTTTTTTGCATGTTTGTCACACTTAAATGACTGAGATCATCAAACAAATTGTATTATTACACAAAGATAACCCGAGTAAATACAACATGCAGTTTTTAAATGATGCTTTAATTTATGTGAAAAAGTAATTGCCCCCTAAACCTAATAACTGGCTGTGCCACCCTTTGGCGGCAACAACTGCAATCAATCGTTTGCGATAACTGGCAATGAGTCTTTCACATTGCTGTGGAGCAATTTTGGCCCACTCTTCTTTGCAGAATTGTTTTAATTCAGCCACATTGGAGGGTTTTCCAGCATGAACGGCCTGTGTAAGGTTATGATAAAGCATCTCAATTGGATTTAAGTCTGGGCTTTGACTAGGCCACTCCAAAACCTAAATTTTGCTTTGTTTGAACCATATGAAAGTGGACTTGCTGTTGTGTTTCGGATCATTGTCCTGCTGCATAACCCAAGTGCACTTGAGCTTGAGGTCAGGAACTGATGGACGGACATTCTCCTTTAGGATTTTCTGATAGAGCTCGGTATTCATGGTTCCATCAATTATGGTAAGTCATGAAGCTGTAAAGCAGCTCCAGACCATCACGCTACCACCACCATGTCTGACTGTTGGTATGATGTTCTTGTTATGAAATGCTGTATTAGTTTTATGCCAATGGGACACACACCTTCCAAAAAGTTACATTTTTTTCTTATCAGTCCACAGAAGATTTGCCTTAAAGTCGTAGGGATAATCAAGATTTTTTTGGTAAATGTGAGATGAGCCTTTGTGTTCTTTTTGGTCAGCAGTTGCTTTGGCCTTGGAACTTGAAAGTCTTTCATATTGTTGAATCATGAACACTGATCTTACCTGAGGCAAGTGAGGCCTGCAGTTCTTTAGATGTTGTTCTGGGTTCTTTTATGACCTCCTGGATGAGTCGTCGTTGTGCTCTTGGAGTAATTTTTGTAGGCCGGCCACTACTGGGAAGGTTCCCCACTGTTCCAAGTTATCTCCATTTGTGGATAATGGCTCTCCCCGTGGTTCACTGGAGTTCCAGAAATGGCTTTGCATTCCTTCCTAGACCTATATATGTATGTTACTTTGTTTTTAATCTGTTCTTGAATTTTGTTAGATTTTAGATTGTGGCATGATGTGTGGCTTTTTGTGATCTGTTAGCATGCTTCACTTTGTCAGACAGCTTCTATTTATTTGATTTCTTGATTCAACAGGTCTGGCAGTAATCAGGCCTGGGTGTGGCAAGTGAAATGTAACTCGGCTTTCCAAAAAATTGTGGTTAATCACAGATCATTCATGATTCAGCATGGGAGGGGGCAATTACTTTTTCATACAGCTTTTTTCCCTTAATAAATTAAATAATAATGTGAAAACTGCATCTTGGATTTACTTGGGTTATCTTTGTGTAATATTAAAATTTTTTGATGATCTGAATCAAGTGTGAGAAATATGCAAAAAAATATAAAAATCAGAAAGGGGCAAATACTGTATTTTCTGGCGTATAAGACTACCTTTCACACCGAAATTACACAGCCAAAAAGCGGGGGTCGTCTTATACGCCGGGTGAAGAAGCTGCCAGATGGACATCAGTCCACCGGGCGCTCTGTAAAATTGTAATATATATACAGTATGTGCCGCTCAGCCAATCCCGGTACTCTGATGAATACAGAGCCTGCTAAGCCTGCTTGGATTGGGTAACAACCTCTGCCAATCCGAGCAGGCTACATGAGTCAGAGCGGCGCGGGCTGATGTCACAGCCTCTGCCAATCCGAGCAGGCTTTGTATCCATCAACAGATTAGTAAAATACAATGCCTGCCGTGATTGGCTCAGCGGTCCACACTGTCTCCACACTGTATTCTGAAGTGTACCTGGCGCTACTGTACTAACACAGCATCATATACTGTGTGTACTTGGTGCTCTAAATATTATTAAAGCATCCTGTACTGCACATCCAGCTCCAGATCTCCCCTAAAATACAGGTATGATTTATGGTGCTTTGGAGGAGAGGATTCATTGTTGCTGCCTACCAATTGTGGAATCTCTGGGACTTGTAGTTCACCAGTTTCCTTTTTCTGATGTTAAGTCTGATGTTTTTTTTTTTGTTTCTGATGTTTTTTTGTAAATGGTGTTGCCTCGGAAGGGGGGGTAGTCTTATATGGCGAGTATAGCCCCAAACCTAAGTTTTCACTGGAAAAATAGGGGGTCGTCTTATGCACCCAGTCGTCTTATACGCCGGCAAATACGGTACTTTTTCACAGCACTGTATGTATCTGAGTTTCAATAAAGAGTCTTTCTTTTTCAGTTTACCTCACATCTTTTCTGTGTACGATGTTTGGGGTAAAAACGGCTGGTATTAGCTCTTGGTCTACTTGGAACAGTTTGGAGGGCAGGAGGTGGACAGAAGCACCTAGTCGGGGTGCCAAGCGGTTCCGTCACTATATATATATATATATATATATATATATATATATATATATATATACACACACACAGGGGGTTATTTACAAAGGGCAAATCCCCTTTGCACTACAAGTGCACTGCAAGTGCATTTGAAAGTGCACTTGGAAGTGCAGACACTCTAAATCTAAGGGGTACATCTGAAATGAGGGGAAGCTCTGCTGATTTTATCATCCAATCATCTGCAAGCTAAAATGCTGTTTTTTTATTTTCCTTGCAACTCCCCATCGGATCTACAGCAACTTTGCTTCCAAGTGCAATTTCAGTGCACTTTCAAGTGCACTTGCAGTGCACTTGTAGTGCAAAGTGAATTTGTCTTTAGTAAATAACCCCCATAGTTATACATAATAATATTGGTTGTTTGATTACTCTGCATATCATATCTTCACCACTGTTCTCTCTCCTAAGGAAGCAGGTCTTAGTTCCTGCGAAACAGGTTGAGATACTGTGTGCGGATTTGTTTTTTAACTAACCAATTATAGGTTCATCTATAGGTTCATTCATTTATCAACCAACCAATTATAGGTTCATTGTGGTCCAAAAAGACATGGATGAGCGAGTTTGGGGTGGAGGAAATTGACTGGCCTGCATAAAGTCTTGGCCTCAACCTGAATGAATTAAAGCGGAGACTGTGAGCCAGGCCTTCTTGTCCAACATCAGTGCCTGACCTCACAAATGCGCTTCTGGAAGAATGGTCAAAACTTCCCATAGACACACTTCTAAACCTTGTGGACAGCCTTCCCAGTAGAGTTGAAGCTGTTATGGCTGCAAAGGGTGGGCCAACTCAATATTGGGATATACGGAGACTGGGATGCTATTAAAGTTCATGTGTGCATAAAGGCTGCCATCCCAATAATTTTGGTAATATAGTGTATAATGCATGTCTACTATACTTTTGAATATATTCTCATCTCACATAGAGCAGCAGAAACCCAATATGATTGATTTCCACCCCAAAACAAATATGTATGGGTAGTTTTGCAAAAACAACATATTTCTTTCTTTTTTTTGTAGCAGTAAATTGAGTGTTGGAAGCAGCAGAAAGAAAGTTATCAATGTCATATAAAACTTACCAAACAGGGTCACAGAGCATAGCTTCTATTCAGTAACACACTGGGGTTGAATTACTAAAGGTGCAGCTCTGCATAGAAACCAATCAGCTTCCATTTTTATTTTTTTTTGTCAAAGCTTAATTGAACAAGCTGGTGTTAGAAACCGATTGGCTACCATGCACAGCTTCTCCAGATTTTGCACTCTCCAGTTTTAGTAAATCAATTGCCCTGTATTTTTTTACAAAGATTAACAAATGTCAACCCAGGGTGCATTGAAACATTTTCAAACTACAAGCCCACATTGCGAACCAGAGGCCCCTAAACAATTAGGGGTCTATTAAAAAACATTAGCTGAATGAATGTAAGAAACATTCATACAAGCTGAACAATACTTCACTGTATGTTTTCTAATAGATTTATATTTGTATCATGAGCTCCACCTAGTGACCAAAGTGCTTAATATTTTCAAATTTAAGCATTTCAGAAAACTATAACGCATTTTGACCACTAGATGGAGCTGGTGATACAGAAATTAAAGCTGTGTACTGTACTTATGTATCTGGCAATCTAGTCCTATAGCAAGTTCTGAGTCCTGTATAGAACTTGTGCTGTTGGTTTTATTAGTAAGGGATTGATGGAGATATCCAGTGTGAGGAGGGTTAATGGATCCAATGCTGTTGTAGCATGAAGAGATGTTTTTTTGTTTTTTATACCATGCTACTGGATCTGGTGACTCTTTTGTCACATTTGGGTTTACCTTGTTTTGGGGTTAAGTTCAAGTTTTATTTGTATATATGTAGTTTGTGCACAAATTATGCAAAGGAGGGACTGGTCACAGTTGCTGCTAATGAGTGTGCTGAGGATTCAGCTTTTTAAAGATCCGTCTCTCCTGTGTTCTGTAAGTCATGAATAAGCACTAGCAGTGCAAAACGTGTTGACTGTGTTTCCATGCTCCCACGGTGTCTACTGATGCTGTATATGGTGTTTTAAAGATTATCAATAAAGACAATGCAGTTTTCAAGTGTGTAGCCCTGTATCCTATTGCATTTGTTCCACATGGCTGAATGAGCAGTGCTTGCACCTGAATACACTGGAGGTGAAAGGGACTGTGTGGCGGACCCACCTGGAATAGCAACATACACATATGGAGAGATGCATATATCAGATTTCACAAATGAGGAGCAGCATGAGGAAACATAATATGTTGTCCATTTTTACTGATAATGTGCTGCAATTCAATAAAAAAATGAATGATCAACTGAAAGTGCACTTGGAAGTGCAGTCACTCTAAATCTAAGGGGTAGATCTGAAATGAGGGGAAGCTCTGCTGATTTTATCATCCAATCATGTGCAAGCTAAAATGCTTTTTTTTATTTTCCTTGCATATCCACCTCGGATGTACAGTGACTTTACTTCTTGGTGCTGTTCCCAATGAGCTGTATGATGAGAGGTCATATCTGCACATGTGCTGAAAAAGGCCCACACAGGTGAGCTCTGGGGAGTGAAACAAAGGACAACAGTGCCCTACGCCCATGGAGCTTTGCAATCCTGTAAAAATAGGGTGACTGCTCCCTCCACTTCTTTGCGAGCTTCCCCTGGATGACAGACTTACTGGGTTTGTGCCTCTCTCTCATTTTCCTCCTCTGCTCTATTGGCGACCCTAGTATAGTTAGAGACCTTATTATCATCTCCTCCATCCTCATTTTTCAAGCATATTTTTGGAATATGCTGTGGCTGAAGAAACATACCTACCAATGGGTATTTCCTGCCTGGGGTCCAATCCCTCTTTGCTCTTATTACTCTCCTCCTCAACTGCAGAGCCCATTAATTGCCACATAATTCATCAGACTCCTCCATGACAGCTGCACATGGGTGACAGATGAGTAGGAAAATGAAGGCTTGGTTAGACACTCCACACCTCCTCCATGTGCTCTGGTTGTATAGTATGACCAGCAACCCCAAAATAATTGTAACCCTGCCCTGTCTGAAGACAATGAACCATGTTTATGACCACCACTTTTGCCTGTTGAAACAGAGGTTTGTCTACTCATAGCTGCATGGGGACATTTTATTCTTCCTATAGGACTGACAGGCATAATGCTGATAAGGATGGGCCTATTTCTTATATTTATTTGCAGCTATTGGAATAGCTATATGGTTTGGACTCATTGAAAGATGTTGTGTTTGTGTGTACTGTAAACTGTTGTGTTTGGGTGTACTCAAAATTTCTGAATTTGGTCTAACATCCAACCAGCTATTTTTCAGTTCAAACTTGCTTTTGGACTTAACACTCAGCTAATCTCTAGCACTTGACATATTTACATCAGTCTCCGATAGGACATTTTCCGTCTGAAAATCCGACCGTGTGTATGGGGCATAAGCCACAAGCACATTACAATCTAAGATGCCTATCTTACATTCATGCATACCAGGGCCAATTTAGACAGGATCCAATTTACATACTAGCATGTTTTTGGAGTGTGGGAAACCCACACAAGCACAAGGAGAACATGTAAACTCCATTCAGATAGTGCTGGATAACAGCCATTTTGCTTAATGTTTTGAATACAACTATCTTAGCCCCCGTACACACGGTCGGAAATTCTGACGGAAAATGTCCGAACGGACCATGTTGTCGGAAAATCCGCAACATGTGTGGGCTCCATCTGACTTTTTCCATCGTAATTTGAGATCCTGCTCTCAAATTTTCCAACAACAAAATCCAATCGGATTTTTTCTGATCGTGTGTAGAGAATTCCGACGGACAAAGTGCCACGCATGCTCAGATCAAATTTCGAGATCAAAGTTATTGGCTACTAGCCTCTACGTAGTTCCGTCGTACGCAACGAACGTCACCACGTTACGAATGATCGGATTTTCCGACAACTTTGTCCGACCGTGTGTATGCAACACCAGTTTCGGACAAAATCCATCTGAAAAAATCAGACGGATTTTGTGGTCGGAATTTCCGACCGTTTGTACGGGGGCTAATACGCAAATTTTAGTTGCACAGTATAATTTAAAAAAAATCTGCAGTTGAGTTATAAAACAGGTTAGTGTTGGATATTTTATCTATGGTAAATGTTGTAGTTTCATTTTGTACTGGACCGAGTGGAGTAATGAAAATATAGGTTGGGTTTCTTGGGAGTTTTCTTGTATTCTCAATATTACGTCTATATATCAAGCTTACAACCTACTCTTCAGTTTTTCATTAATAATGCACTCTCTTTAATTACTTTCCTGTTGTCTACAAATTACAAATATTACTATTAAAAGCATATTGAAGGCAGGAAATGGAGGAATATCTGCAATGCAACCATTTAAAATATAGTTGCTTGTAAATTTGAAAAGTGCAGATCACAGAGGCATACAAACATAGCAACAACATTTATTAGTTTCTAGTACAAGGAATACACTGCTTATTATTTTATGCACAACATGAACACTGTATGAATGATGCTAATTTAATGTATGCTATGTAGCTATTTTCTGAGAAATTTCATATTTCTTGGCTAATGATTTGAGGCTGTTCATTTAGTAAAGTAATGTAATGCATAGGGTCAATTTGCAATGTAAATGTTAGTAAATAAGGTGAACTTGTGATCACTTTACAGGCTAGGTTAAAAAAAAGCAGGGTGTGTGAAAGTTACAAGCTAAGGTACATATATTTGAAAATTGATCAGTCTTGATGTACTGATGGCCTATCTGCTTTCTTGTGGCCCTACAATGCCAGGGCAGCACCAGTACCCCCAAAATGACTCCTTTTTGTTCACACAAGTTATGTCTGAAAACACAGCATAGGAATACTTAGAATTACACTCAAAACACACTCTGCCTAGCCACATAGAGAGGCCCAAAATCCAAGGAGCACCCTTTCAAGGAGTATAAATTACATGTAAATTATACATCTAATTTCCTGTCTACCTATCACATTTTTGGAGGCCCTGGAGCACCAGGACATTGGAGACAAGTTTTTTCAAATGTGGGATACCACATGTGTGAGACTTTTTCACAGCCTAGCCACATTGAGGGTCACAACATCCAAGGAGCAACTTCAGGCTTTCTAAGAGTTTTAATTTATGCATATCATTTTCTGACTACCTATCACATTTTTGTAGGCCCTGGAGCACCAGAATAGTGGAAACCACCATAAAATGACCACATTTTGAAAAGCAAACACCCCAAGGTATCTTCTAAGAGTCATGAGGAGTCTTTTGAAGACTTCATTTTTTTGCCACCAGTTTTTATAAAATGCTGAATGAAAATGAAATTGTATTTTTTGTCAATTTAGTAAGATATTTCTCACATACAGCATGGGCATACAACCCAAAACACGCTCTGCTTCTCCTCCTGAGTATGGCAATACCACATATTAGACTTTTTTACTGTCTGGACTGATTATGTACCATCAGCCAATTGCATCAAAACCAATGTACTGTAAGGATTGCCTCTATACAAGTGGGCAGGGAATATAGCTTAGTGTAGCGTCACCTATAGCAGTCCCAGTCCTATAAGGCAAGCCTAGCTTTTTAAGTAAAGGAGGCTAAAGAAAGGAAGAAGAAAAGTGTTCCTTTGGTTCCAGGAGTGCAGTTGTCCAGAGGGGATGGCTGGGACTGGTGTCCCCCAGGAACATAGTCAATCAGACATGCAGATGGGTCAGATAAGGCGAAGGGAGAGACATGGTCATCATATGGGCAAAGGATCAGTCCAGGCAACAGGCAGTGGTCAATTAACAGGCAAATCAGAAACACTGATTCTAGTTACACTGGTCTGGCAACACTATGGCTGGTGTGGTGGTGATCAGAGGACTGTGACTGGTTGCATTATTAGGGCACTATTAGGGTTGATTCACTCGTGAGGTTGAGGGACAGTAAAACCTTGCTGTTGAGCCATGGTTTTAGCACCCATCAACCGTTACCCCCTTAGCTGCAGAGGCAGCGGCTAGGGGTGTACACCTGCCATAGCTGTGATGCTTAGCTTTGTACTTTAGCTTATTCCCCCGTTTCCCTGCCGAACATGACCTATGCAAGTGAATGGGGTTGCTTGTTAGGGATCCAAGGGGGTTAAAGCAGGTGGTGAGGAGACGATACAATGCCCGATTGCCAGATGAAGTCATGTGACAGGTGAAGACATGTGTTCAGCACTGTAAACCGGAAGTTCAGCGTTAGAGAGGTTACTTTGGGAAAGATTTACTAAAGCTGGAGAGTGCAAAATCTTGTGCTGCTCTGTAAAAAAAACAATCAGCAGCTTAATTTAACAAGCTACAAGACTCTACAGAGTCTACAAGACTCTGGTCTGGCCCCACCTAGAGTATGCTGTCCAGTTCTGGGCACCAGTCCTCAGGAAGGATGTACTGGAAATAGAGCGAGTACAAAGAAGGGTAACAAAGCTAATAAAGGAGGACATTAGTTATGAGGAAAGGTTGCAAGCACTGAACTTGTTTTCTCTGGAGAAGTGACGCTTGAGAGGGTATATGATTTCAATATGCAAATACCATACTGGTGACCCCACAATAGGGATAAAACTTTTTTTGCAGAAGGAAGTTTAACAAGACTCGTGGCCACCAAATTAGAAGAAAAGAGGTTTAACCTTCAACTACATAGAGGGTTCTTTACTTTAAGAGTGGCAAGGATGTGGAATTCCCTTCCACAGGCGGTGGTCTCAGCGGGGCGCATTGATAGTTTCAAGAAACTATTAGATAAGCACCTGAATGACCACAACATAAAGGGATAGGGATAGGATAGGGATATACAATGTAATACTGACATATAATCACACACATAGGTTGGACTTGATAGACTTGTGTCTTTTTTTAACCTTACCTACTATGTAACTATGTAAGCTGAGGTTAGAAGCTGATTGGTTACTATGCACAGCGGCACCAGATTCTTTGTTCACCAATTTTAGTAAATCTCCCCCTATGTGTCCCGAGTATTCTAATTATTGCAAGTTTGTTTTATACAAAATGTGAGTGCATTTTTTTAAATAAATAAATGTGTTTTAAACTACTAAACTATGTCAGTATCCATGTGGTTCTGAGTGCTTTTGTTGTGATACAAATGCGGACTGAGCTCTTAAAGTGACAGCTACCCTGAAGGAGTGGAAGTGGACAAAAGATGGTCTTTTGAAAATCTTGGGTCCTCTGATTTAATCTCTGATTAGGGGAAGGTGCAGTGTGACTTATATCTGCTTATAGGTCCAAGAATTAAGGGGGTAGCATCTATCTTCACCAAGGTGGCTTATCACAGTATGGATGTATTTGGGAGTTTGCAGCACTGGGATTCTGGTTCCACTATTCACACATATTAAACATCTTCGTGGAATGGGTGAAGAGATCACTGCATTTGGAACTGTGACTATGCACATGTGAATGTTTTTTTTCCTTGTCAAAAAGATTTTATTTAACATAAAATAGAGTATTTGACAATAGGTTAAGTACATAATATACAACAGAAGTAATGAAGCTCAGAGTTATAAATTCAATACAATGTAAATGATATATTTAACTATAATTACTACTATAACAATAACGCATATTAATGGTATGGTTTACTAAAGGAATTATCTTCTGAAGTAGGAAAGAGCTTCAAAATCATAATAGGAATAGATAGAGAAGAAAGGAAAGATAGGAAGAGAAGAAACTAGGAAGGGAAGAAGAGAGGTCCGCAGGGTCGAGTCGAGGGCCGCCATATCACTCAGAATCCATATACTGTAATCACTTACCCATCAGGTCAGCTACCATGGTAATATAACTTCTTTGTTAAAATTTGATGGTAAATAATTTTTTATCCACGGATGCCATACTTTTTCAAATTTGATAAGCGTGTCAGCTTCAAGAGCTGCCATTTTGGCTTGCGTCATATTGTTGTTCATCCTATTCACTACACACTTGCACAATCAATGAATGGGATTTCCAGGCTCTTGCTAGAGTTTGTTTTGCTGCGGTGAATAAATTAACAATTCATTTAAATTGTGTGTGTGTTAGAAATTCTGACTTTCGATTGATGAGAGCCATTGAGGGATCTGGGGTAATGGATATTCCTAACATTTTAGATGCTAAAGTAAAGATATCATTCCAATAAATTTGAGCTTTGAGACATGACCACCAAATGTGGAAATGTGTTCCTAACTCAGCACATCCACGGTAACAATCTGATGAGTAGTTATGCACATATTTCACTATTCTAGCCGGTACAAGGTACCATCTAATTAGTACTTTATAATTCGCCTCTACCGCTAATATATTGGGAGAGGCTGTTTTGGTTGTTAACCAGACTTGATTCCATTCTGTGGTTTCCAGTGTATGTTCTAAGTCCACCTCCCATTTCTGGACATAAGCTGGTTTAAGTGTTTCAGGTTTAACTAACAATTGAACATATAAGGTTGAAAATATGCCCCTAGCATGAGGGTCGTTTTTACAATATTAATCAAAGTTAGTTAAATTAGTTAGTGAACTGTCTATGGTTAAAAGAGACATAAAGACATTTTTGATCTGGAGGTACCTAAATAGTTCTGATTGCGTGAATGTTTTTTTATGCAATTTTGATTTATATGTGCAATATGTTAGTATGTGATATACAGTATCTCCCAAAAGTACACCCCTCACATTTTTGTAAATATTTTATTATACTTTTTCATGTGGCAACACTGCATAAATGCCACTTTGCTACAATGTAATGTAGTGCGTGTACAGTTTGTATAACAGTGTACATTTGCTGCCCCCTCAAAATAACACAACACACAGCCATTATTGTCTAAACTGCTGGCAACAAAAGTGAGTACATCCCTAAGTGAAAATGTCCAAATTGGCGCCAATTATCTATTTTTCCTCCCTGATGTCATGTCACTCGTTAGTGTTACAAGGTCTCAGGTGTGAATGGGAAGCAGCTGTGTTAAATCTGGTGTTATCGCTCTCACTCTCTCATACTGGTCACTGGAAGTTCAGGCACCTCATGGCAAAGAACTCTCTGAGGATCTGAAAAAAAAGAATTGTTGCTGTACATAAAGATGGTCTAGGCTATAAGAACATTGCCAAGACCCTGAAACTGAGCTGCAGCACGTGGAAAAGACCATGCAGTGGTTTAACAGGACATGTTCCACTCAGAACAGGCCTCGCCATGGTTGACCAAAGAAGTTGAGTGCACGTGCTCAGCGTCATATCCAGAGGTTGTCTTTGGGAAATAGATGTATGAGTGCTGCCAGCATTGCTGCAGAGGTTAAAGGGGCGGGGGGGTCAGCCTGTCAGTGTGCCAGTGCTCAAACCATACGCCGCAAACTGCATCAAATTGGTCTGCATGGCTGACATCCCAGAAGAAAGCCTCTTTTAAAGATAATGCACAAGAAAGCCCGCAAACAGTTTGCTGAAGACAAGCAGACTAAGGACATGGATTTCTGGAACCATGTCCTGTGGTCTGATGAGACCAAGATAAACGTATTTGGTTCAGATGGTGTTTATTTTTGGTAAAAAAATTGCAATAAGCGTATATTATTATTATTATTATACAGGATTTATATAGCGCCATCAGTTTGCGCAGTGCTTTTCAACATCAGGGGAGACAGTACAATTACAATACAGGAGGGATCAGAGGGCCCTGCTCGTTAAAGCTTACAATCTAGAAGGGAAGGTCAAGTGGAAACAAAAAGGTAATAACTGTGGGGGATGATCAGATGGAAAAAATTAAAATACAGTTGTTAGGTGTGGGTAGGATAGGCTTGCCTGAAGAGGAGAGTTTTCAGGGATCGTCTAAAAGCTAATAGAGTAGGAGATAGACGGACCGATTGGGGTAAGGAGTTCCATAGGCTTGGAGAGGCTCTGAAAAAGTCCTGGAGACGAGCATGGGAGGAAGTGATGAGAGCGCTAGAGAGCAGGAGGTCTTGAGAAGAACGAAGAGAACGACTAGGTTGGTATTTTGAGACTAGGTCAGTGATGTAGCTGGGGGCAGACTTGTGGATTGCTTTGTAGGTGGTGGTTAGTGTTTTACATTTAATTTGTTGGGTGAGCGGAAGCCAGTGGAGGGAGTGACAGAGAGGAGTAGCAGAGACAGAGCGGTTGGTAAGGTGGATAAGTCTGGCAGCAGCATTCATAATGGACTGAAGGGGGGTTAGAGTATGCAGAGGTAGGCCAATGAAGAGGGAGTTGCAGTATTCGAGGCGGGAGATGACCAGGGAGTGAATCAAGAGCTTTGTTGCCTCATTGGTTAGAAAGGAGCATATTTTGGAGATGTTTCGGAGGTTGAGGCGGCAAGATTTGGACAGTGATTGGACATGGGGCTTAAAGGAGAGTTCAGAGTTCAGGACTACTCCTAGTACCTTGGCATGTTGGGATGGGCTGATAGTTTGTGCCATCAATTTTGACCGAGAGATCAGGGGAAGAGGCACATGGGGGAGGAAAAATTCTAAGCTCGGTTTTGGATAGATTAAGTTTGAGGAAGTGGTGTGACATCCAGACTGATATATCCGAAAAATATATAATAAAAAATGGTATAAACATGTGTGAAAACACTTGGTATTGCGGTATTCTGGTGGTAAATACCCCACACTATGCTATGATTGGTAAATAAAATACACGACAATCAAGGCCACAATTGCAATAATCACTCTGTGGTCATAACCGAAATGCACTTATATGTATGGAGGGAATAACTCCCGAAGCAGTGATACAACGTGATAACGTGTATAAAGTATCAAATAATCAAATAATCAAATTGTGATAAAGAAAGATACTAATAAAACATCCTAAATTAACCCAATGGCTATATTCATAAGATAGTCCAAGGTGGTGAAGTTCATATATAACACTGTAACGATATTCCTATGACACTTCGTAATGTTCATCGACAGGACATCCTCAAATAATTTGGACGGCGTCTAGAACTGTGTGGTACAGAGGTAAGATTTGGTACGCTTACCGTTATGGATGGACCCACTGACCTTTGGTGAGGGGTCAAACGAGCTTGAGTATGCCGGCAGGTGATGCTTGTAGAATAGTGAGCGAGGAACCAGGATCAGAAGACTGGACCAAGACTGAGCCGGCACAACAGTCTATACTCACCAGATCACGAATGTAGATGCAGCGAACACACTCGGAGGAGCTGTAAGGTCGCTCGATTGCCTTTACCCCAAAAAAAAGGGCTCAATGGGTCAGGACCATGCAAAATAAAAGAGATATAGAGGGCCTCCTCATAGTGTAAAACAATCCGGTCACGGATTAATTTTTATTTAAAATTCTTGTTTGTCAAGTAAAAACGACCAAAGTAAAAACAAAGACAAACCAAGAAGCAAATAAACGCAGTGGTAGTGTGTAGCGTAGCCGCCCGACGCGTTTCGTCTCACAAGACTTCAACAGGGGCATCGTTGAAGTCCCTGTTGAAGTCTTGTGAGACGAAACGCGTCGGGCGGCTACGCTACAAACTACCACTGCGTTTATTTGCTTCTTGGTTTGTCTTTGTTTTTACTTTGGTCGTTTTTACTTGACAAACAAGAATTTTAAATAAAAATTAATCCGTGACCGGATTGTTTTACACTATGAGGAGGCCCTCTATATCTCTTTTATTTTGCATGGTCCTGACCCATTGAGCCCTTTTTTTGGGGTAAAGGCAATCGAGCGACCTTAGAGCTCCTCCGAGTGTGTTCGCTGCATCTACATTCGTGATCTGGTGAGTATAGACTGTTGTGCCGGCTCAGTCTTGGTCCAGTCTTCTGATCCTGGTTCCTCGCTCACTATTCTACAAGCATCACCTGCCGTCATACTCAAGCTCGTTTGACCCCTCACCAAAGGTCAGTGGGTCCATCCATAACGGTAAGCGTACCAAATCTTACCTCTGTACCACACAGTTCTAGACGCCGTCCAAATTATTTGAGGATGTCCTGTCGATGAACATTACGAAGTGTCATAGGAATATCGTTACAGTGTTATATATGAACTTCACCACCTTGGACTATCTTATGAATATAGCCATTGGGTTAATTTAGGATGTTTTATTAGTATCTTTCTTTATCACAATTTGATTATTTGATTATTTGATACTTTATACACGTTATCACGTTGTATCACTGCTTCGGGAGTTATTCCCTCCATACATATAAGTGCATTTCGGTTATGACCACAGAGTGATTATTGCAATTGTGGCCTTGATTGTCGTGTATTTTATTTACCAATCATAGCATAGTGTGGGGTATTTACCACCAGAATACCGCAATACCAAGTGTTTTCACACATGTTTATACCATTTTTTATTATTTAATTTTTATTTTTCCTGGGTCATAATTCTACGGATTCACACCTATAAGCAACACTATTGATATATGGTTTTGTATTTGAATTTTTATAAACATTTCTGATGTGGATTGTTTATACCCATACTTGTTCACCACTGTTATATGGTGGTTAGTCACCAAATTCTGCGCGATGGTATTGTATTAAGGATTCCATTCCCATTTACGGCTATCGATCAGATACACACTGATATATCCGATAGTAAAATAGTGATACGTGAGGAGACTGAAGGAGTGCGTTGAGGGGTAGAGAAATATATTAGAGTGTCGTCAGCGTAGAGATGGTATTGGAAGCCGTGGGAAGCTATCAGCTGACCCAGGGAGGAGGTGTACATTGAAAATAGGAGAGGTCCAAGAACGGAACCTTGGGGGACCCCAACAGAGAAAGGAAGAGGAGAGGAGGCAGTGGAATTGTAGGCACGGTTAAATAAGTAGGTAGAAAACCAGCGAAGGGTACAGTCACGGAGACCAAAGGCATGGAGTTTTTTGAGGAGGAGGGGGTGGTTAACCGTATCGAAGGCAGCAGAGAGGTCCAGAAGTAGGAGTACAGAATAGTGTCCCTTAGTTTTGGCCGTTAGCGGATCGTTTGTTAATTTTAGGAGAGCAGTTTCTGTGGAAAGTTGAGGACAAAATCCAGACTGAAGGGGATCAAGAAGGCCATCATCAGCGAGGTGAACGCTCAGTCGGTTGTAGACTAGGCGTTCAAGGAGTTTGGATAAAAAGGGGACCAAAAAGTAAAAAACTAAATAAAAGGGATAAGCAAGAGAATGGAAAAAATGAAGGCTGCGCTAAATATGTGAACAACAACAGTGATTAATTGTTAAATGACAAATGGTAGTGGATTGGTAAATAAAGTGGCAGTGGGAAATGAAAACTGCTATTTGATTGGCCCAACAAGTGATATACAATAAATAAAATAAAATATATGTCCAAGTGGCGACCCAACAGGTGATATACAATAAATAAATAAATAAAAACATGTGAGTGCAAAATATGTTAAATTGACCCAACAGGTGGATGGAATGAATTAGCAAATGTCCAAGGATGATCAGTCAAGTGCAGCATAGGTGACTTCACGGTGACTTTTCAGGAATTCAGATTAAAGTGACAAGTGCTTGTAGTAATCCCTCCACCAGAAAGATTGCAGGCTTACCAGACTGTAGAAGGGAAAACGCATGTGGCTAATACCCAGCCAGGGCCTTGTCCTCCAATGTGGCTCGATTGCACCCCTCACAGTATCCAGGAGACTACTCGCTTCAAGTGTAGGTGAACGCGAGGAGAGTTGTGAAAGCTATTTGATCTCCAGGAAACGGGGGGGAAGATGGGTGGGTGTGCCTATAGGCACAAAGGTAGTATTTGAAATTTGCGGCCGGCCGGCAGCAGTACCCCCGCCCGTGCTATAGGACGAGTGTGGGACACGGGCGGCGTAGACCGCTTATATACAAAACAGAGAGCCTCGATCTGGATGGTGAGAGACATTTAATCTCCATCTTGGAGGCTGGCAAATCGAGGGAAATACCCTTGTTGAGCAGGACACTAATGCTTAACTATATACTCTAAAGTATACACAGTACAGATGTACGAGGGGTGCAACGTATGTCTGTAAATTAGTATGAAAAACTACATTACCCATCATCCTACCTGGCGTAACCATATTAGCTCACGTCCTTATGTAAACACCAGAAGTCTTCACTGTCCGATCTCACATCGAAAAAAAGGCAAATTGCAAAACAAACATGGGTAATGCCAGTAATAGATGACCACCGGAATTTAAAGAGGGCAGGCTACCTGGTATATAATGACACTCTTAGGGGACCGGGGTTTGCAAGTGGTGCAGCAACGGCACAAATTTAGCCACAACTTGAGTGCCTATGGGAAACAGTCTAACTATAGAAATCCCAGGGGTGGCATCATCCTCTGCACATTAGCCCATTAAAAGTACCAGTTTGGAATGAACAAAGATGTATCATGATTGAACGGGTAAATACCATAAGGAATATAAGGGGCCAGACGGCCACTCAATTCGTGTATGATTGAAATGTGTGAAAGATATGGATTGGTCGGTGTCTGTCAAAGTTCCCTAACGTAAGGAACGTGTGACTGAGATCATCCTTGTACAGATTTATTTGTGTAATCAATCAAAAATAGAGTGTTGGAGGGGTCCCTGTTATGTGTGGTCAGGTAGTGCTTTGAGACTGAGTGTTTGGTGTAACCTCTTTGAATATTATTTATTTTATTGAACCCTGAGACGTTTGATACTTGCAGCAGGTAGACAAGCCCCTCAGTAGTACACGTAATAAAAGACTCAATTTTATAGCTTTTAGATGTTACAGTAGAAGAACATTACAGTGAAAGATATGGAGGTAACGACTCTGGCTATAATATCCCCACCCATAATCAGTTTTTTCCTCTGAGAGATGGAAGTAATGGAGATAACTTTGGTTTTGGCGGGGTGAATAATACCATTTACCCAATTAATGCGGGCAGACAGGAACTTAATGCTCCCACTGAACGTAATCCCCAGGGGTGGGATTTTCACAGGCCAAACCAAGGTATCAAACGAGCCGTAGAAAGAAAAGAGGAACTAGAGGGGGGAGGCGTAGCCACTCCCAAAAGGAAAAAGGTGTAAGTGGTGAGGGTATTTTTAATTTGAGTTCCCATACCCTTACGGATTCTGAAATTTGCTCCACCGAAAGGTCTGAGCAAATTTCAGACCTATATGGATGTGCACTGATATGTGCGCAAGTTGAACATAAAAAGACATTTCTTGTCGAACCCCATTAATACTAATAGGTTTAACCCCCCAGGTGCTCTTGCCCCTTCCATTAAGGTGTTTAGAGAGATGGTATACAGTCCTTATGTGACAATAAGGAATTGGTGATACGCCCCGCCGACAAGGGCAGTTGGCCCTCCAAGGGCGAAGTAGGAATAGAGACGTCTCGGGTGGGCAAGTACAATGGACAGTATTTTCGCCAGGACAGGGGCGTAGCCATGGGGGCTAAGTACGCCCCTAGCCTGGCGAATCTGTTCATGGCCCAATGGGAGGAGGACGCCATCTATTCCTAATCGAGATCTGAGATCATCCTATGGGCACGCTATATAGATGACGTCCTCCTCCTGTGGCAAGGTACTAAGTCATCCTTGGAGACCTTCATGGCTGAGCTAAATAGTAACGACAGAGGCATACATTTGTCGTTTGAGGCGAGCCAAGAAGCGATCCACTTTTTGGACTTGAGGATAGAGATTAAAGACAGTCGGTTTGTCACCTCTACCTTCTTCAAGTCCACAGACAGGAATTCTTATATTCCTAAGGGGAGTTGCCATCACCCTTCATGGCTTGGCTCTGTCCCCAAGAGCCAATACATGCGTTTGAGGCGGAATTGTACCGAACATAACCAATTCCTAGTACAAGCTAAAACCCTCACTTCCAAATTCATCGATAAGGGTTATGACCCTTTATCTCTTCAAGACACCCTCCACCAGGTGTCCTTGATGGATAGGTCATCCCTGTTGGAAGTTAAAGGGCCAACTAATGATGTGAGGGATACGGTAGGAGTTCCCTTTATCACCAACTACTCTAACCAATATCATAACATCAGCCGCATTATACAAAAACATTGGCATATTTTGGGGAACAACGCACTTCTGAACACTATTCTTCCCGACAGACCACGGGTGGTGTTCAGGGGTGCTCCATCGCTCAAGGACAAGATAGCACCTAACATTTTGAACCCCCCAACTGGAGCCCCCCATTTTTCTTCTACTGTAACATCTAAAAGCTATAAAATTGAGTCTTTTATTACGTGTACTACTGAGGGGCTTGTCTACCTGCTGCAGTGCCCGTGTGGCCTGCAGTATGTGGGCAGGACTAAACGTCCCCTCAGGGTTCGACTCAATGAACATATAAATAATATTCGAAGAGGTTACACCAAACACTCAGTCTCAAAGCACTACCTGACCACACATAACAGGGACCCCTCCAACACTCTATTTTTGGGAATAGAGAAGTTTGATCCACATTGGAGAGGAAGTAATCTCGTCAGAAGTATATCTAGGTCAGAGATGTCGTGGGTGCATAGATTAAAAACCCACACCCCTCAAGGGTTGAACATCGATGTAGATGTGAATGCATTCATCGACAATGCCTAGATTACATCATGTTTTTTGCATCTTTGTTCATTCATTTAAGTTTGGTCAAACTGGTACTAGCACTTTAATGGGCTAGCATGTGCAGAGGATGATGCAGACTTTTACATTGTTGCCCTGGGATTTCTATCTTTAATAGTTAGACTGTTTCCCATAGGCACTCAAGTTGTGGCTCCATATACTGCCCCGCTCCCCCGGTCAACTTGTGCCGTTGCTGCACCAGGCTGACGGGAGGATGCCGGGTATGATAGTCCTCTCTCTTGATACCTATACTGTTGTCCACTCACCCCGGTATGCCCCTAAGAGGTGTAAGATGGGCAATTATAACATTTCTTATATATACATTTTTACACTGCCTGTGGGTGACCAGGTAGCCCTGCAGAGTTTTTTTTGCCATCTTTAAATTCCGCCCGTGGTCAATACAGATTTCTATTACTGGCATTACCCATCCAATGTTTGTTTTGCAATTTGCCTTTTTTTCGATGTGAGATCGGACGGTGAAGACCGTTCTGGTGTTTACCTTTCAATATTCACTTAGATCCGCCCACTTTCCTTTTGGAGGACGTGAGGCGTAATATGGTTACGCCAGGTAGGATGATGGGTAATGTAGTTTTTCATACTAATTTACAGACATACGTTGCACTGTGTCTACGTATTACTTACCATTTACTATTTTTAAAGAACCCTTTAGTGAGTCCTCGTACATGACAGTGTACTGTGTATACTTTAGAGTATATAGTTAAGCATTAGTGTCCTGCTCAACAAGGGTATTTCCCTCGATTTGCCAGCCTCCAAGATGGAGATTAAATGTCTGATATCTCACCATCCAGATCGAGGCTCTCTGTTTTTGTATATAAGCGGTGCGTCAGTACGCCGCCCGTGTCCCATGATTACGTCACTCTCTGACGAAACGCGTAGGGAGGAGCGACGTGCTGACGTCACCGTGCTTTACGTCCTATAGCACGGGCGGGTACTGCTGCCGGCCGGCCGCAAATTTCAAATACTATTTTATCTACCATTTTATTCATTTTCGTTTTTGCCTTTGTGCCTATAGGCACTTTTTATTCCAATAAATCCCTCGGATCCCACCCATGGTGTGTCCCCTTCTCTTTTTTTCATATTCGGGCCAAAATCCCCCCCGTTTCCTGGAGATCCATGGAATAGCTTTCACAACCTAGAGGCCATGATCCATTACCATCAGTGGTAAGTCTCGCGTTTACCTACACTTGAAGCGAGTAGTCTCCTGGATACTGTGAGGGGTGCAATCGAGCCACATTGGAGGACAAGGCCCTGGCTGGGTATTAGCCACATGCGTTTTCCCTTCTACAGTCTGGTAAGCCTGCAATCTTTCTGGTGGAGGGATTACTACAAGCACTTGTCACTTTAATCTGAATTCCTGAAAAGTCACAGTTTTCAACACGTTGAAGTCACCTACTGCTGCACTTGACTGATCATTCAGTTCACTTGGACATTTGCTATTTCATTCATTCCATTTATTGCATATCACCTGTTGGGTCATCATTTAGCTCACCTGGACATTTTGATATTTTGATATTTTATTAATTTATTTACTGTACATCACATTTGCCATTTTTATTTATTTATTTATTGTATATCACCTGTTGGGTCATCATTTAGCTCACTTGGACATTTTGATATTTTATTTTATTTATTGTATATCACTTGTTGGGCCATCTGACTGGTTGTGTCCATCATGGACATATAGCAGTTTTCATTTCCCCACTAGCCACTTTATTTACTCACATTGAGTGAGACACGCTCACTACCATTTGTCATTATTTTGGTTACAATTAATCACTGTTGTTGTTCACATATTTTTTATTATTTAGCGCAGCCTTCCTTTTTTCCATGGGCGGACAAGTGCATGTTTTAAGGAGTTGGGGAAGATGCCAGAAGAGAGGGAGAGATTGAAGATGTGGGTTAGAGAGTGTAGAATAGAGCTAGAGGGTGACTGTAGCATTTATGAGATAACAGGATCCAGAGGGCAGGTGGTAAGATGGACGTTTGCAAGTAATTTAGCAACCTCTTCTATAGTGGTGGAGTTGAAAGAGGGAAGTAATGATTGTACCTGTGGACATGAGGTGTAAGAAATGGAGGGTGTCTGAACAGAAGAGATCTCCTTGCGAATTGTATCAATCTTCTGTTTGAAGTGATTGGCGATCTCCTGAGCAGTGAGTGAGTTGGTGGGTGGAGGCAGTGGAGGGCGAAGTAGAGAGTTGAAGGTAGAGAAGAGTTGACGGGGACAGGATGATAAGTTTTTAATGAGAGTGATGAAATAGGTCTGCTTGGCAGTGAGGAGGCTGGAATTGTATTTTTTGAGACTTATACTGGCTGAAATCTTTCTGGGACTAAGTCTTACGCCACAGGCGCTCGAGAGCACGGCTGTGTTTTTTCAGACTTCTAGTGTGATCTGTTTGCCAGGGTTGAAGGGGGCGGGGCCTGATTCTGTGTGTAGAGAGGGGGGCCAGTGTGTCCAGTGAGGCTAGAAGTGAAGTGTTGTAGACAGAAGTGGCTAGGCTGGTGCAGGACAGAGGTGCGATTTTGCCATAGAGGTGGTCAGTAGCGGAGTAGAGAAGAGAAGGGTTGAGATGGCGAAGGTTTCTACGGGTAACCGTTAGGTGTTTGGAGGGAGAGGAGGCGGAGGAGAGGGAGAGACTGAAGTTAATTAGGTAGTGGTCAGAGAGAGGGTAAGGATAGTTGGAGAGGTTGCATGGAGTGCATAGGTGGGAAAAGACCAGGTCAAGGGTGTTGCCTTCAGAGTAAGTAGGAGCATGTATCCATTGCAATATATCCATTGCAGTATATTGATTGGTTTGCACAAACATTATAGTGTCTACAAAATAGGGGATAGATTTATGGCATTTTTATTAATTCTTTTTTTGCTAGTAATGGTGGTGATCATCAATTTTTAGCGGGACTACAACATTGAGGCGGACAGATCAGACACTTTTGACACTTTTTTGGAACCATGTTAGAGACATTTATACAGCTATCAGAGCTAAAAATAGCTGCTGATTAGTGTATAAATTTCACTGGCAGGGAAGGGGTTAACACTAGGGAGCGATCAAGGGGTTAAGTGTTCCCTAGGGAGGTGTTTCTAACTGTGGGGGCAGTGTAGTGATTGGGGGAGGAGACAGATCACTGTTCCTAATCACTAGGAACAGACAATATGTCTGTCCTCCCCTGAAAGAACGGGGATCTGTCTGTTTACATTGACAGATCCCCATTCTGTCTCTCTCAGGAGCAATCGCGAGTGGCCAGCAGACATCCCGGCCGCCGGCCACATGCATCGGCTCCAGCGGCGTGCCCCCTAGTGGTCTTAAATCGGCCAACGTACCATTTGCCCAGGAGAGCCCACCTGCCGCAGTGTAACTGCGGCGGCTGGTCTTTAAGTAGTTAATGACTGTGTGTTGAGTTATTTTGAAGGGACAGCAAATATACACTGTTATACAAGCTGTACACTCACTATTTTACATTGAAGAAAAGTGTAATTTCGTCAGTGTTATCAATAAAAAGATATAATAAAATATTTACAAAAATGTGAGGGGTGTACTCACTTTTGTGAGATACTGTATATAGTTCTCTATATAAAGCAACTTTACATCACGATGTTGTTGACTAAGACTGGTGTGGTGGTGATAAGGAACACTGTTGCTGGCATACACTAGTCTGCTGACATTGTGACTGGTGTGCGGGTGATCAGGAATATTGTTTATAGATACACTGGTGTGGCGACACCACAAAGCAAGTACACACTGTAGAAGGTTATACTTTCTTTATTTTCCATCTGAGAGGTTTACAAACACTTTAAGGGAATAATTTCTCCATTTAGCATTATTCTGGACTGGTAATAGTATTCACCAACATCTCCTTAGGCCATGACAATTCATTTTTTTATTTAAAAAATACAATAGTATGTGATATCAGCTAGGCTTTGTTAACTTTTTGACACTCTTTGCTTAATAGAAAACTACAGCAATTCATTTGGTGTGGCAAAGAGTGATCTCCATTATGCACCAATGTTGCTTTTAGGTGAAGGGTAAAGATGTATGTAGTAAATACTTATATATTACTAACCCATTATTACATTTGTGTTTTCCGAAAGATCATAACTTAAGCCCCATACACACGAGCGGATTATCCGAGGACCAGGTCCGTCGGATCATGTCTGTCATACTTTGTCCGATGTTGGTTTTGCGTACACACGGTCGGACAAAGTTGTCGGAAAATCCGATCATTCTGAACGTGGTGACGTTTGTTGCCTACGACGGGACTACGTAGAGGCTAGTAGCCAATAGCTTTGGTCTTCTAATGTGATCTGAGCATGCGTAGCACTTTGTCCGTCGGACTACCATACACACGATCGGATTTGGTGTGATCGGACCTTGTTGTCAAAAAATCTATCCAGCAGGAGATAGGACTTTGTCCGTCGGACAATCCGACGTACACTGTCCGATGGTGCATACACACGGTCGGATTTTTCGACAACATTGTCCGATCGGACAGAATCCATGCGAAAATCCGACCGTGTGTATGGGGCTTTAGACTTTTATTGATAATGAGGTCAAGGTCCTTCAGTTCATATTCTGTAACCAATAGAGATAATTGAACCACTGTCCCATATGTAAATGTTCAAAACCATTGTCAATATGTGTACACAGCAGGTACACTAAAGACTCACTTGCAACATATAATGCTGTTTCATGCAGTGATTTATCACTTAGCTAGAAAATGATTTTATTGTGATTTCCTTTTTATGGTTTTCTTAGTCTGTAGGGCTGAATCTAAACCCATTTAGACTTGTCTGAAGGTACTGTAAATTGCAATGAATGCTGCCTAAAAGCATTCAATTAGATAAGAAAGAGAACCTTAGGGGCAATAGTATCCTTTGCAAACCAGTGACTCTTGCAGAACACATACACATGGAAGATTGGCGTTATAACAATAATAATATCCATCCTGCATGTGAAGCTGCTGACTCTAAATTGGATTTCCCCACTTCTAAGTAGATGGATACACTACCTGAGGGAAATGGATATTGAGCACGTGTATGGCACAAATAGCTTTCTAAAAGTCATTAGATAAGCCAAAAGGATGCTTGCAAAGTGGCAGTTTTGTGTTCTCTTTTCACAATCTGTCTCAAATGGAAAGATTTAAGTTTAGTTTATTTGCCACTTGAGTTAGTACAAGAGCTGTGGTTCATTTATGTTTACAGACTGCCAGTGACTGATCTTTTCTTTAGTGTCTTTACATATCACAATCTGAAATACTGAACTGGAATACAAAGTAATAGATTAATTACATTTCCCTCTAAGGAAATTATTCATTTGGCTCACGCTTTCTATTTTATAGCACTTGATTATTAGGGATGGTCCTGATGTTCGCCCATTCACCGAAGCCCGAACATGCATTATGGGGTGTTCCGCAGCACTCAAATTTGCCGCAAACGCCCCATAATGCACTGTGAGATCGCAGTGCATTGATGTCTGATGATTGGCCAAAGCATGCACCTGACCTGCATGCTTTGGCCAATCACAGCACACTCTGCTATGAGAGTCATGATTGGCCAAAGGCAGGGTGCCTTTAGCCAATCATGGATCCGGGGGCTAAGTTCACGCCCCACGCTATATAAGGCTGCTTACGCGGTGGCTGTATATAGTGTTATGCTTATGAATGAGAGAACGTTAGCTAGTGGCATGCAGGTAGTTTAGTATATATATATATATATATATATATATATATATATATATATATATATTATTGTTATTAAAGTTACTTATATAGCGCCATCAATTTACACAGCGCTTTACATATACATTGTACATTCACATCAGTCCCTACCCTCAAGGAGCTTACAATCTAAGGTCCCTAACTCACATTCATATACTAGGGCCAATTTAGACAGAAGCCAATTAACCTACCAGCATGTCTTTGAAGTGTGGGAGGAAACCGGAGTACCCGGAGGAAACTCACTCAGGCACAAGGAGAACATGCAAACTCCAGTCAGGTAGTGTCGTGGTTGAGTGTGCTACCCACTACACCACTACACCACTGTGCCACATATATATATATATATATATATATGTATATATATATATATATATATATATATATATATATATATATATATATATATATATATATATAGTCAGTGTAGTGTAGACTATATATACAGTGCAGGCAGTGTAATATATATATATATATATATATATATATATATATATATATATATATATATATATTGTAGGGGATCAGGGGGTGAACAGCGGGCTCAGAGACAGTCCATTAAAAATAAAAATGGCTTATATTCAGCAAAACATCAAACAAAAAAAACAGACATAAGGCCAGGTAGACTTGTCTTGGCAAGCAGGTACAGCTCACAGTTCATGGCTCCAAAAAGCTACAGTCTTTACATGGTTCACAGTTCATGGCTCCAAAAAGATACAGTCTTTATATGGTTTGTTTTTAAGCTCACCCAGCAGGTACACCGTCCAGCAATGGACACTTCCACACAGCATGCGGCTGTGTCTCTTTCTCCTACACAAACAGCTCCTCTCTGACATTTTCAACACACCTGAATATAAGCAGGTCTGAAGGGGAAGTACCTGCCCTCTTCAATTAACCCCTTCCTAACCCTGCCCCAGGCTGACCCTCTACATATCCCCCCCTCTGTTCCAGGCCAGGGGTCTGGACACCACTAACCCAGTGGCAGTAGACCCGGGAAAGGGCATCCGCATTCTGATGTACCTTTCCCGGTCTATGTACCACTACAAAGCTGAAGTCCTGTAGAGCAAGGAACCACCGGGTGATTCTGGAGTTTTTATCTTTATTTTGGGCCATCCACTTAAGGGGCGTATGATCTGAAACTAACTTGAAGGGTCGGCCCAACAAGTAGTAGCGAAGTGTCTCCAAAGCCCATTTTATTGCGAGACACTCCCTTTCCACAATGGAATAATTCCTCTCAGCTGGCGTGAGCTTCCGGCTCAAGTACACAACAGGGTGCTCATCCCCCCCAACTATCTCAAAGGGTCCTTGCCACTTGGCGAGAAACTTACTCTCGACGGTAGGCACTAAGACCAGCACCCGATCCCCAGGTTTAAACTCTCTAATCTTGGCAGATCGGTTGTACACACGACTCTGGGCGTTTTGCGCAGCCTGCAAATGTTCCCGTACTATGGGCATAACTTTTGTTATTCGGTCCTGCATTTGAGACACATGTTCTACCACACTCCGATACGGGGAAGCTTCCTGTTCCCACGTCTCTTTCATTATATCCAGTAGTCCACGGGGGTGTCTCCCATAAACCAGCTCAAAGGGGGAGAATCCCGTGGAGGCCTGGGGTACCTCTCTTATGGCAAACAACAAGGGAGGCAACAAGCAATCCCAATCTCGACCATCCTCCTCAACTGCTTTCTTTAGCATTCCCTTTAAGGTTTTGTTGAACCGCTCCACTAACCCATCAGTTTGTGGGTGATACACTGAAGTCCGCAAGTGTTTAATCTTAAACAGGTTACAGAGTTCCTTCATCACTTTTGACATGAAAGGGGTACCTTGGTCTGTCAAGATCTCGGATGGGAGCCCTGTTCTCATGAACATCTGAAACAACTCCCGTGCGATGACCTTGGATGAGCAGTTTCTTAAAGGGACCGCTTCCGGATACCTGGTGGCATAGTCAAGGACAACTAAACTGTATTGGTGTCCCCTAGCTGACTTTGGTAAGGGGCCCACCAAGTCCATGGCTATGCGATCAAAGGGAACCTCGATAATTGGAAGCGGTACCAGCGGACTGCGAAAATGGGGTGTTGGAGCGGTTCTTTGACAGGTAGGGCAGGACTCACAGTAGTCCTTAATTTCTCGATAGACACCGGGCCAATAGAAACGCTGTAAAACCCGTTCCTGAGTTTTAGCCGCTCCAAGGTGACCCCCAAGTACATGACTATGAGCCAAATGCAACACCTTAGAACTAAAAGGTTTGGGTACCACCAGTTGTTCCAACACTTCTTGATTGACCTTAGTTACTCGGTACAACAAGTCATGATTCACAGCAAAATGGGGGAACTTCACGTCTGCCCCAGGGTGCTGTGGTTCACCATTTAAGACCCTGGCCTGTTCCCTGGCGGGGATCAAAGTGGGGTCCCTCATCTGAGCACTAAGGAAATCTTCCCGGGAGCCCCCAAGATCTGACATATCTGGCTCAGAGGAGGTACTTTCCACTTCCAATCCCGCAAACACCTCCAGGGGACCGGGCTCACTTCCTGCAGGTTCAGCAACCTGGTACTGATCCTTAGTAACATCCTCCTGCAATACAGTTTTATTTACCACCTCTGTGGATTCTTGGTTTTTGGGGGAAACCCCCGTACCTTTGAGCTTTTGCTCATACAAGTCCCAAAACATGGGGCAGTCTCGCCCGATTAGTAAATCATGAGGTAATCCCGGGACCACCCCAACTTTTAGTGTAGCCGTTCCTGCTGGTGTACACAGGGTCACACAGGCCACCGGATAGTTTTTAACATCACCATGCACACAGATGACCCCAACCTGTTCCCTTGGTACCAGCTTTCTTGGCAACCCGTCCGATCGGAGCAGGGTAACGACACTCCCAGAGTCAAGGAGCGCTACCACCTCCTGTCCATTGACCCGCACCACACACTCATGCGGATTTAGGTTGGTTGCAGCACATAATGCATGGACATACATGGAGCGACGGCGACCCATGTCACACTCCATTGGTTCTTCCCGACTTGGGCACTGGGCCGCCAGATGACCCAGTTGATGGCAGGACCAACAGCGAACCTCACGGAGTTCCCCCTGTCGGTTCCCTGGAAACTTAGGTCCTGATGTGCTCCTGGTAGTTGTATTATCCCTCCGAGCAGCCACTATGCGATCCCTGGGAAGCCCACTGGTGCTGGAACGCACTTCTTTGAAACGGGCCAGCTCTCTTGTGACAGAGGGACTCTCCTGGAACTTTTCCGCACAACTGTAGCGCTAAACAGCTGTAGCCATCTCATCCAGGGACTGAGGCTCGGACTGAGCCACCCATCGGTGGAGGTCCCTAGGTAATCCATGCAGGAAACGATCGAGTGCGACTCTTTCCACAATCTGAGTGGGTGTCTTTTCCTCAGGTTTCAGCCAATCTTGCAACAAGTGCATCAGGTGGTAGAGCTGCGCATGGGCAGGCTTAGCCTTGTCAAAGCGCCAGCCATGGACTCGGTTCGCCCTTAAAGTGACAGTCACTCCTATCCTTGCTAGGATTTCTGCTTTCAGCAGTTTATAATCACGTGCAGCTTCAGGGGCCAAGTCACAGTACGCTTGTTGGGGGTCTGCGGTCAGGAAAGGAGCCAGTACATCTGCCCAGTCTTTATCAGGCAGACCTTCCCTTGCTGCAACCCGCTCAAACATAGCCAAGTATGCTTCCACATTATCCAAGGCCGTCATCTTTTGCAGGGTCCGCTGCACTGCCTTCCGGGGGTTACTCTTTACAGCGGGGTCACCTTTCATCATTTCAGCCTGCTGGGTCACCGCCTTTTGTAATCCCGCTATCTGTTCACTCAGTAAGCGATTTGTTTCCTGTTGCACAGCGACTGTCTGCACCAGGATCTGCTCCTGCCGAGCCTGTGCTTGTACCAGGGCTTGCTGGGCCTCCTGATGGCGGGCCTGCGCTTGTGTATTAGCCAGTACCAGCTGCTTAACCACATCCTCCATGGCTTGTTCAGACGTTTTCACTGTCTGTGCGGCTTTAACCCAGGACATGGGATTAGACTGGACCCTTCAAACTGCCCGCATTCTCCACCAATTGTAGGGGATCAGGGGGTGAACAGCGGGCTCAGAGACAGTCCATTAAAAATAAAAATGGCTTTTATTCAGCAAAACATCAAACAAAAAAAACAGACATAAGGCCAGGTAGACTTGTCTTGGCAAGCAGGTACAGCTCACAGTTCATGGCTCCAAAAAGCTACAGTCTTTACATGGTTCACAGTTCATGGCTCCAAAAAGATACAGTCTTTATATGGTTTGTTTTTAAGCTCACCCAGCAGGTACACCGTCCAGCAATGGACACTTCCACACAGCATGCGGCTGTGTCTCTTTCTCCTACACAAACAGCTCCTCTCTGACATTTTCAACACACCTGAA
Source organism: Lithobates sylvaticus (assembly GCA_028564925.1). NCBI lineage: Eukaryota > Metazoa > Chordata > Amphibia > Anura > Ranidae > Lithobates > Lithobates sylvaticus. The sequence continues at coordinate 357,783,437 of CM053027.1, read as the reverse complement.
TATAAGCAGGTCTGAAGGGGAAGTACCTGCCCTCTTCAATTAACCCCTTCCTAACCCTGCCCCAGGCTGACCCTCTACAATATATATATATCTACAGTGCAGCCAGTGTACAGTGTTTAATACAGTGTATTGAAGGGGTTAGGGGGAACCTACGCCACCTACGCCACTTCCTGTCCCCGCGCGCTGTCTGCCGGGACACACACGGGTCCCAGCAGACAGCGCTGACGATTCTCATTGCACTGCGCGACTCGGGCATGCGCAGTAGGGAACCGGGAAGTGAAGCCGCAACGCTACACTTCCTGATTCCCTCACCGAGAATGGCGGCGGCAGCAGCAGAGAGCCGAGCGATTGATCAGCCTCTGCTGCCGACATCGTTGAAACCTGTGACAGGTAAGTGTCCATTTATTAAAAGTCAGCAGCTGCAGTATTTGTAGCTGCTGGATTTAAAAAAAAAATAATTCAGGTACAGTCCCGCTTTAAAGACAAAGCCCTTTCTTTTTTTTAAGTTTACATTTTTATTCACCTTTTTTACAGTTCACAATTATAACTCTTTTTAATACAAAAACATACAATAGGGCATTGTCTTATTACTAAAAAAACAAGAAGCCAATTCTCATTAACACAAAGTCATGTTTTACCCAGGGATTGCTGCAACTTAACTTCCTATAGTCAGTTCCCTATGCTGCATCCAGCTCATTTACCTTATGTGTTGTCAATTTATTACTCCCCTCCCTCTTCCCCACCCCACCCCTCCCCGTCCCTTTGTATTGATGCATTTATATTTAACTACTCCCTATCACTTATTCTCTATAAGCATTTCAGTGATCTATTCCGACAAAGCCCTTTCTGACTCTTTTTGTTTACATGAAAAATATTTTTTTTTTGCTTGAAAATGACTTTGAACCCCCAAACATTATATCTTTTTTTTAAAGCAAAGGCCCTACAGATCAAAATTTGGGTGTTGCCATTTTTTTCACACAGTATTTGCGCAGATGTAAAATATAAAAGATTACTTATGCCAAGTAAAATGCTTTCCCAATTTCCCAATGGCGCTGTTTATATCCAGCAAAACCTAAGTCATGAAATGCTCGTTGCTTACGGTTTCCTTGGCCATAGAGATTGGAGCTGTTCTGGTCTCCGATCAGCTCTATGGTCAGCTGACAGAACCAGCGGCTGCATTCTCTGGTTCTCTGGTTCCATGTTGGGACAGGAAAGCCAGAGAAAACCATGGAAGACGGGGGGGGGGGGGGGGGCGATGTTCCATCCCAGTGCATGTAAAAGCAGTCTAGAGGCTGATTAGCTGCTAGGATTGCTTTTACATGAAAGCCGACCGCTGGCTGAAAAGAATGATATCAAGATGATACCTAAACCTGCAGGCATCATTCTGGTATAACCACTCAAAGTCTAGCAACATACCAGTACGTTGCTGGTCCTTGTTGGGCATATATTGTAATGTTCTTTTTTTTCATGCAGCCTGTGGGCTGAAGGATAAAAAGAGATTGATCGGTGGGTATGCCCACCATTAGAATACCGCCCTTCATTCACCCACTTCTAATTATGGGCATTTATGCACCATTTTTTTTTTTTAACTGTGGTGGTCTAATCACCTCCTACAGCACTGGAGTCGCTGATTGACGTATCGTGAGAGTAAACACTGTTGCTGTCAAGATAAATAAATCAGTGCTGCAGCTGAATGGGTAGCCTGCTAAGCAAATGATGGTTAACAATAAAACAAAGTAACGTTACAGTATAACAGACATACCATACCTGTAAAGCAAATACTATAAAAACGTTAAAAAGAAAATATTATTTTAAAGTGCAAATGCTCAAAGTGCATCAACCAATGTCAGGAAACGCAATCATATACATATTGTTTAAAATGATGTGTCAAGTCCACAAAATATCTGATTGAGTATTCAATCAAAGTGAATAATCAAAAATATGCATGTGAATCTTCCCGTTTTTGATCAACAACAAAGAGTAGATCTTCCATCACCATCACATGTCACACATCCTACTCACCAAAATCCCATGACACCCATTACAGGTAGGGATGGGCTGCCTGTTCGAGTCAAACATGATTTTGACTTGAACATTGGCTGTTCACTCGTTCGCTGAATAGCGAACAATTTGCGGTGTTTGCGGCAAATTTGAAAGAAATCAAAAGTGGGAGAATTCAAAAGTACTAATTTTAAAGGCTAATATGCAAGTCATTGTCATAAAAAGTGTTTGGAGACCTGGGTCCTGCCCCATGGGACATGTATCAATGCAAAAAAAAGTTTTAAATACGTCCGTTTTTTTTGGGAGCAGTGATTTTAATAATGCTTAAAGTGAAACAATAAAAGTGTAATATTCCTTTAAATTTCGTACCTGGGGGTGTCTATAGTATGCCTGTAAAGTGCCGCATGTTTCCTGTGTTTAGAAAAGTCCTTGCACAAAATGTCATTTCTAAAGGAAAAAAAAAATTATTTAAAAGTACTTGCGGCCATAATGAATTGTCGGGTCTGGGCAATACAGATGAAAGTCATTGAAAAAAACGGCATGAGGATTCCTCCCAGTCCATTACCAGGCCCTTTGGGTCTGGTATGAATATTAAGGGGAACCCCGAACCAAAATTAAAAACATTTTTTGCGTGGGGTTCCCCCCAAATTCCATTACCAGGCCCTTCAGGTCTGGTATGGATTTTAAGGGGAACCCCGCGCCAAAATAAGAAAAAAATGGCGTGGGGTTCCCCCCAAAAACCATACCAGACCATTATCCAAGCATGCAACCTGACAGGCCGCAAGAAAAGAGGGGGGGACGAGAGAATGCCCCCCCTCCTGAACCGTACCAGGCGGGGGGCTTATCAGAATCTGGAAGCCCCCTTTAACAAAGGGGACTCCCAGATCCCACCCCTCTGTGTGAAATGGTAATGGGGTACATTGTACTCCTACCATTTCACCCAAAAAAGTGACAAAAAAGGTTAAAAAAAACACACACACAGCTTGGCACAAGTCCTTTAATAAAAACAAAACAAAAAAAATTCCAGCAATGTAATCCTTCTACGATCCATGAACGATACAGCCTCCTCCATAAGAGCCGCCCGGCAGAATGACGCGCAACTCGCATGACAGTTCTTCAATAACCGAGGACGGGGCTACCCATGACATTTACGGGTGACCTCATCCCCTCTGACGCAACATGGGGTTTCTCGTGACATGTACGGATGACCCCGCCCCCTCTGACGCAATGGGGGTTTCTCGTGACGCATAAGAGGGGGCGGGGTAACTTCCTGAGGACGGCCGAAATGCGTAGAGGTAGAGTCACTTTATCGTGACACACTTCCGCCCACACATTCAATCTGGAAATCAAGCCTTTTCTGAGCCAGCAGCTGCATGAACCAACCAGGCGGATTTCACAGATTTACTTATACCCGCTGTTCACTCCGGGTGCCAGGACATTAGGGACTCATACATGTGAGTTGAATACCTTTATATTTTTTGGAATAAAAAGCTCTTTATCAATGGTACTGCGCAGTGAGGCTTTTTCTATTATATCTATTTATATGAGGAACATTCATCGCTGTCAATCATCGGTCCAGAGGATATCCATAGGGGTCGCCCCACACGTGCATTTGACCTAACTAGCGATAGTTGGTCCACTCCCAGGGGTGAGTGCGCATCTATTAGGGGGGCACCCTATTTAAAGCACTTAAGAAGCACGGAATCATCCATCTATAATTCAAGTCACAACACTTTATATTGTTTCACTAGCATGAGCACCTTTTTTTCACTGGGGACTGTTTGATAAATTTTATTTGTTACCAGTGTATCATTTATTACCTGTATTTTTAGCGCGGTATACTTTTTATCATTTATTAATTGTTCACACCAATTTCACACTGCAGCTGCTTTAATTATGTGGTAAAGCAATTTGTTCTCTATATCCATATTAACACATTCATGAGGTTTTTTCACTTATTTTCATCCTTTGGCGCTTTGGTTAATTTTTATATTTTTTCACAACTTGCATATTAGCCTTTAAAATTAGCACTATTGATTTTTCACGTTCGAGTCCCATAGACTTTAACGGTGTCCGCGTGTTCAAACAAATTTTTTGCTTGTTCACATGTTCTGGATGCGAACTGAACGGGGGGGGGGTTTAACTCATCCCTAATTACAGGTAGTCATATACGCCTGTGAATAATGCCAATGGAAAATCCTCACTGCCACAGCACAGGCCTGGATGGAAGTGACGTTTCGTCAGCACACTCTGACGTCATCAGGGGTCATTAATCTATAGAGATCTTCCATGAAAAACAGTGATTGAAGATCAAGTGATGTAAAAAATTCCACCTGAATTCTCCTGTAGAAGTGGTGGGTTCTAAATTTGGATTGGCAAATACAGCAGGAAAGGCACTATGGGCTCGCCTGTCTGTCTTCTTGGTGGCTGCGGGACACTAGTTGTGCTAGCCACCTCACCAGCTTAAACTGCACTTATGGGACTCGCCACATCACCAAGTGTTACTGCAGTGCTGGATGTATGACCAGGATGTACTAGGCCGCTGGTGCTTGTCAGTTCCCCAGAAGGATGAGCGCCACTAGTACTGGCTCTCTGCTCCATACGGAACCCTGCGGTTCTTGCACCTCAGCAACAGCAGAAGAACGGGGTTGAGTGTGCCTGACCTTGGCAGGGTCCACTACTCCATCGTCAGAGCTATCTGTCAGGGTGCCGCTGCTGTCTACTGGTTCGTATTCTGAGCCAGAATCAGACAGATGAGTGACTTCCTCTTCACTCTCATCTGTCAGGCTCAGAAACGTGTAGGCCCCTTCACTACTGTACTTTTGATTTCAGGGACTTTTGGCTCCTGCATGGCAGTACTCACAGTCACCAGGTCCCCAAACAGGCAACAGGCCACAGGCTACGGCAGACTCCTCTTCCTTTATGTCACTGATTTTCGCAGGGGAGTCACCAGGCTCCGACACCGCTCTGCCTTTTAGGGATGACTCCAGGCCCTCTCCGGCCTTTTGGGACTTCTGCGGCTGCACGTGACACAGGCCTGAGTGCAGGTCCAGGTTATATGTTGCTCCTGCTGGCTGGATGCAAGCTGGGTAAGAAGTTTGCCGCAATGTCCACACCGGATCCATGCACTGACCACCGTGGTCGGTATCCGGCACTCTGGGCAAAGCAGGCACAGTCACTCTGTCCTCTCCACCATCCCTAGGGCGAATCCCCCGTGATGCTCCAATCCGACACCAGTGTCCACCAGTGTCCACTCCTGCAGATCAGGCAACCAGGTCAGCGCTGGGTATACACGTCCACCTGCAGCCATCTTGCTCCTCTGCCTCATGGTGTCTGCTAGCAGGGAACGCTGGGACTCCTCTAGGGCGTGGCACCACCCCCTCGCTTTCAGACAGGCTGGCGTCTGTGAAACTGATAGGCAGGCCCCTCCTATGGTGTGTTTCTGTAACCCCTTGTTAGATGAAGTGAAGTTAGCAGGCATGCTGATATTAGCAGAACTTGTCCAGGCATGTTGCTTGGGATGGACTGTGCCCGAGCAACCGGGAACTAATGACTGATGATTTTTCCGGTGGTTGCCGGTAGCAGCAATAAAGTTTGTAACCAATGCCTCACTGAAAGGGACACTTGTAGCACAGTCCCACATGCAGGCTGACCCCGATCACCCCGGGCAACAGTAGACACTTCCAGGCACACTTTACGGTTTAAAGCAGGAGTTTGAAGCATAAGTTCAAGATGCCCAGCATTAGCAGATTTCTGGGCATATTTAATCCAATGAGAGATGTCCAGCATTAGCAGGTCGCTGGACATATGTGTAATGCATGGGCGCGGTCACCCGCCGTGGTTACCACGGGTGACAGCACATGGTGAAAAGTCACTGAATTGCAGGATTAGTATAAGTGTGCACCCCAGCGCTGGTTGGGGCAACTGGGTAAGCAGGCAGCAGTAATTATCAATGGCTCCCACTGGTTGCTATGGGCAACAGCACTTATGTTTGTAGTACTGAATAGCAGGCAGAGCACATAAGTCCTTCCCCCGGGTTCAAATCCTCAAGAATTATGTAACAAAGCACAGTTTCCCAGCTTGCTCAACCTTGGGTGCTAGTGGCAATGGCCGGCAGGTTACCCATGAACAGGTGGTCCCGGAATGAGCCCCCAAATGTAGCGGAACCCCTGTAAGGGCTGATGAGTGATGTGGCCCATCTGTCACCCTGCCCGGCATTCTCTTTCCAGGCACCCCAAGACAATGAACAGTCCATTGCTTTTTTTTTGTTATTTTATTGGGGAGATTCAACTTGGATGGGGTATGGGAAATATGAGATGCCCATTAGAATTACAGCAAAGTTGCTAGGGACAACTATGTACACTCGTTGTACACTCCATCAAACTCCTCCTGCACACCTCTTGCTTGCAGACTATTACTCTCTCTCTCTTTTAGGAGCAGCTAGCACATGGTTGGGCCTGACACTGGCTCAGACAGGCCTTAGGAATTGCCCTTTACAGGCAGGGACTGCGGGTTCCTATAATGTAGCAGAACATATGTACAGTGGTGTGAAAAAGTGTTTTTTTCCCCCTTCCTCATTTCCTGTTCCGAAACATCAAACCAATTTAAACAATAGTCAAGGACAACACAAGTAAACACAAAATGCAATTTGTAAATGAAGGTGTTTATTATTAAAGGTGAAAAAAAATCCAAACCATCATGGCCCTGTGTGAAAAAGTGATTGCCCCCTAAACCTAATAACTGGTTGGGCCACCCTTAGCAGCAACAACTGCAGCCAAGCGTTTGCGATAACGTGCAATGAGGCTTTTACAGCGTCCTGGAGGAATTTTGGCCCACTCATCTTTGCAGAATTGTCCTAATTCAGTTACATTAGAGGGTTTTCGAGCATGAACGGCCTTTTTAAGGTCATACCACAACATCTCAATAGGATTCAGGTCAGGACTTTGGCTAGGCTACTCCAAAGTCTTCATTTTGTTTTTCTTCAGCCATTCGGTGGTGGACTTGCTGGTGTGTTTAGGATCATTGTCCTGCTGCAGAACCCAAGTTCGTTTCAGCTTGAGTACACGAACAGATGGTCGGACATTCTCCTTCAGGATCTCTTGGTAGACAGCAGAATTCATAGTTCCTTTTATCACGGCAAGTCTTCCAGGTCCTGAAGCAGCAAAACAGCCCCAGACCATCACACTACCACCACCATATTTTACTGTTGGTATAATGTTCTTTTTCTGAAATGCAGTGTTCCTTCTACGCCAGATATACTTGGACACACACCTTCCAAAGAGTTCCACTTTTGTCTCATCGGTCCACAGAATGTTGTCCCAAAAGTCTTGGGGATCATCAAGATGTGTTGTGGAGAAATTGAGACGAGCTTTGATGTTCTTTTTGCTCAGCAGTGGTTTTCTCCTTGGAACTCTGCCATGCAGGCCATTTTTGCCCAGTCTTTTCCTGATGGTGGAGGCATGAACGCTGACCTTAACTGAGGCAAGTGAGGCCTGCAGTTCCTTGGACGTTGTTGTGGGGTCTTTTGTGACCTCTTGGATGAGTCGTCGCTGCGCTCTTGGGGTAATTTTGGGCGGCCGGCCACTCCTGGGAAGGTTCACCACTGTTCCATGTCTTCGCCATTTGTGGATAATGGCTCTCACTGTGGTTCGCTGGATTCCCAAAGCTTTGGAAATGGCTTTATAACCCTTTCCAGACTGATAGATCTTAATTACTTTCTTTCTCAATTGTTCCTGAATTTCTTTGGGTCTCGGCATGATGTGTAGCTTTTAAGGATCTTCTGGTGGACCTTACTGTGTCAAGCAGCTCCTATTTAAGTGATGCCTTGATTGTGAACAGGTGTGGCAATAATCAGGCCTGGGTGTGGCTAGAGAAATTGAACTCAGGTGTGGACAACCACAGTTATAGTATGTTTTAACAAGGGGGCAATCACTTTTTCCCACAGGGCCATGATGGTTTGGATTTTTTTTCACCTTTAATAATAAACACCTTCATTTACAAATTGCATTTTGTGTTTACTTGTGTTGTCCTTGACTATTGTTTAAATTGGTTTGATGTTCCGAAACACTTAAGTGTGACAAACATGCAAAGGAACAGGAAATGAGGAAGGGGGCAAACACTTTTTCACACCACTGTATGTCCTGTTAGTGCTAGCTGTCCTTCTGGTGGAATACTGCTCTCAGTCAGTCCCCTTTGGGCCCTGCCAGCCCTCCTGGCTGCAGCTGCCTGACTTTACTGCTCTTGACATTGCAATCCTCTCTACTACTCAACACCCAGCTCTGACTGTTTCCTCTCAGTCCTCTCTGGCATGCCTCTCTAGTTCTCCGGACTGCACATGTCACTCACTAGCTCTCCTGGCTGCGACTGGTGGTTCCCTCCTGAAGACTTGCCCGGCAGTACTAACTCCTGCTGTCCTCTCAAACTCCTCCTGTGCCTCCTGTCCAGATCCTTCATACTTTCCTGGCCCAAGGTCACCCCCCCTCCCAGACTGAGGAGCTCCCTCAAAGGCCCCCGACAGCCTAGTACTCCATCCTCAGTTCTTCCACCTGACAACTGCTCCCCAGCTGGGCTGACTCTAGGTATTTCAGGGAGGCCTGCCTCCGGCTAGTCCTAGTTGGAGATTGGTCAGGGCTCCCTGAGACACGCCAGACAGCTCCATCTCTTTTCCCCTCCTCTTCTAGAATCTTCCAGAAGAAAGAGGGAGTTGACAGTGGAGTGATGCTGTCTGTGAGTCACAGCTGCTGCTCTGAGACACTTCCAGCCCACACAGACCAAAACAAACAGGCCTGGCTAGGCCTGCCTAAACTTACCTTCACTACACAAATCCTCACCTCTAGCACCTACCTAGGTAGAAGGTGCTACATATATACAATAGATTGTAGACTCTATAACTTTCACACAGACTGAATAATATGATAATTTGTTTAGTTTTTTTTTTTTTACCAAATACATGTAGCAGTATATTTTGGCCTACATTTATGAACAAAGATTATTTATTTGCAAAAATACTATATTGTATCACAAACTAAGAAAACGTTTTTTTCTTTCAAAACATTTCAACAGGTTTTTTTTATATTAATTTAATTTAAAAAAGACAGTGGTGAATAAATACGATCAAAAGATGGTCTCAAAAAGTTATATAAAATTAATTTGGGTATAGTGTTGCATGACTGAGTAATTGGCAAGTGTGACAGCACTGCAATCTAAAAGATTGCTGTCAGGGCTGGGCTCAGCCCTTCCTTCTCTGAGCTGGCCACTCAGCTGTTGGCTAATTTCCAGCTCCTATCTCTCCACAGCTCCTCACCTGTTGATAATATCCTGCTCGTTAGACCTGCCTACTTAAGCCGTCCAGCCCTAGAGGATCTCTGCCTTTGCCATGGTCAACATCACAGAGACTATCTCCTGCGTTCCTGTTTAAAGACTTGCTTTGGCTGACATCCCTTCTGGCTTGCTGTTCCACTACACTGATCCCTGACTTTCTGGCTTGGCTGACTATCCGTTCCAGTTACCGAACTTTGGCTATGTTTTGACTATGTTTGTTCTCTTTACTTTTATTATTAAACAAGGGTGATTTAACTGTACTTCTGTCTCGGTCTGATTTCATGGTTTCTGACAATTGCCTCGGCATGAAGGAGGTGAAACAGTCCCGTCTTGATTTTGAAGTAGAGTCTGGGTAATTAATACATTTAGATACATGGGGAGATGGTCATTTGGTCTGTAGAGACTGCTATTTAGATCAATTATGAGGTTGGTCTAGGTCAGTGGTTCTCAATCCTGTCCTCAAGTATCCCCAACAGGCCCTGTTTTGGGAATTACTTTTAGATAAAATAGCTGTTCAAAATACCAAGCCATTCACTTGGGGGTACTTGAGGACAGGGTTGAGAACCACTGGTCTAGGTGATTCAGTACCACAAGACTCTGAACCTTTATTTTTAGACCTGGAGTCAGTATATTTTTTTTCCCCGTAGAAATGTGTTCTTGTTTCTGTGTTAAAACGCAAGGTAACAGCTACTACTTGTGTGTAAATGGTTAAATGCCTTATTCCCTGGCCCTCAATATCAATCACTCTCAGTCAGCTGGTGCTTAGATTGTTGTCCCATGAACTGGAAAATTTCTGTGCATGGTGAGGTTGAGAATGTAAATCATCAGACATAGTGCTGATTAAAGTACTAAGTCCATGTATTTTGCTTGCTAACATGAATACAGAAATTGGAATTGCAGAAAAAGTACAGTGCAGAAAAGAAACACTGGGACATTACAATATATTACATTTTATTTTAGGAAGAAATTACACCTCAATTGCATTTTCAGATAGCATTTTATCTATGTGTATATTTTATACTGGATTTTCAAATGATGTAGAACTTAAAATATATGGTAGGGGTGAAGTCACTTTTTGCATAGTCATGGTGGAAGGAAAATCATATAGGTTTGACTTGAGATAAAGAAAGAAAAGTTAGCCAGATTGAGGCTATAGTCCTATGAAAATTACACAAATGGCATATTTTCATTTTAGATACATACAGTAGATCTTCACCCATGCCTATATATACACCTCTTTTTTTTTCTTTTTATCAGTGTTTGCATAATTTCTGTTTGAAGCTGCATAGGGAGCTTAGAGAGCTGGGCGAAGAAACAGATGTACACTGATCTTCCTAGTGAATGGCTGTGCAGAGTGGCATGTCAGCACAAGTCTGATGATTGAGGACAGGCAGGCTGTGCTCCTAGCATGACCAGAAAACTGACCACGCTGAGATGGATGTGACTCTCATTCATACCGTGGTTAGTTTGAAATAGGCGAGCAAGTACATGGTACAACAGGCTCATATAAGAAATATGAAATGCCAGGGTTACATATTCTTTAAACTGGGACCATGATATATGTAGTACAGCTCTGTAAACAAAGTGGCACTGACTATGATAATGTTAATTTTTGGAAATTATTTGATTTATTAATAAAAATGTTCAATTAAGTAATTAAATCAGTCCCCAGACATATTCAAATAGTTTTTAATTTCCTCTGCTGTTTTTCTTTTGTTTTTTCAGAGGAGCTGAAAGGACCTTTAGAAGAATATGTTCACAAGCGATATCCTGGGCTGGTTAAAGTTGTTCGTAATCATAAAAGAGAAGGCTTGATCCGAGCTCGGATAGAGGGCTGGAAAGTTGCAACAGGACAAATCACTGGATTTTTTGATGCACATGTGGAATTTACTGCTGGATGGTACGTAACCAGAATATCTGTCATTTTTTTAGGGATTGCAGTAACCACAGTATTTTAATATTAAAATAAAGCTTAATTAGATATTAAACCAAAGCCACTAAAAAAAAAATGCCTTTATATGTAAAGAGTAATCACACTTTGTTGAGAAAAAAACTTTGTCCTGCCTTTTGTTACTCCGAAGAAATAAATGTTCATTTGTCTATGTCGATATGCTAAGTAAATCTGAATAGGAGACTTTTTAAATTATTAATTAGCTGATGCACTTGCAGGGTTATAATGAGGAGAGTGGCAGGGTCCTCATTCCTTTAGACATGACTACCCATTGGGATTTTCTCACCAAAAATTATTTTTTTTGTTGCAGAAGATGTCTAAAATCTGACTCTATTCAGAAAACGTTCAAGTTTCTATATTGCATTAAATTTTACAGAAAATGACAATGCTACAGATTGAAAATAAAAGGGAATTTTAATAACATTCAATTACAATATTTGTGATTGTTGTTGTTACCATCGTTATTTATATTTTGTTCTTGTTTGTATAGCCAAGTACACAAGAGAACTGTTAAACATAAATCAGGTCACCCCACAAGCTTTTTTTCCCCCATTTTTACCCATGAATAAGGATAAGATAAAGATAATATTTGTATTATATTTTTAAGTTTTCCTTTATTCATTTTACAATTAGTAGCATGTTTATTCTTTGAATATATTTTTGTTTTTTTTCCTATAGTTGTCCTAGTTACATTGTTTTTTGGTAGCAAATTAGCTTTGTATCATGTTGTATTACTTTCTATCGTTTCTTGCCAGACAGTACTTTCTTTGATCCTCTTTGCAAAAATGGGTTATATCTCCCTTTATCATTATAACATCTTTATATGTCCATCATTTTATAAAAATACATTTTTATGCACTTTTAGATAACTGATTATCTCTGACATTTATATTTCCCTTTTTTAAGGAAATATTGTCCCTGGCATTTATTTGCTAGATCATGTGCATATGTGGTTTGCTATGCTGTTCCTTGTAATCCAACTCCCTCTGTGATCCTATTGAGCCCTCTTATTTTGTTATTTATTTGTGTTCCCCACATAGGTCTTACATTTATATGCTGTTTTTAGCACTTATTTTCCGTTTTTGTGTACTCACTGATTGTCATGCTAAGCCTTGTAGTTCACCTCCCTTATTGATATAAACCTGCCAACTATTTACAAATAGGCTTGACAAAGTGTTGGTATTCTCAGAAACAAATTGCCTTGTTTGGCCAGCCTAGTCCTTTTCTCTATGTGTGCTCCCTGCGGCTGCTGACGCCGCTGACATTGATAGCTTTGGATCCAGCACAACAGTACTGTTTTTTGAAAATAAACTGGTATGAAAATCGTTCGCCCTCCTACTATTCCACACCACCACTGCGCACAAAGAAAACACCTATGTGCATAAAAATAAACTAAGCAGCTACTTAAATAGATAAATAATGTAAAGTGATTTTAAATGAATAAAACAGTAGCGCTAATAATCACAGTGTCTGTGAATGAACTAAATATTTAACCTGTGTAAACAATACTGAAAAATAATCACCCTGTATAAACAGTGCTAAAAAAACAACAACACAATTAATCACCTATATACATAAAGTGAAAAATTAAAGTGAAGTGTGATTATATATTTTTGCAGGTGTCCAAAAAAGGAAAACAAATCCAAACAAAAGTCCATAAACTGTTACTTTACTTTACTGTTTCAAAAAGTGACAGAAAAGTGAATAAAAAATCCTGAAGCAAATAAAGTTTTGAAGTGTCTTTAAACAAAGTTCTTGAAGTGACTTGAAAAAATATCTTCCACCACACCACCTGTGTTCAGTGCTACCGCACCCTAAGGAAACGCACTCACCAGCAGTATATGCCTTGCACTCTCATGCTCGGCCAACTCGCTTAATAGCTCCACATGGGTCACAGATGGATCCAGACAGAATGTTAGATAATTGCACTCCACATATAAGGAAAAAAGAGATGCTTCCAATAGTGAAGTAGAGTAAACCATTTATTTCAACAGCACACAAAATTCCTCAACTATTGTACTCACATCCTTCATATAAAAATAAGGCACTTCAGCATAATCTTTTCAACAGGAAACAAGGACCCAGCAGTGGTGACCCGATATATTATGGTCTCGGCGGACCCGGCGTTAATACCAATATGTCTCACCCTCCACGCTGTCTCCTTTCTCTTTCACTTCACACGGCACAGCACACCCAGTAACTGGAACGTTGAATGTTAGATGCTCCTCACAGTTGCCATGTAACCATACCCAGACATGTTTCACCGAAGTGGCTTAATCATTGGGGAACCAGATTATGCTGAAGTGCCTTATTTTTATATGAAGGATGTGAGTACAATGGTTGAGGAATTTTGTGTGCTGTTGAAATAAATGGTTTACTCTACTTCACTATTGGAAGCATCTCTTTTTTCCTTATATGTGGAGTGCAATTATCTAACATTCTGTCTGGATCCATCTGTGACCCATGTGGAGCTATTAAGCGAGTTGGCCGAGCATGAGAGTGCAAGGCATATACTGCTGGTGAGTGCGTTTCCTTAGGGTGCGGTAGCACTGAACACAGGTGGTGTGGTGGAAGATATTTTTTCAAGTCACTTCAAGAACTTTGTTTAAAGACACTTCAAAACTTTATTTGCTTCAGGATTTTTCATTCACTTTTCTGTCACTTTTTGAAACATTATCACTACAAGTAACAGTTTATGGACTTTTGTTTGGATTTGTTTTCCTTTTTTGGACACCTGCAAAAATATATAATCACACTTCACTTTAATTTTTCACTTTATGTATATAGGTGATTAATTGTGTTGTTGTTTTTTTAGCACTGTTTATACAGGGTGATTATTTTTCAGTATTGTTTACACAGGTTAAATATTTAGTTCATTCACAGACACTGTGATTATTAGCGCTACTGTTTTATTCATTTAAAATCACTTTACAGTACTGGTTTTTGAGTATCGGCTGATTTTAAAATGCGGACTGTTGATGTCTTTCACTGTAGAGCTGTGGGGAACCTTCCTTGGTTGCCTTCACAGATTACATGTGAGAAGATATTATTTGTTATTCATTAAAATGTTTCTTTTACTAATACAGTACATTTCTGTACCCTGTTTTCTACTTGTATCATTTACACTACAATAAAGAATGCTTACCGTTCTGTTCTCCATGCAGCCTTGGATCTGTATGATCACAGCATGGCTCACCTACTTCCAATCCACAGCCAAAAAATAAAATCTGTAAAGCCTGTAGTTAAGACTGCAAAGAAATGGACCATGGAGACAAAGCTGGAGCTACAGACCTGCTTTGACTGCACCAACTAAGAGCTAAATGAACTCCCTGACATTTTGACATTATCTCATCAACTTTTGTGAGGGTATATGTGTGCCTATCAAGTCTTTTTGAACATTCAACAATAACAAGCCCTGGTTTACCACAAAAAAGCTCAGGCAGGCTATGGGGGCAGCCTAGAGATAATGGGACAGAACTATGTGCACTCAGGCCAGACACATGCTGAGAAAAGAGATCAGAACTGCAAAGCATATTTACTCTGATTTGAAAACAATGTTTTCCATCAATGACTCAGGGCTAGTGTGGAAAGACCTGCAGAAAACATCCCCCAACCCCCTCCCCCACACTTCAGAGAACCATCAACTGAAAAATGATCTGAATCATCCCACCAACTCCAGCCCAGACATCACATCTCCAAGCATTCTACTGGAACCCCATTTCCTCCCCCACTATCTCTCCTGAAGGCCTGTAAAGGGGATGTTTGTTAAATCTTCCAGAGACCAAAGATAAGGAGGGCCCAAAGGCTATAACTTCCTTTTGTCTAAAGGCCTGGGCTAATTAGCTGGCACACAGATCCTCATGCGCATGTGTGCTTCCATCTAGGCTGCTAACCCTAAATATCTATTCTGGATGAACACAGTCCTATCTATTCTCTTTTGTTTTCCTAAGGAAGCAGTGTTGCAAAATGCATTAAAAATTAGTCCCCCATCCACCACTACAATATTGTGTTATCAAATATATAATCTTGAGTCAATATTAGGGTCTGTTTATGGAAGACTATCAATGTTGAGAAGGAGAATATAATCATGCAAATCATGCAATTTAAATAAGTAATTTTTTTATGTATTCATATACCGTATTTATTGGCGTATAACACGCACATTCATTCTAAGAGGGAAGTTTCAGAAAAAAAATGTAATTTTTAATAAGGAACTTTGAATCAAAATAAGGGTCAGTGGCCATCTGCAGTCTCACAAGTGTCATTAATGCAGCCTCACCAGTCCACATCAATGCAGCCTCACAAGTGCCATCAATGCAGCAGCCTCACAAGTGCCATCAATGCTGCAGCCTCACCATTGCCATCAATGCAGCAGCCTCACCATTGCCATCAATGCAGCAGCCTCACCATTGCCATCAATGCAGCAGCCTCACCATTGCCATCAGTGCAGTCTGATCGATGCCCATCTGCAGCCTAGAGGGGACCGGAAAGAAGCGGGACGGGCGCTGACAGATTACATAAAATGAGAATCTCCTATGTTAGACAGAACAGTGGTCCAATGGCTTCCCAGGAGAAGGACTTCCTATTACAGAGGCCGCCAAGTAAACAGGAAATTCTCACTGCATGTAATCTGACGCCGCTTGTCCAGCCCCACTCCCTGTGCCCTCCGAGACAGCTAAAATTTAAGTATTGGCATATAACACGCACATGCTATTTGAACCCGATTTTCAGGGTGAAAAAGTGTGTGTTTTATACGCCAATAAATACAGTATATTGTTACACATGTCTATGACTATAAGTTATATGAATACATTTTTGTTTTTTTGTTGTTTTTAGTAGTGTTCAACATTATTGACACCTCAAAGATCCCATATGAAATTATTCATGTGGTGTATGCTAATTATGACTTGGATGTGTTACCGAGACACACCAATCATCTCAACCAAATAAAAACTTGCTAACATTCAATACCTGTCCCGAGCACAAATGCCCCTTTTGACTGCTTCGTATGTTCTTAAAATCTGATTATTTTCTTCATTGGTAAGTGTCTGCAGAGTTTCTTAGGCATGCAGGTCATGGTAAGCTAGTAGTAGTTATCTACATTCTACTAGACTTGTTTTGTCATTTTGCAGTTTATCATTAGGGACGTAG
>CM053027.1:357696594-357766553 GCA_028564925.1 Lithobates sylvaticus | reverse complement strand
TCACATTGTTTTAACTGTTATGCCCCATACACGCGGTCGGACATTCCGACCACAAAATTCGTCAGATTTTTTCCGACGGATTTTGTCTGAAACTTGTCTTGCATACACATGGTTGCACAAAGTTGTCAAAAAATCCAATTGTTCCGAACGAGGTGACGTACAAAATGTACGACGGGACTCCGAAGAGGCCAGTAGCCAATAGCTTTCATCCCCAAATTTATTTTGAGCATGCGTGGCACTTCGTCGGAATTCTCTACACACGATCAGAAAAAGTCTGATCGGATTTAGTTGTCGGAAAATTTTGGGTCCAGCTCTCAATTTTTTTTCCGACGGACAAAGTCCGCTAGAGCCCACACGCGATCAGATTTTCCAACAACATAATCCGATCTGACTTTTTTCCGTCGGAATTTCCGACCGTGTGTACAGGGCATTACTCATTTGACAGCTTTACAACACTTGATTCCATATACACAGTGCAGCCACACAAGTAATAGATGCTTGGAATAGATATTGAACTAGGTTAAAAACAGCTCAACATGTAGGTGACCTATTAGGTTTTTTACCTAACTCAGCACAGAACAGAAAAACTTTGGATTAATCAACAAGACTGATCAAATTTTGATGCACTTTGGATGTTTAGGAAGCGGAACAAAAATGCATGAAAAATTAATCCCTTTAAATCCTATTGTAGCAGGGCGGTACCTTGCCAGGATCCAGGTCTAATAAACAGCCAGTTCACTAATGAGTCAGCTGTGTTCTGGGCTTAAGTAATCACCGGGCTCCCAGTTGGAGACGACTCCACCCTGCAGACAGGAGGTCTGTGCATGGAAGTCAGTAGGGCTTCACCTAGGAGAAAGAGAGAGGTGGGAACCAGTGTAGCACAAGGCTACTTGCTGTACGCACAGAGGTGCTGAGCGTCCGGTCTGTGGGAGACAGCCCAAGGCCCTAAAGTGTAAGGCCTGAGCTGGAGAGCTGTGTTTACAAGCCAGGGGGGCTGAAAATCGCTTATTTTAGTAGCAGGACTGAAATATTAAATACCTCTGTGAGGAAATCTTCTGTGTTTGTTTTGAACTTTCTTTTAAATAAAAGTGAAATGGATAAAAGCAAGTGATGGTGTCCTTAGCGCTACACTTGCTGGTGCAAGGAGACCAGTTACTGAGGTGCAGAGGCCTACAAGCAGATGCAGTTTAAGAAGCCCTGACAAGGCATGTAGCCAAGTGCGCTGTCTGCGGTGCAGTGAGTAGGGGCATGTTGTTTTCAAGTGCCCTCTGTCAACGCAAAGGGATGTGATTGTCCAAAGGTCAGTTTCTGCAGTTTGGAAGCCTGATCTGAGTGCCTGGAAGGAGCGACAGACTGACTGTGACTGCACACACAGGAGTAATAGTGATCCCAAATGGGAGATCCACTGGTTGTGCTAAAAAGGACTTGCTTTGCTGCAGTGCCCTGTTCAGGGGGGAGGCAAGTGTTACATTTAAAACTGACAATGTGTTGCTTAATGAGGAGATTAAAAATGATGTGTTAAATAAGGGGTTAATGAGACTGCTGAAACAGCGGGGTCATATAAAGATAATGAAGCATTGTCAGTGCACAGTGGTGAAAGTGTGGTTTTGCAGTCAGCTAGGACAGGGGTGACCACTGAAAGATTGATTTCATTGCCCCTAGCAACTTTGGAAGTCAGGAATGATAAAGAGCAATGCATTTCTGATGATGTTGTTGAGAAGTATAGTACTGACAAGAAAAGTCTTTCAGATGCTGCTGAGCCACTCTGTCCTGTGTCTCCTCGGGCAGTTGGAGCAGTACTGGGTAGTACCTATGCTGGGAGCACAGAGAAAGTAGACTGCGACAGATGGGCAACAAGCCTGTTGGCTTTAATAAAAGAGATCTCAGTTTGTAACGTTAGAGTGGACACAATTTCTGCTGTGCTAAATGGAGGGACTGCAGAGCAGTTTTTGGACAAGGGCTCGATTGATGCTGTTGCAGATGGTATCCCGCACAAGATTGAAGGGACAAGTGAGCATATAGCAGAGGTTGTGCCCGCACCAAGGATATGATGTGGTAATTAACAAGGTAATGCCAAATGTGTTAATGGAAGTGCCAGAGGGCACAGGTGTATATAATGATGATCAGGTATCAGGACAGTTGCTGGAAGAGGATCATGTGCCAGTGGAGTTGGTGGTAAGTGACGTTGCCATGGGAAACAACCACTCCACTTTATGCGATTCCCTTCCAGACACTGCCTTGCAGAACACTGGGGAAATAAGTCCTAAATCATGTGTGGATATTTCTGACATTGAGAAAAAATGCAAGGCACTGGTACAGCTACAGCTGAGAATTACATTCAGAACTACAGACAGCAGAGCAAAAAATTAACAGGCAGAGCCTTAGGGGGTTTTGGAACACCAATCTAATGAATGAATTAGCCTTGACTTGGAACCAAAACTGGGAATGCAAACATTGGATAGTCCAACTTCTCGGGCTACAGCTGTGACACATATAGTATACACCTGAACAATGTACATCAGAAAGCTTAAGGTAAGCAGTATAAAAATTCAAGAGGAGCTGCAAAAGTAGAGGAGGTCTGAGTCAAATCTCAGGAGGTTGTGATAAGGGCTACAATAAATGACTTATAATAGCTCAAAATGATCTATTATCACAGGTATATACAATAAAATTAATGTGAATATCTGGGTAAATTATATTTAAGCTAAATTACAGTTTTCAAGTTGTTTTATGTATATTTTTACAACTTTCATACAAACTAATGACAAGTTCTGATCTAATATTAAAAATAGCAGAATACAGGAAGGGTGAGACACTCTCATTATTCAAATATAGATTAATTAAGAGATAATATATTCAAATATGGTCTGGAAGGAAATAATTTGATTTCATTTAAATATATAATTTCAAGAAACCCAATAATAAATAGGCTGCAGGTTTTTATGACTTCAAGTTCATTGAGCCTTCAGAAAGATAAAAAATAGTTTTGCTCTGCTCACAAAAAAAAAAAATTATAAAATAATCAGTAAATGACATACAGCTATCCTAACACATGTATCCAAACGAAATGCAAAAAAATTATGTGATGAGGTATATACTCATAATATTGCATATACAGATAAAACGTGATAAAGTACAATATCAATAAACACCATACAGACGTAGTAACTCTTGTATACTAATAGAATAGTAATGGTGATGTACAGTAAATAATCATCCAAATGATTAATAGAATGAAATCAAACTAACCACATACAAAAAGTGAATATAATGCAAACTTCAATAAATACCCTGCTGCCCTGCTAGTATCTACATAGAGGTAATGAGTGAAAATAAGAAAAAATCAACAGTTCATCAGAATACTCCATGAAGTAAGTCCAAAGGTGAATAAATAGTCCAAATTTCACAGAGAATAAGGATTCACATTTACACCCGTGATTCTCCAATTTAGATCAGTGTGTACCAGCAAGTATGCACAGTGGTGGTAGGGATAGAAGGTGCCAAAGTGACATTTGTTTCATTCTATGTGCCCAACGCTGGACAACTAACCTTCTAATCCTTACTCCATACCCTAGTGCCTGATTTTGAGGGTATAGTAATCATAGGGGCGACTTCAACTTGATTTGAGTTTGGACAAATCTAAAGCTTTTGATTTTCAAACTTGACAGCCTTCTAAATTTGGAACCAGATAGGCAAAAATTCTACATAAATATGACCTTGTGGATGTTTGGAGAGATTTCAGTGGTTCTAAATGAGACTACACGTTTTACTCTGATGTTCATTCCACATACTCTAGGATTGACCACATCTTTACCTACTCCCCCAGTGTTCCACTTTTTACAGTGACATTGAACAGCATTTACAAAAGTTTATTGCCCTTAATACTCATGAAGAAATTGGATGGCACACTAGGCACCAACTTATCCAACTTGCATCACATTAAAAAAAAAGCATTTGGAATTTCTTATTAAACAGAAAGAATCAGAGCGCACTAATCTGCTCAAGGATCATAACCTCCCCATTTAGATCTTAGACATGGGAATGATACGGCTTAGAACATTACATATGCCTCACGACTAGGGATGGGCCCGGTGTTCGATTTGAACCCATGTTCGAATCGAACATCGGCCGTTTGTCCGCTCGTCGAGTTCAGAACTCTGAGGGCCGTTCTCATCAAATTCGTGTGATGCGAACGGTCCACAATGCACTGCGCCAGTCGAAGTGCATTGCTGGCTGATGATTGGCAAAGCATGCACTGTGACCCCGCATGCTTGGCCAATCATAGAGCCAGCAGCAAGGAGAGCAATAATTGGCCACAGGCAGGATGCCTGTGGCCAATTATAGCTCAGGCGGTTTAGTACACGCGCCACACTATATAAGGCCGCCACGCCAGCGGCCTTGTGTAGTGGGTTTCGGCGTTGAGGGAAAGAGGATCGATAGGCAGGGACAGTGTAAACTATTTTTCATTAATTTCTGTGTGGGGAAAGTGTAGGGAAAGAGGAAAAATAGGCAGGGATAGTGTGTTCTTCTTAGGCATTTGCGTGTGGGGAAAGTGTAGGGAAAGAGGAATAATAGGCAGGGATAGTGTGTTCTTCTCAGGCATTTGCGTGTGGGGAAAGTGCTGTTCTCTACCAATACAGCCATCTGAAGGAGTTAGTGTGTGTGCTGTGTGAGTCCAGCACAGCACAGTATAAACCTGCACCTGTATCTACCATTTTGTGCAGTAGTCCAGAAAAAACGTCTTTTTTTTAAACTCCTTTTTGCATTGATACATGTCCCCTGGGGCAGGACCCGGGTCCCCAAACCGTTATAATTAACACTTTAGATTTCAAATGTTCGCATCCATTGTAACTAATAGGGTTCTAACGTTCGCACAAACTTTCAGTCCGTTCACAAGTTCTGGTGCGAACCGAACCCGGGGGTGTTCAGCTCATTCCTACTCACGACCAAAGCTGAAAAACATTTGAGGTAGACAAATGCTAAATTCTACTCTCAAGCGGACCATGTGGAACTTTACTGGCCAAAAAATTTAACACATTTACCATCATTTATAAGATTAGGAGACTTGATGAGTCTTTCACCCAAAATCTCCAGACTGTAGGCTGTAAGGAGTTTCATTCCTACTTTTCCAACTACTTTAAATAGAAAGGACTTTGGGAATTTTGTTTCACAATTACACATTCCTGTCCTGTCGGAGGCCTATAAAAATCTCATGGATAAAGAAATCTCTTCAGAAGAAGTTTCATTAGCCATTAAGAAAGCTGAATCTTCTAAAATTCCCAGGCCTGATGGCTTAACAGCCGCATGTTACAAACAATTTGCCATGCATCTAGTACCGCACCTGGGTAAATATTTCAACCCCCAAAACCCAATAAGGATCCTAGTGTGATAGCTAACCATAGGCCCATATCCTTAATCAATTGCAATCTCAAACTGCTTACTAAAATGTATGCAACTAGACTTAATGCCATTTTTGACCAATAGATCCATATTGATCAGGTAGGTTTCATTCCAAATAGAGAGGCTTGTGAACAGATAAGGAGAACAATTGACCTCTTATCTATTCTTCAGTCTAACTGAGACCTAGAGATGGGATGGTGTTATCGCTTGATCTTCATAAGACCTTCAACACAGTATCCTGGACATACTGTACCTTTTTCAAATTCTATCTAAGTGGAACTTTGGCTATAAATTTCTATATTTCATGTGAACTTACAATTACAAATTACAAATAAAGGTTGTAAATCAGACCCTATAACTCAGTGTTTCTCAATGCCAGTCCTCAAGGCGCACCAAGAGGTCCTGTTTTCAGGCTTTCCATTATTTTGAACAGGTGATCTGATCAGTTTCACTGCCTTAGTAATTACCAGAGCCATTTCATCTGAAAAATCCTGAAAACATGACCTGTTGGTGCGCCTTGAGGACTGGAATTGAGAAACATTGCTATAACTAATAGGTTGAAATGAGACAGGGTTGCCCTTATCCCCCTTCCTTTTTTTAATGGTCAACGAAACGAGTGGACCCTAACATATTTAAAATTGATAATGGAAACAAACACCATAAATGTGCATTATTCGCACATGGTTTGCTCTTTTTTATTACATCCCCACATTCCACTCTCCAAAATCTCTCCAAACACCTAATACAATTTGCCAATATCTCTGAGCTAAAAGTAAACCTGGAAGTCATGATCAGTGGAAGGTGGAACATATGAAAATCCCAAATCTTAATTCTTGTTTGTTTGGCAATGCCATTCCTTACCTTACTTGGGGGTCAAATTTAATCCGAATACAGCAACACTCGAATCAAGTTATTCCAATTTTGTATACCAATTTGGGGGAGATGTGGTCTTCTAATTCCCAATCGCAGATGGACAAGATTGCATCTGTAAAAATTACCATCCTTCCTAAATTATTATATTATTTTAGAATTTTGACAAGTGTTATTTGATTTGGCAGATCTTAAAGGAGAAGTACAGCCAAAACTCGTTTGGCTGTACTTCTCCTGTGTATCACAAGAGTACAGTTTTTTCTGACCCATTTTCAGCAGACGGGCAAGATCATGACAATGAAGTCGGGATCTGCCCACATGCCTGGACCGGCACCAGGCTCAGCCTCTCAGCAAGCCGCTAAGTATCCATACCCTCCATAGCCTAGTACTCCAGTGAGGGTGGGGTGCAGAGAAGGAAGCGGGGACTGATAGTCACCAGCTCACTGTTCAGGGAGCTCTGAGAATCGAGTGATAAGTGGTGTTTGATCCCTTTGTTCTCAGTGTTAGAGCCGGCAGGGGACAGATGCAGCACCGGGCCAAGGTAAGTATGATTCTGAAAAAAAAAGCTTGGTAAATATTTCAACCCCCAAAACCCAATAAGGATCCTAGTGTTATAGCTAACTATAGGCCCATATTCTTAATTGATTGCAACCTCAAACTGCTTACTAAAATGTATGCAACTAGACTTAATGCCATTTTTGACCAATAGATCCATATTGATCAGGTAGGTTTCATTCCAAATAGAGAGGCTCGTGAACAGATAAGGAGAACAATTTACCTCATATCTATGCTTCAGTCTACCTGAGACCTAGCAAAGGGATGGTGTTATCGCTTGATCTTCAAAAGGCCTTCATCACAGTATCCTGGATATACTGTACCTTTTTTAAATTCTATCTAAGTGGAACTTTGTCTATAAATTTCTATATTTCATGTGAACTTTGTATAGCGTCCCTTTGGATCAAATTATGATTAAAGGTTGTAAATCAGACCCTATAACTCAGTGCTTCTCAATTCCAGTCCTCAAGGTGCACCAACAGGTCATGCTTTCAGGCTTTCCATTATTTTGCACAGGTGATTTGAACAGTATCTCTGCCTTAGTAATTACCACAGGCGTTTCATCTGAGGGAAATCTTGAAAACATGACCTGTTGGTGCGCCTAGGGGAGTGGAATTGATAAACACTGCTATAACTAATAGTTCTGGCATGAGACAGGATTGTCCCTTATCCTCCTTCCTTTTTTTTAATGGTCATCGAAACGAGTGGACCCTAGCATATTGAAAATAGATAATGGAGACAAACACCAAAAGTGTGCATTATTCGCAGATGATTTGCTCCTTTTTATTACATCCCCACATTCCACTCTTCAAAACCTCTCCAAAACCTCTCCAAACTTCTAACACAATTTGCCCATATCTCTGAGCTAAAAGTAAACCTGAAAGCCATGAACATCAATGGAAGGTAGAACATATGAAAATCCTAAATCTTAATTCTTGTTTGTTTGGCAATCCCATTCCTTACCTTACTTGGGGGTCAAATTGAATCTGAATACAGCAACACTCTATGAATCAAGTTATTCCAATTTGAATACCAATTTGGGGGAGATGTGGTATTCTAATTCCCTGTCGCAGATGGACATGATTGCATCTGTAAAAATTACCATCCTGCCTAAATTATTATAATGGGACCACCTTTATAGCGATTGATAGATTTAACCCTCACTGGCGTGGCAGCATGTCTAAACGAGAGATATCCAAGCTCGAGACTCGTTGGATCTATGACTTAAAATGTTACACCCCTTTCGGCATGAACGTCGATTGGGACGTAAATTGTTTTATTAATAATAGTTAATTTTTTGTACTTGTTATTTTTTATACTTCATTTTTATTTTTATTCTTTACAGCGGTCATGGTGGGCAGTGCCTGCTGTACTTTCAAATCAATATTTTTGCGTATTGTTTACGTATATGCATCAACGCTTTTATTGAAATTTACTAACAGTGAGCCTCCCTTTTTTCCTCTCTGTTATGTAAAGTTTTAAATATATGTACATTTTTTATAATTTATATTTTTTAATTTAATGTGCATTTGTATACATGTATGTTATTCAATTTTTCATTGTACTTAAGTCTTGTATTATATAGTATACAGGACTTTTTTTCTAATGCTTTGTTATACAGTAATTTGTAGTATATGCCCCTTACTTATTGCATGTACTATTTAATAATATGGCAATATTTGGTTATTTTCTTTGACTATGGGCGTTCCTTTATTTATTTATTTTTAATGTTTCAGTTTTAATCTATATTGTGCGATTGTGCGCTTTGGCTGGTGTCCCCGCTGGCTAAGTATTAAAGGGATAATTTCCTGGCTTTGGAGCGCATAGATCGCTGGGTGCATATGTCATTTCCGGCCGATGCTGACGGATGTGGCGTTCTGCGCTCTCTGGCTCTAAGCGGTGCCGCTGTGGAGCGCAGTTTCCACTGCGCATGCGTGGCCGGCTGAGCGTCCACCGGAACTAACACAGTGTGCGCCGTGGTTTGGGCGCGCACATCGGTGGAACGCACGCCGTACTGCGCATGCGCGGATGGACGCATGCTATACTGCGCATGCGCAGACGGACTTTTTATTGTTTACATGCCGGTTTCTTTGTTTTTCAATTTGAACAGCGCTCACTGCACATGTGTATTAAAGCTTAAACAGCTGTTCAGCCTTTTAATTATGTCAGGCTGCCCTATCATAAGGCAGCTTGACTCATGTGACTCATTATATATACCAGCGTACTTGCAGCATCAGCCACGCCTCTGATAAAATCCACCATTGGATGAAACATGTCAGGCGGGCTGATGCAAGTACGTGGAACTGTTGTTTTATATGCCCTGATGTCTTCATACTGCTGTAAGTAGACTATATGCAATAAACATTTGAATTTATCTACGGGCTTCACTATTGTGGCTGTTTTTCTTCCTTCATTTCCCTGGGAGATCTTTTCTTAGCACACTATATTGGTTTGGTTCTGAGAATCCTGTTACCAACAATCCATTGAAGATTTCGGATCTGGTCTTCCGCCATCGTGTTCATCAAATTTTATTACCAACCTCTGGCATCATATGATAACATCGCTCACTAAATTCATCTTTCTGGTAGGCAGATTGAAATCACATGAGTTGGAAGTTTTTCTTTTTGGGATTTGATGCACTGAACTTTAGTGGAAGATTCACTGTATATCACTATACAAGTTGATGTTCGTTTGATCGATGGACTTTCAATTGTTCCAATAATCACTTCATATCACATTTTCTGTTATAGCGCTACACTCTGGTTTTTATAAATTATTATACTATTTTTTCATTTTGACAAGTCTTATTTGACTTGGCAGATCTTAAAAGGAGAAGTACAGCCAAAACTCGTTTGGCTGTACTTCTCCTGTGTATCACAAGAGTGCAGTTCAATCTGCACTCCTGTGACCCATTTTCAGCAGACAGCGGGCTAAAGCCTAGGCTTGGGCAAGATTGCGACAATGAAGTCGGTAACAACCCACATGCCTGGACCGGCACCCAGCTCAGCCTCTCAGCAACCCGATGAGAGCCTGAACCGGCCACTCCTGCCCCCTCCACAGCCTAGCGCTCCAGTTAGGGCGGGGGCAGAGCAGGACGTGGTGACTCATTTCTCAGTGTTAGAGCCGGCGGGGGACAGTTGCAGCAACTGACCGAGGTAAGTATGAGTCTGAAAAAAAAAAAAAAAAAAAACTCCATACTTCTCTTATAATAGATTCCAATCATGAGTATTAAAATGTATATGGGGTAATAAGGGATTTAGGGAAGTAGACTTGTCTGACGCATGTTATATACCCCTAATGATTTGGGAAGATTGGGAGTTTCCTGGGAGTCAGGAATGCTACAAAGCAGCCCAATTGATTCATTTGACTCAAATATATTCTTATTGATATATAAAAAATATTCTTATTATTCTTCATATAGACCAAATTGGATTTCATTGGAGGCACAAGCCTGTGGATCTCTCAAAATCGTGAGGTAGTTGTGTGTCCCTCACTGTCCCACTCTCTGCATCTCTAGGATTCCTTCTGGAAATTTGCTTCACTGCAATCCTTGCATATGCCTGTGACCCCAGTATGTAATAATGCCTTTTTCACGTCCCACCTGGCCTGCATCCTCATCAATTTAAATGTTGGCTTGATAAGGGATTATATTATATTACATTTGACTGACCATAAAGGAATTTGTAATGTGACATATTTTACTCAACAACTCAGAGATGCCACAGTCTGAACTGTTCCACTTACCACAAAAAAAGCATCTAGGGATATTATGGTGATAACTGTAAATAAATACAGATGTTTGCAGATAACTCAGCACAGAGGGGTGGCATCTCGGTTCTATGAAACACTGATAGCTACTCTTGCTAAATTATCTTAATGGCTGGCTTGAGAAACGGGTATAAACCAAGATTAGTGAGGATAAGTTGAGGGGCTGGACCCTCTAGCATTCATAAAGGTATATTGAATGTTACACATACAGAGGTGAGATTTAAAGTCTTATATCGTTGGTAAAGGGTTCCTGACAGGCTAGCTAGGATGTACCCTCAATCTTCTTACTTGTGCTTTAGAGAACCATGTTTCACACATGATGGACTCGCCCTAAGGTCAAGTGTTTTTGGTTGAAGATGCATTGCGCTAATTTAAGCTGTCACTATGATCAATATCCCCAAAAATGCTGGAACAGCTCTTTTAAATGAGCTGATAGATAATGTCCCCAAATGTATGCAGTCAGCAGTCACTGATCTTTTACATGTTCTTAGTTGCTAAAATTGCCATAGCTACAGCCTGGAAAAGTTCAGTGGTCAACCTGTCTATAGCCAAACATAAACTTACCTGAATGGTGCTTAAAGTAATTGTAAAGGCAGGATGTTTTTTACCCTAATGCATTCTCTGCATTAAGGTAAACAACTTTTTGTATTCTGCTCCCCCGCAGCCTCACCCCCTAAATATTTACCTGAGCCTGATCTAAAGCCAAGGCTGTGCCTGCGAGAAGAAATTGTACACACAGGCTGCAGCAGGAGCCATTGCTGCTGTCAATCACAGCTGGTGAGGAGAGAGCGGTCGTCGGGGCTAAGGTGTCCTGTGTGTGTTGATGGACACACAGAGCCCAGCTCGGGATCCAGCTCACATGAATGCCCCTAGAGCAAGCGGCTTGCCTATGGGGGCACTTGAAAGGGGGGAGGAGCCAGGAGTGCCTGAAGGAGTCCTCAAAAGAGGAGGACCAGGGCTGCTCTGTGCAAAACCAGTGTTTGTTATTTGAAAAAAGAATCCTTTACAATCACTTTGATGAAAAAATTGTCAGGATACTACAGGATAAACAAATGTGTTTTGAGAATGTTTGGACTCCCTCCTTGGATGCATTATTTGCAAACTCCATCACTATGTCATTGATGGGTTCGCTGGGAAGATGGACATTCTTAGGCAAGCTACACTTAACTCCTCCTTTTTTTTCTTTCCTGATATTATGTTACATTTCTTTCTTTCTGGAAAAATACTAGCATTGGATGTCCATATCATGTTTTTGTCTCCTGAATGGGGAATGCTACTGTATGTTTTTTCATATTGGTTACATGATGAAAGGAGAGAAGGGATTAGGTCCCTCACCATGGATGTGGTGTCTTTGTTATCCTTGATTGTTTTTGATTTGTGTATTGGTCTATGTTGATTTTCTTGTGTTGTATTGTTACCATTAAAAATATGAGGAAAATACTGCGCCAAACCTAGATAGTTTCTAGCTGCTGACACAACAATCAGACACAATTGTATAAAGTATAAAGAGTAAATAGTGCA
Source organism: Lithobates sylvaticus (assembly GCA_028564925.1). Classification (NCBI taxonomy): domain Eukaryota; kingdom Metazoa; phylum Chordata; class Amphibia; order Anura; family Ranidae; genus Lithobates; species Lithobates sylvaticus. The sequence continues at coordinate 357,754,439 of CM053027.1, read as the reverse complement.
GCACTTATGTAAACATATGTCCCTGTTTCACATAAAGCAACGCAGGAGAATGTGAACCTGCGGGCAAAAAATGTGTGACAGGAATGTTTATGGTGGAAACACTCTTAATTTGAGTGTATCATTAGAATATGTCAACTGATATGACTAATACTAATATCGATGGACTGACCCAAAAAAACGTGTTCCTATGGGGTACAAATAGACGTGAATGTATATATGTTGAAAGCAACCAGCAAAATGTGATAATTGTGTAAGATATACAGCCCACTTTTCTCAATTTTTAGATATCTGGAGAACCTATACTTGTCCCCTGTGAAGAGAATGCAGGTTTCAAAAGTGATCCCAAAATTATGTGATTCGTGAAAATCGCATGAGTGCAAAAAAACATATAATAACTATATTATTCTTAAAGTAAAAATATAAGTGCAGTGATGACTATATAAACAGGAGGCTATGCAATATGGAAACTCTTCTATATAGGTCCAATTCCACTGTATGGTATACAATGAATTCTGGTTTGTCCATACAAAGCAAGAGCAACCCCGACCTTAATAGGGCTATTTTGGACGGTTTTCCGTGCAACAATCCAGTGAATTCACTATAAATATATTTTAAACGAGATTATACAAACATTTGTGAATGAAAAAAGGAAAATGAATAAAAGGGATGAGAGAAGTCCATCTCTAAAATTTAGTCCCCAGGTTCACAGATAGTAAAATATAGCTGCGTTGATACAATCACCAGGGAGGTGTGTGATACCACTTGAAGTTTTCTAGATATTCCTGGCTTCAGACCGGCTCAATGATCTCTAGAAAAAATCTTCCCATATACATGTATAAAAGTAATGATCAAGGTACTCTTACCAGAGCGGGTGGACTCACAGACCTTTCAGTGGTGAGTCAAACGTGCATGGACCGGATTCACCGGATTTGTAGGGGCTATATCGCAGCCAGCAGTATCATCTGGAGATCTTTTCTGGGTAAACGTACCCTCTTACTCACCAAAATCTGGTTGTAAAATGCCAGGAGAAGAAATGTGGGGGTCCTGGTTGCGATCCTCACCATGGGTGGCTCAAAAAGGAGATATATAAAAAAAGGAGACAACTCCTCATAGTGTAACTCCAAAAATGATATGGGGTTTTTTATTGTAAAGATTTTTCAATCCAAGCAAAAATTGTATAAAATTCATATTCATTTATTAATTTTCCTTTTTTCGTTCACAAATGTTTGTATAATCTCGTTTAAAATATATTTATAGTGAATTCACTGGATTGTTGCACGAAAAACCGTCCAAAATAGCCCTATTAAGGTCGGGGTTGCTCTGGCTTTGTATGGACAAACCAGAATTCATTGTATACCATACAGTGGAATTGGACCTATATAGAAGAGTTTCCATATTGCATAGTCTCCTGTTTATAGAGTCATCACTGCACTTATATTTTTATTTTAAGAATAATATAGTTATTATATGTTTTTTTGCACTCATGCGATTTTCACGAATCACATAATTTTGGGATCACGTTTGAAACCTGCATTCTCTTCCTCTATAGGTTCTCCAGACATCTAAAAATTTAGAAAAGTGGGTTGTATATCTTACACAATTATCACATTTTGCTGGTTGCTTTCAACATATATACATTCACGTCTATTTGTACCCCATAGGAACACGTTTTTTTTTGGGTCAGTCCATCGATATTAGTATTAGTCATATCAGTTGACATATTCTAATGATACACTCAAATTAAGAGTATTGTTACCATTGCTATTTCATTGACCTGATGCTACAATCGACCAAACAAACTCCTCCTCTAACTCTACTTATATGGAATACCTTTCTCCCTGTTAATGCTTTTTTGTTGCATGTTATTTGTTTTAAATCTTTTTAGGTGTGCTGCATTCATTCAAATGTTTCCTGGTGATCCATATTCAGCACCTCCTGGGGTGACAACTGTTTCCCAATTGTGCTCCTGCGTTGTCACCTTGTCACATTCACACCTAGTGTAGACTACTGGTTGGTACGCCAATACAAATTTTACAGGCATAGTCCACTGTTATAATCATCAGGAAGCTGCTCCTGAACAATAATATGCAGCTGACACTGTAGCAAATGCATAGAGACAGGAAGTGGCTGAAAATGGTTGGAAGAGGTCAGTAGCGCTGAGATGCAAAAAAACATAGGAAAAAGGTGAATCTAATATTACATTTTTAAAATGGCAATTGTTATTATACACAGTGCTTTAGCAAACTAAATGTCATTCAGTTAGGGTTCAGATTTATTTTTAAGCAGGTACTTGATCCCAACTAAAAACATACTGTAGGTAGCAAAAGATAATTCATACATGTGACGCTTATTATGCTGAATCTGCAACTATTGACAGTGCTACTAAAAAAAAAAAAAAAATTAAAATTAAAAAAGTAGTAAAAACACAGAAACTCCCTAAGGATCACATGGGCAGTATTCCCACCGCTAGTGTAGCGTCCAGATGGCACTGTTGCTGCATTTAAAGATAGAGGCATTTTAGGAAGATTAAAAATAACTTGCAACTTATAAAATGTCAAAACTAGTGACATCAGTAGGCAGATATTGAGCAGATTTCGTCATAAATCACATCCCATCCTACTTCAGTGGCTTTATAAACAGCCCTGTGAGGTAAAATATCACTAGATGTTTGCAAGTCACGATGTCTAGCGTTTGTTCAATATGTAATTGAATATCAATCCACAAGTAATTAATAACCATCATTGTTTACACATACACTCAATCTTTTGTTCAAGGAGTCTGTCAGGAAAGGAAATTTATCTCACGGACAATCAGTTTCTTTCCCTTTTACTAGAAAGCTACAGAAAGCAAACATGTAATTGCTTTGGCAGTTCCCCATTGACACTAATGTATACATTACAACTTAGAAAACAGCGCAATGTGTCCATGCAGCTGTATTGATGTATTTTGACCCCAGTCTGTAAGCAGAGACTCTATAATGATATGTCAACCAGTTTAGAAAGGACATCTTTAACTCCAGGGGCTCATATTGAGTGATGAGTCAATTCCACTAGCATGCACAGCTAGGATATTGCAGAAACTGAAAAAAGCTTTTCAAAGTCCTAGCTTAGTATTCTTATGAATTAAGACTATTTATACTCCTGATGGTGATTAAAAAACACACCCTTGCCTTATAAAATGCATAATATAGTAAAGGGCTAAAATTAATACTTATCCAGTGCACACGATAACATTGAACTTTATTAACTGTCACAGTTAAGACAAAGCAGCACAAAACCAAGCATATTTAAAATGTTAATAGAAATGAAATAAATGCAATAACCCACAACAGCAAATCAAATTTCACTTTCACTGATCTGGCTCTAGTAAAATTAAATTGGATAGAACATAATGATAAAAAAATGTTGCCTATTTTGAGACTATTAGGCTCAAGTCTACACTCAAAAGTAGTAAAAATTGGTACAGAAAAAGAGATCCAGGGACCCAATGCAAAAAAGTACCAAGCAATGCCAAATGTAATAAAAACTAAAAAATTTATTATTTGTATTAAAAATCTTATAATGTCTAAAGATATCCAAAGTGTTGTATAAGTAGACAAGAAAGTTACTGAGGTTTCAGTAAAAAAAAAAAAAAAAGTATAGATAAATTACATGCAAAGTAACATTTTTGATAATAAATTAAATGGCTACTTTGTGCATTAGGAAAAAAACATATCATTCCCGCTAATATAATACCCCACTTCAGGGAATTGCAATGCAAATCACCATATGTGGACAAGGCCATGTACAGTATACACATAGTAAAATTAGGATACAGTAGTACCTTGGATTACGAGCATAATTCGTTCCAGAAACATGCTTGTAATACAAAGCACTCGTATATCAAAGTGAGTTTCCCCTTAGGCCCCTTTCACACTGGGGCGTTTTTCAGGCGGTACAGCGCTAAAAACAGTGCCTGTACACTGCCTGAAAAAAACGGCCCCATTCACTCCAGTGTGAAAGCCGGCGGGCTTTCACACTGGAGCGGTGCGCTAGCAGGATGGTAAAAAAGGTCCTGATAGCAGCATCTTTGGAGCGGTATAGGAGCGGTGTATTCACCGCTCCTATACCGCTCCTACCCATTGATTTCACTGGAACACTGTGGTAATACCGCGGCAATACCGCCGCAAAGCACCGCTACGGTGGCGCTTTTCGTGGATTTAACCCTTTTTCGGCTGCTCGCGGGGGGTAAAACCGCCCCGCGAGCGGCTGAATACCGCGGCTAAAACGACGGTAAAGCAGCGCTAAATATAGCGTTGCTTTACCGTCACCGCGGCTCCCGCCCCAGTGTGAAAGGGGCCTTAGGAATCAATGAAAACTCTGATAATTTGTTCCAGTGTCACTGCTAGTGTATGCAGTACCGCATGTGGCCAGAGGTGGGGGCACCGGAGACACTCGGAAACGCTCAGAGACCACTCATACGCTCAGACACTCGAGCGGCTCCAAGTGTCTCTGAGCATCACCAGCGCCCCCGCACCTCTGGCCACATGCGGTACTGCACACCCCAGAGGCTCCTGCTTGTCTTGCGAGACAATGCTGTAAATCGAGTCCGGATTTTTTTTTAAAAACAGCTCATATTGCGAAACGCTCATAAACCGCGTTACTCACAATCCAAGGTTTTACTGTACTCCATATATTAGAATTATTCTGCAGTTCCTAGATAATGAGGAAAGTTCCAGGCAGAGGTATTAAATGGCACCGGGTTTAAATCATGAATAAGTACCAGTGCCCTGACATGTAGAACTTTTGGGCTGCAGAATGGATCCTGATTTCAAAATGGTAGGTGTAGACATAGCACATAAAATTGAAACATCAATTAATGTCATAGGCGGGAACACAAGCAAACAGTTGACATTGATGCATTGATACAGATAGTGTGCATGATTGTAAGTAATTCCTTTACTCTCACACAGGGATGAGAAATCCACACTACAAAGCTTAAGAATTTTATTTATAGCAAAATAAACAGAAGGAAATTTCCATAGCACATGTTAATCAGGAAAAAGTTTTTATACAAATAAGTAAGTTCCAGGCTTCAACAATGAATAGCCCCAGGCTTGAATCATAAAAAGTGCAAGTATCCTGATATATAGAGTTTTAAAGTGGAGTTCCAACCCCAAAAAAAAAAAATGTATTAATGTGCCTAAAAAAAATAAAAAATATATTTTTTTACTCACCTCTAAATGCCTGTTGCTAGGGGGTCCCTCGTAGTCTGCCTCCTTCAGCGCCTGGGCTCCTGACGTCATTTCCCTCGGCGCAGAAAGGGAGATCACCTCTCCCCCTCCCTCTCGCCGATCAGCTGAGACACGTGACAGGTCCCAGATGATTGCGGGGCCAGTCATGACGTGCGGCGCGGCTCGCGCATGCGCACTGGGTGCCCGACTGTGCCCACAGTTAAAATGCCAGCGCCACCGAGCAGAGGGGGAGACGAGGGGTGGGATTCAATCCCCCGAATTGCTGGACCCTGGGACAGGTAAGTGTCCGATTATTAAAATTCAGCAGCTGCAGTATTTGTAGCTGCTAACTTTTTATTTTTTTTTATGGAAACACCGCTTTAAATTGGATCCTACTAACAAATATAAAACCTGTGCCACAAAAAATTTAAAAAAATATAAACAATCCTATAAATCAGTGCGTACCAAGCTGCTGCTACCCTTATACACAGTGTAAAGTGTTATAATGTATGCCACAATATAGCTGCCCTAGGTACAGTGTACCATTTTTTTTTTAACATAGTGTACCAATATGCATTAACAAAAGGTATAAATAAAGATATAAATAAAAATATAATTAAAGCATATGTACACAATTCATAACATGCCAATAATGAGTGTCCATGCGTCCATGTAATATCATGTAATAGTTAGCGCTTCAATAAAGCATATAAGCATTAAGCCTGTAAATACAATTTATGAAGTGTCCATAATAAGTCTTCATAAATACTGTACATGTAGTATCATGCAATGCTTAGTGCTTTATTGAATTCTTCAATAAATCACATAATCTTCTGTGGAATCAAACCACCCTTGTGCCACCACCAATAACACAAGCTGCTTACCTGATTACCATGACCCTCTAGTGAACTTTGGGTCATGTAGCACCTTTCCACTTTTAAGTGAGGGAACCTCCAGACCAGAATCGCCCACTTCTCCAAAAGTGTGAGATTCTGTGGAATCAAACCACGCTTGTGCCACCACCAATAACACAGGCTGTATACTGGATCACCATGACCCTCTAATGTACTGTGGGTCATGTAGCACTTTTTCCCTTTTAAGTGAGGGGACCCTGAACCAGAACTTCCCACTCCACCAATAACACAAGCTGCTTATCGGATCACCATGACCCTCTAGTGTACTGTGGGTCATGTAGCACTTCTCCCCTTTAAAGTGAGGGGACCCCCGGACCAGAATCTCCCAATCCTCCAAAAGTGTGAGAGTCTGTTGAATTAAACCACCCTTGTGCCATCACCAATAACACAAGCTGCATATTGGATCAATATGACACTCCAGTGTACTGTGGCATGGCATCTTGTCATGCTGACGCCTTCAGGGGGGGAGGGCGTAACCTGAAGACATCAGCTCGACAAAATGCTGTATCAGGGTGGGCCAGAAGGAAGTGACGTTATCCTGCAGTCATAAACCCTAAGATGAGGTAGAACTGTATAGGAAGTAAAGCTTGTGCTGCAGGTCAGCAGTGGCAGTAGAGCTGTTGCTTTACAGGACATAGTGCTGTAACCTGGGTGCAAGGCAATGCACAATACAATGTTAGTGTGAATTGTGTGTTTTAAGGAAATTTTTAAGGAAAAGATTTTACACTATGTGAGATTCTTTTTCCCTTTTTAGTGGATCCTGCACTGGGAGAGAGAAAAATTTAGCTTTGAAGGAATGAGAGATTCTGGTCCGTGGGTCCCCTTCTTTAAAAGGGAAAAAGCGCTACATGACCCACAGTACACTAGACTAGAGGTTCACAGTGATCCGGTAAGCAGCTTGTGTTATTATTGCTGGCACAAGGGTGGTTTGATTCCACCAATTATGTGACTTATTGAAGAACTGCATGATACCACATTTATTTATGATGACTTATTATGGACACTTCATAAATTGTGTTTACAGGCTTAATGCATATATGCTTTATTGAAGCGCTAACTGTTGCATGATATTACATGAAATCATGGACACTCATTATGGGCACGTTATGAATTGTGTATACAGTATATGCTTTATTTATACTGTATGTTTATTTATACCTTTGTTGATGCATATTGGTACACTGGCTTTACAAAGTTGGTACACAGGGGTTGATTTACTAAAACTGGAGAGTGCAAAATGTTGTGCATCTGTGCATGGTAGCCATTTAGCTTCTAATTTCCACTTGTTCAATAAAGGTTTAACAAAAAATTGTTGAAGTTGAATGTTTTCTATGCAGAACTGTGCCAGATTTTGCGCTCTCCAGTTTTAGTAAATCAACCCAACTGTACCTAGTGCAGCTATATTGTGGGCGGCATATATTAAATTTGATCCTGATTTAAAGTGGAAATAACAATAAGCAGCACAAGCGTGAACAAAATCACAAGCATTCATGCATTTATATGAATATCTTACATGTTCATCGAAATAGTTTCTTAACCTTCACAGGATAGTAACAGGTCCACAGTGCAGAGCTGAATGAATGGCATTCAGTGGATTGACTGTCAAGCAGTAGCTAAAATAATCACATTACACCACTATTTGTGTATTCACAATTAGTTCCAAAAAGCAGGTAGGGCACAGCAACAAACACTCTATAGTTCATGCAGTAAAAGCTGTAAATAAATATCAAATGACATGCTGAATGTATCAAACTAGATCCAGCTCTCCCATGTACCACATATCAGTCAAAGTAGTCAAAGTGTCCAAAACATCAGGTAAGCCTATTAGTTGGTGGGGCTCCTCTGTGCTGGTAAAGGAGCAAATGTGTTGAGTTGAGCTACTACCCTACCATGTTGCACCTTGCTCCTTCCTCAGACTGTGTTAAAAATTAAATTGGATTGGATTACTGGACTTTGTTCAGTACCATTACTCTCTGTACTGCTATATTTCTGATACAGTATGTGCCTGTTATTCCATGTACATGCATGAAAAAGTCTCCTGTTCTCTTTTTATTTCTTCCTGTGTGTGAAATCCCTGGTATTTCTACCAGTCCCTGTGCTTTCCTATTAAAACTGACCACACTAGGCATGAGAGCACATCATGATCAGTTTTCTGGCTGTGCTGGGAACTCAGCCTGCTCTCCTCCAATGATCAGACTTGTCCTGACACACCGTTCCCCCTTCCTGCACAGCCATTCACTGGGAAGCTGAGTGCACTGCTGTTTTTCCTGCCAACAGCTCTTACGCAGCTGATAACAGCGATTATGTGATCACTTCAAAAAAAGGGAAAAAAAATGTATTTATAATTTTTGTATGTATACACACATGTTTTGCTTTTCATTTCTATGTTAAATTGAATGGGTTGCCTTACAAGGTGAGGGATCACGTATACTTTAATTGAAGCTTGATAGTATTTTAAATCCTTTAACATTTGCAGGATCAAACTAAAAGCAATGCCAAGTTAGCAGCAGCATTTGCTATATTTCAATCTTCACAGGTTCATTTTCAATAGGAGTGAAGAATGCTCTCTGGCAGCTCAACATGGAGGATTGACGGAACCTAAGAACCTAAACTTTTTCAGTAAATGTCAATGAATGGTTTGTACTTCCTGTAAGACAAGATTTTAGCTCTGTAATATGACTACCTGCCCAGAATGTGTCTGCTGCTTGGATATCTGAAGTAGTCTTGCTGAACTCCAGGCAACCAGTTGAAATACTGTACATATTTGACAGATGTTTTATCTGCCAAAGTATATGCATTTATGTCCCTCTAGTCATGGGATTTACACAGTTCTCCATCAAGCACAGCCATAACATGGGGAGGAAAAATCTTTTCTTTCTGCTGAAGTTTCACTTTCACTTACAGGTCCCATCCCAACTCTGCCTGTGACTGGTGAAGTAAAATAGTAAAGTATCGAACCAGGCAGAACTTAAGCAATGCAGGTTTATTTACAGCTCATAACATACAGGTTTATGTTCAAAGTATTACAACATACAGGTCTAATTTATACAGTTTCTTACAATGCAAGCATATTAGATATAGGTATTCTTATTCCCTAACCAAATTGAAACAATTGTGAATTGTTCTCACCTTGAACCAGAATGGGTCTTTTCTGTCAATTCTTGGGAACCCTTCACCTGATAAGGACCAATCGTTCGACCAGTGGTCTGGTCCCCTCACAGAGTTCTGGGTTCCAGCTCGACCAAGTTCTTGAGGGAAATTCACCTGAGACCACACTCTGGAACAAGTTAAGAAGTCTTCTCTGACTCGTACGAGGAGACAAGTTACAGACAGATATTTGCCTATTGGTTCTGACCATCTGCCACCCTTGCAATAGGGCTGCATAGACAAACAGTCAGCCTGATAGACGCCTATCTGACTTGTCTGACTAACAATTGTAGCGCTTGCATTTATATACCCTTTTTAAAAGCCTTATCTTAATCTTCTTTCCTACATGTGATTGGTCGCTAAGATCTAAGTCAATGTAACTAACCATAAATCTGACACCTGTTATATAACCAGACAAACGTATTCACTCCCAGAATTCCTATATATTCATTAAAATGATTTATAACTGCTCTTGTCCAATAAAAACATCTGTGTAGAGACAGTCTGGCACCCAGCTGTGTTATCAAACTCTCCTTATCTTTTATAAGATTTAACTAAGTTCAAGAATTACAGGTTTACGACCTTGAGAGAATGAAATTTCAATAACCCCATCAGACGTGTTATATGTGTTGTTGTATAATCCTATGTGTAAAAGTACTGTATCACTTACAATATGTATATACATATATATACATACACACATACGCAAAGCCAATTACCTATTCAATATTGTCTAATTATTAACATACATAGATACACATAAATATATACTTCCCTACAATATGTATTTTAACAGTTTTAATGAGGGTTCAAGCAGACATTTGTTTGACCCTGTCAAACTTAATTTAATGTTTTTTACATAACTTTCCCGTATTCCACCTAATTATTTTAACCACCTGTTTTTTCCTATCTTTGACGGGGCTTATCTTATCTCTTATTATTTATGTGCTGTCAAGTGTTTTCTTTTCTAATTAGCGCTTACTTAAAACTAAACAATGAACTTTCACCCAGTAAACTCTTATAGAAAGTATGAGAAAGAAGCAGAGAGGTCATCTAAAGTTCAACATTTAAAATGAAATCTCTCTAAATCTATAGAAAACATAGTATACATTATTAACCACTTCAGCCCCGGACCATTTGGCAGCCAAAGGACCAGAGGTCTTTTTTCAATTTCGCACTGCACTACTTTAACTGGTAATTGCGCGGTCATGCAATTTTGTAACCAAACGAAATTTGCGTCCTTTTCTTCCCACAAATAGAGCTTTCTTTTGATGGTATTTGATTGCCTCTGTGATTTTTTTATTTTTTGCGATGTAAACGGAAAAAGAGCGAAAATTTTGAAAAAAAAAGAGATTTTCTACTTTTTGTTATAAAAAAAATCTAATAAACTCAATTTTAGTCAAACATTTGGGCCAAAATGTATTCAGCCACATGTCTTTAGTAAAAAAAATGCCAATAAGCGTATATTTATTGGTTTGCGCAAAAGTTATAGCGTCTACAAACTAGAGTACATTTTCTGGAATTTACACCGCTTTTAATTTATGACTGCCTATTTCATTTCTTGAGGTGCTAAAATGGCAGAGAAGTACAAAACCCCCCCAAATGACCCCATTTTGGAAAGTAGACACCCCAAGCTATTTGCTGAGAGGCATGTTGAGCCCATTGAATATTTTTTTTTTTTAGTCCCAAGTGATTGAATAAAGACAAAAATAAAAAAGATTTTTTTTTTTTTCAAAAAGTTGTCACTAAATGATATATTGCTCACACATGCCATAGTTATATGTGGAATTGCACCCCAAAATACATTTTGCTGCTTCTCCTGAGTATGGGGATACCACATGTGTGGGACTTTTTGGGAGCCTAGCCGCGTACGGGGCCCCGAAACCCAAGCACCGCCTTCAGGATTTCTAAGGGTGCAAATTTTTGATTTCACTCCTCACTACCTATCACAGTTTCGAAGGCCATAAAATGCCAAAATAGCACAAAACCCCCCCAAATGACCCCATTTTGGAAAGTAGACACCCCAAGCTATTTGTTGAGAGGCATGGTGAGTATTTTACAGCTCTCATTTGTTTTTGAAAATGAAGAAAGTAAAGAAAAAAAAATTTTTTTTTTTCTTTTTTCAATTTTCAAAACTTTGTGACAAAAAGCCACATCTGCAAAATACTCACAATACCTCTCAGCAAATAGCTTGGGGTGTCTACTTTCCAAAATGGGGTCATTTTGGGGGGTTTTATGCCATCTGGGCATTCCATGGCCTCCGAAACTGTGATTGGCAGTGAGAAGTGAAATAAAAAAATTACACCCTTAGAAAGCCTGAAGGCGGTGATTGGTTTTTGGGGTTCCGTACGCAGCTAGGCTCCCAAAAAGTCCCACACATGTGGTATCCCCGTACTCAGGAGAAGCAACAGAATGTATTTTGGGGTGTATTTCCACATATGCCCATGACATGTTTGAGCAATATATCATTTAGTGACAACTTTTTGTAAAAAAAAATATATATATTTTTTTTTTTTCATTATTCAATCTCTTGGGACAAAAAAAAAAAAAAATTTAATGGGCTCAACATTGCTCTCATCAAATAGCTTGGGTGTCTACTTTCCAAAATGGGGTCATTTGGGGGGGGTTTGAACTGTCCTGGCATTTTATGCACAACATTTAGAAGCCTATGTCACACGTCACCCACTCTTCTAACCACTTGTAGACAAAGCCCTTTCTGACACTTTTTGTTTACATGAAAACATATTTTTTTTTTGCAAGAAAATTACGTTGAACCCCCAAACACTATATATAATGTTAAAGCAAAGGCCCTACAGATTAAAATGGTGGGTGTTGCATTTTTTTTTTCCACACAGTATTTGCGCAGCGATTTTTCAAACGCATTTTTTGTGGGAAAAATACACTTTTTTTTTATTTTAATGCACTAAAACACACTATATTGCTCAAATTTTTGATGAAATAAAAAATATGATCTTAGGCCGAGTACATGGATACCAAACACGACATGCTTTAAAATTGCGCACAAACACGCAGTGGCGACAAACTACATACATTTTTAAAAGCCTTTAAAAGCCTTTACATGATACCACATTAGATTCACGGAGGAGGTCTACTGCTAAAATTACTGCCCTCGATCTGACCTTCGCGGTGATACCTCACATGCATGGTGCAATTGCTGTTTACATATGACGCCAGACCAACGCTTGTGTACGCCTTTGCGCAAGAGAAGGGGGGGCAGGGGTGCTTTTTTTTTTTTTTTTGTTTTTTTTTTTATTTATTTAGCTTTTTTATTTTATTTTTAAACTGTTCCTTCCATTTTTTTTCTTTGTTATGATTTTTATTGTTATCTCAGGGAATGTAAATATCCCCTATGATAGCAATAGGCAGTGACAGGTACTCTTTTTTTGAAAAAATTGGGGTCTATTAGACCCTAGATCTTTCCTCTGCCCTCAAAGCATCTGACCACACCAAGATTGGTGTGATAAAATGCTTTCCCAATTTCCCAATGGCGCGGTTTATATCCGGGAGGGGGGACATTCCCTCCCACTGCTTGTAAAAGCAGTCTAGAGGCTAATTACCCGCTAGAATTGCTTTTACATGAAAGCCGATCACTGGCTGAAAAGAATGATACCAAGATGATACCTAAACCTGCAGGCATCATTCTGGTATAACCATTCAAAGTCCAGCAACATACTGGACATATATTGTAATCTTTTTTTTTTCATGCAGCCTCTTGGCTGAACGAAAAAAAGAGATTGATTGGTGGGTATGCCCACCATTAGAATACCTCCCTTCATCCACCCACTTCTAATGATGGGCATACATGCACCATTTATATATGCCGATGCATGGGGGCATCCTCCCGCAAAAGTTATGCCGTGTACACACGGTCGGAATTTCGACCGTATGTACGTGGCATTAGGAGCCAATCGCTCCTCCCCCCCCCCTGCTGCCCCCATGCTTCGGCACATATGCTCTTTTTTTTAACTGTGGTGGTGAAATCACCTCCTACAGCGTTGGAGTCGCGGCTTTATGTATCGTGGGAGCAAACGCTGTTGCTGTCAAGATAAATAAATCCGCGTTGCAACTGAATGGCGCACCTGAAAACAAAAAAATGCTTAACACTAAAACACAGTAAACAAAATTACATACCTGAAAAGCAAGCATGATAAAACATGATAAAACATAATAAAACATTGCAGAATAGAATGGAGTAAAAAAAGAGCAACAATAGAGAGAGAATAGAGTGAGAGAGAGAACAATAAAACGACAACTATTTTATTTTTTTTTTATTTTTTTGAGATTCACAGGTAAAAAAGCTCCTGACTGAAGCGACTGAATCAAAACGCTACCACAAAAAAACTGTTAGCGATCGCAGGGATCAGGCCTGACTCTGCGAACGCTGCAGTTATGTGTGCTTAGTGTTTTGTAAGTGACAGTGATCGATCGATACTGCACTTGGGTGGGCTGGGCTGGGCGGAGGGGGAAAACGCAGGTGCTAGCAGGTATCTGGGCTGATCCCGCTAACAATGCGGTTTTTTTTGGAACCCTAAACTGCTGGGACGCTAGTATAGATCTGATCAGATCAGATATTGATCTGTTCAGATACTGTGCCACTAAGGGAGGTGTATGCTTTGTGCGTGGGTGTTTGCGGTACTGGCACTAACCTGGGGCGACGCAGACCTTATTTGACCCTAAAACCTAATTGATATCACCCGCCGGGCGATCAGGGGGTTAAACCGTTATTGGGTAATAAATGGCGGGTGCCCTGACAGTATAAAAAACAAGCTAACTAACCAGCGTCACCCGTAACAGTAATACAAAAAAAAACTGGTTACCTAGCGACACTAATGCAGCGATCAGAAAAACGATCGCTTAGTGACACTGGCAAAAGGGGGTGAAAGGGTTAACTAGGGGCAATCAGGGGGTTAAACCTTTATTAGGTAATATATGGGGGTACCTGACGCTATATAAAAACCTGACGGGGAACCTAAATAACGAAATAACTAACTGGCTAACCAGCGTCACCAGTGACAGTTATACAGTGATCACTGGTGAAAGGGTTAACTCTAGGGGCAATCAGGGGGTTAAAACCTTTATTTAGGTTGTAATATGGGGGTACCTGACCTATAAACCTATTTATGAACCTATATAAACATGGCGGTTACCTAAAAAAAAAAATGGTTACCTAGCGACACTAATGCAGCGATCAGAAAAACGATCGCTTAGTGACACTGGCAAAAGGGGGTGAAAGGGTTAACTAGGGGCAATCAGGGGGTTAAAACCTTTATTAGGTAATATATGGGGGTACCTGACGCTATATAAAAACCTGACGGGGAACCTAAATAACGAAATAACTAACTGGCTAACCAGCGTCACCAGTGACAGTTATACAGTGATCACTGGTGAAAGGGTTAACTCTAGGGGCAATCAGGGGGTTAAAACCTTTATTTAGGTTGTAATATGGGGGTACCTGACCTATAAACCTATTTATGAACCTATATAAACATGGCGGTTACCTAAAAAAAAAAAATGGTTACCTAGCGACAGCAGTGACACTAATACAGCGATCAGAAAAACGATCGCTTAGTGACACTGGCAAAAGGGGGTGAAAGGGTTACCTGGGGGGCAATCAAGGGGTTAAACCTTTATTAGGGGGGGGGGTAGGGGGCTACCTTGGACCTAAAACTAACTGCCCTGACAGTTATTACAGTCACACTGACACTAAATGCAGTGATCAGTAAAAAAATGATCACTGCAATTAGTGACACTGTGACTGGGGGGGGAGGGGGTGATCTGGGGGGTGATCAGGGGGTGACAGGGGGTGGAATATGTGCCTAACTGTACTGGTGTCAGTGTAGTGTTGTGCACTAACCTTAACATGTTCGCCGCTCGGCGTCTCCGGTCACATAGACCGGCGCACCGAGCGTGACATCACTTCCGCCTTCCTGTCTATACAATAGACAGGAAGGGGAAGCTTTTCATTGGCCAGGAGCGATCGCGAGGGGGTGGCCAGAAACCACTGGCCGTCCCCTCGTCCCGGATCGCTCCTGAAGCGATCCCGACCGTCCCCGCCGGCGGAGGGGGGTCCGATCGGACCCCCCAACCGCCGGAAGAATGTCACGTACAGGTACGTGATTCTGCCTGTACGTGCCATTCTGCCGACGTATATATACAGGGGGCGGTCGGGAAGTGGTTAAAGAATAATAATTGTTGCTTTACATATTGAATAATACTATTGATAAGACCACTACTATATACTAATAATAATAATATGAATAATAATATAAATAATAATATGAATAACATAAAATATATATTGGTTAATATGAAATTCTACTACACTGGACGATGAAAGTAGGAGCAGCACAGTGGTGAGCTACTATTTCTGTCAGTCTGTTCTTTCATCTTATCAGCATGGGTCAATTCTCACTCTTTGAGCGCTGCTGTGTAGACGGTACATTAGTCTACAAAAGGCTCATATCAAGCCAAATTTGGATGCCCTAAACAATACTTGCATTAGGAAAATACATTTAATTTAGTATTAAAGTGAATGTAAACCCCCCCAAAAATAAAACCTGCAAGACAAATGCATAATGAGCTAGTCTGCATAGCAGACTAGCGCATTATGAAGTACTTACCTTAGATCGAAGTCCCCGCAGCCATCCTCGTACCCCACTCTGGCCGGGCGTTCCCAGCGTTACTTCCGGGTATCGCGTGTGATTGGCCTGGTGGCCTGGAAAGCTGCACTTTCTAATTGGCCTGGTGGCGGTGGAAGGAGGAGGGGGACCGAACTTCCAGAGGCCCTGTCTCCGGAAGTGGGGAAGAGGACCTGTCAAAAGCAGGTCCCTGTCCACCCGATAAGTGCCAAATGTGGCACCAGATGGGAGGGAGGAAGAGTATGAGCAGAAGTTCCACTTTTGGGGGGAACTCCGCTTCAAGCATCATTAAAATCACTGCTCCTAAAAAAAAATTGTTTTAAAAAAAATTGCATTGATACATGTCCCTTTTATGGCCAATTACTTACATTTAACCCTTCAAAATGGTCACTTTTGATTTTTCCTGTTCAGCTCCCATAGACTTCAATGGGGTTCGCCTTTTGGATTAGAACTTTTCCCCTGTTCGGGAGTTCTGCTGCAAACCAAACAGGGGGGTGTTCAGGCCCATCTCTAGTAATTATAAACAGGACAAATCACAGAATGTAATTGAAGACTGAGAAGTTATAATCTTCCTTAGTTCCCAGACTAAAGAAAAAACATGTGTTTTTCCTAATTTAAACAGACACCTGCCTCTATTACACCTTGTTCACATAATCATACCACTAAACCACACTGGTTTAACCACAGCTATTAAACCATGACCACTTTAGCAGCACCCATTTTTGTACCTTGAAGGCCCCCTCACCCACTCCCCCGCTTGGTTTTTAATTGATTAAAGAGAGAACCCTAAGACCCCTTTCACACTAAGGCAGTTTTCAGGCTTTTAGCGCTAGAAATAGCCTCTAAATAATGCCCTGTGTGTGTGTCTTTTCACACTGGCGCGGTGTGCTAGCGGAACATTAGTCCTGCAATCAGTGTATACACTGGTCCCAAAACGCCCTGCCCATTGAAATTAATGGGCAGCGCTTCCAAAGCACCTGAAAAGCGTGTTGGGAGCGCCGCAACACAGGCACTTTTAAACCTTTCTTAGGGGTTAAAGGCACCCCGCTAGAAAAGAGCCGCTTAAACAGCGCTAAAGCGCCGCTAAAATGAGCTGCGCTTTAGCGCTAACATGGCCGCGGCTCAGTGTGAAAATGCTCTAATATAAATGTATTTCTTCACCCTCTAACATTTTTTTACAAAGATTCATTGGACTTGTACAGCAACATATTCATGAATCACTGTACATTTAGCATGCATAGAGATAATATGGTTAGGGAATTCATTATACACTGGCATTTTAAACAATATATTACTAGTTAGCATGCAGCCTTAGTTTCTAAATGCAAGTAGTTGCCAGGTAGTGGCATTTGTGAGATAAATTACAGACCACAACAATCTCTCATTTTAATAGCATCCGCAAAATATATAGCCACAGAATCAGATCAGAAATGTAAAAGATTGTGTAAGATACAGCTTCTTTTATTTTTGTCTTCTGTCATCTGTTTTAGCTGAACACAATGAAAACTCTACCTTCTAGATCAGTAAATGATGCTCAAAAAGAGTATGTTCCCCCTCTATCAGGTAAAGGTAGAGTTGCATTAGGAACATCTTTAAGAGTACATTTACACCTACGAATGCAATCTGCCTCCCATTAGATGTGAGAACCCCATGGGGGGGTGGGACAATTAGCTGCGAGAGGTAACTCCATTGAAAGCAATGGGAGGCTGCTGGCTCCTGCAGCTAACCACAGCCACACGTGTAATGTGCAAAGAGATGAGTTGCGCTGAAAAATTGATATAGTGAATGGATTATTAAATCGTGTATTCACCTGTGTATACTCAAGAGATATTATAGGTGGCTTGAATACACTTATCTAAGATACTGTTAATATGTTGTATTAAAAGATAGGGAGGCTCTGTTGGCTCCAAAACCTCTTATGCCCCGTACACATGGTCTGATATTCCGATGGAAAAAGTCTGATCGGATTATGTTGTTGGAAAATCCGATCATGTGTGGGCTCTAGCGGGCTTTTTCCGTCGGATCTCAAATTTTCCGACAACAAAATCCAATCAGACTTTTCCCGATCGTGTGTAGGGAATTCCGACGGACAAAGTGCCACGCATGCTCAGATCAAATTAAGAGACCAAAGCTATTGTTTACTAGCCTCTATGTAGTTCCGTAGTACACAACGAATGTCACCACGTTTGGAATGATTGGATTTTCCGACAACTTTGTCCGACCGTGTGTATGCAACACCAGTTTCGGACAAAATCTGTCGGAAAAAATCTGATGGATTTTGTGGTCGGAATTTCCGACAGTGTTTACGGGGGCTTACTGCGCACTGTTGCTGCCAAAGTGTGAGCATATAGCGGAAACAATTACATTAAAAGCATACAAACAAAATGAAAAAACCTTGTTCTTTGCAGGACACAGTAAAGTGAAAGTCCAGAAAATATCCAAGAATATTTCAGGAAAAGTTCAAGTAAAAAATCCTCCATTCATTGGTTAATGGTGACTTCAAGCAGAATAACACCCAAGAAGTAGTGACTTGATTAGGATAGGAAAGGTTCCTCCACCTGAGATATGACTGCCGCTTACCAGCTAAAATGATCTCTTTTTAAGGAGATCGGAAATCGCCTGTGGCTTATTCCCCAGCCCGGGTCTCTATGCTCGCCAGCTAGATATCCCCACTCATCAGCCAGATATTTTTAGAGATGCCCGCAGTCAGTTATCCCCATATTAGACATAAAAAGAAAAGGCTTCCATAGCGTAACTCAATTTAAGTTTAATGATAATAAAAAAAGGCAAAGTTTGCACTTACATATGGTAGCAATGATAAAAGGCGTTGTGTTTATAATCAAAATCGAGCCGACCAGCTCTTGAAATACAGCCCATTCTTTCCGGGACCCTACGTTTTTTTATGGTGACGTCTAGTGACACGTGTAATGTGTGAAGTCATTTTCGGGTGTAATATGGCTTTTATGCTCTGTCTTTTCACTGACAGCTGACGCCATTATAACATCCTCAATGCATCTGTTCATTGGAGGGGATACTCCTGCACCACAGGTAGGGGCAATCTGTTCCACTTTTGTGGATACACCCCCACAGGTGAGGGTGTTTTCTGGATCATTTTGGATACTATATATACACATTCATTGTGGCACTCATTCATTGCAAACGTTCCCAGAGGAAAGGTGGATACTGTATGTACCTACCACAATTCCGGAATTTGCAAGTTATACCTGAGGATTTTTTATATACTTTATGTATCTAATACCATCTTCAGTGACCCAATATTTGGATCGCTGATATATATATATATATATATATATATATATATATATATATACTGTTTGGCATGTATATATTTTTTTCCCTTTCATTTATACAAACATCTATCTATTTATCCTCCAAGGTGATTGTCACAGAGATACCTGGTTTTCTTGGTATTTTGGATTTATCCCCTCTGTCTTAAATAAATATTGGGATTCACATCGTTCGGCGTATATTGCTATACACCAGATATTTATTGCCTCCTTTTGGATATTTATATTTACTTCTGCCTTAATAGGTAAGAGATAACTATGTTGTTTACTAATAGCCTCTATAAGGGATCGCACCCTGCCTTTAATATATCTTAGGGGTCCAGACTATATGCTAGTTGACAAAACATCTGAGACAGATCCTGTATTCCTCTCCTCTGTTTTGATTTATTTATTACAAGATTTATATAGCGCCAACAGTTTACGCAGCGCTTTACAATATAAAAAGGGAGACAATACAGTTATAATACAATAAAATACAAGAGGATTAAGGGGGTCCTGCTCAGAAGAGCTTACAATCTAATAGGGTGGGGGAGGTGATACAAAAGGTTGTAACTGAGGGGAATAAGCTGATGGAAGTGGTAGAAGATTAGTTGGAGACATGATAGGCTTCCCTGAAGAGATGAGTTTTCAGGGATTGCCTGAAGGTAGCTAGAGTAGGGGATAGCCGGACAGGTTGAGGCAGCGAGTTCCAGAGGATGGGAGAGGCTCTGGAGAAATCCTGGAGACGAGCATGGGAGGAGGAAACAAGAGAGCTTGACAGGAGGAGATCTTGAGAAGAGCGGAGAGGACAGTTTGGGATATGTTTGGAGACAAGATTGGTGATGTAGCTCGGGGCAGAGCTGTGGATGGCTTTGTAAGTTGTGGTTAGTATTTTAAATTTAATTTGCTGGGTGATTGGGAACCAGTGTAGGGATTGGAGGAGAGGGTTGGCAGACACTGAACGGTTGGTAAGGTGGATAAGTCTGGCAGCAGCATTCATGATAGACTGAAGAGGGTAGAGCCTATGGAGAGGCAGGCCAATGAGTTGGAGTTGCAATAGTCAAGGCGAAAGATAACAAGGGAGTGAATGAGGAGCTTGGTGGTGTAATTTGTTAAAAAGGGGCGAATTTTAGAGATGTTACAGAGGTGAAGTCTACAAACTTTTGACAGCGATTGGACTTGAGGCTGAAATGACAAGTCCGAGTCTAGGATTACACCGAGTACCCTGGCGTGAGGGGAGGGACTGATGGTTGCATTGTTGATTGATGAATTATGATATTGAGATAATTGAAAAACTATTAATATTGAGTTGTTGTTTTTTTTTTCCCCCTCCTTCTCCCATTCTCTCCACCCCTCTTTCTTTTACTTCCCCTCCCTGAGGATAATCTATAGCTGTAAATATATCTGATAATATGTTTATTGTGTATATATGTATTCACTTGTTTGTTTATTTTCTGTTCTTTTCTATAGTAAGAAACTCTGTATATAACACACTTGCAATATATGAAGGATCGGGGAATCCCGCGTAATGCCAGTTACAAGTACATGTATCCATCAGATTTACATATTTTTGGATTTATCGCAGTTTTTTTATGCATAGATACTTGTTTAGCGACTTACCTGTTTAACGACTCCTCCGACTTACGACCGACTCTCCCCACTTTAACGTCACGTATATACATCATTGTATTGTACAGTACAGTACAGAATTTTAGTTTTTGTTCTGTACTTATGCAAATTAAATCAATGTTACTTAGCTGGAGTTTAGTGTTTAGACCTTTTTATCACAATACAGTACAGTACAGTAGTTAAGAATGCTTAAAATATTGATTTCTTGTCATTCCTCGTTTAACAACCAATTTGTTTTAATGACCTGGTCACTGGAACGGAACCTGGGCGTTACATGAGGAGTACCTGTAATGTGTTTATGATAGGTTTTCAAAAATACCATGTTCATTTATGGGATGATGTAATGTGACCTTGAGATTGGATTTTATGACATGTCCTCTACCCTACAACTTTCTAGCCACACGTGTAATCTCTCATGCAGCGATCACATGCAAGTGATCGGCCCTAAACTAATTTTGAAACCCCTGCTGGAGTTCTCACATCTAATTGGAGGCAGGGTGCATTCACAGGTGTCATTAATGCACCCAAAAACCATACTGGTGCATAAATCTTGTACTACTAGAAAAGCAACTGTTTGTTACCATTTATTTAATTAGCGATACAAAGATTTTAATGCTGTGCTGTAGATGAGAAGACTTTCAATGAGTAGTTAAAGCAGACCTCCAGCCTATTGAACGTTAAAAAAAAAACTTTTGCGGCAAAACTCATGATCAATCCAGAGCTGTTCACCACATTGCCTCTTTTCCACCATGGTATGCCCAGTGTTGGCCAACATCATTTATTTAAATTTTAAGCCCATTTATTGCAACAATAAGCACTGCATCCTGCAGTCGCAGGACAAGAGGAGGAAAGAACCATGACATCATCAGACTGGATAGAAGACTCCTGGGAGAAAGGCGCATATATATATATATATATATATATATATATATATATATATATATTATGTATGTGTCGGGGAAATCTTAACACTTGACCTTAAATCTCTCATTAGTAAAGAGAAAATGCCGGTGTAGCATTAGCCTAAGGCTAGGGATTCACGGGCAATGATATTCTCATTCTATTGAAAGAAATAACTTCTTGTTGCCAAACACATCATTTATTGTAAATCTTGTTCTACCAATAAAAACATTGTCATCAAATGGTAAAATCTCTAAGTGGCAAAATACTATAATTGCCTGTGAGAACAGCATTATTAATTTCACTTGGATGTGAAGATAATCGAAAAGCATGGACTGTGGGGCCATACAAAGCTAGAGCAGAGCACCATTTATCTATCCAAACTAAAAAGTGCATGTATTATAATTTTTGAGGAAATATGGTTTGGGGCGACTCTGTCATATACTGAGAAATCACTCCTTCTGAATCAAAATGTGCAATATCAATTATGAACAATATAGCACAGAGTAAAAAGACCAGAAGGCTAATAAAATACCAGGTGCTTGCAAATCGATCAGAAATAATTTCTTATTTCTAAGTTGAGAAAGTGATGCAAAATTAAAAAAAATAAATCATTTGCATAAAATCCAAAAACCTCACTCTGATCCTTAGCTAGAAGACATTGTAGTTTCCATATTCTGTAAGAATGTTCATTAGCCACATGAGATAAGAAAAGGTAAGGGTTTTTAGCATGAAGTTGAGATACATTTCTCAACTGGAAAGATAAATTAGTAAACAAAGTAAATAAAAAAACAAAGGTCTAATAAACATTTTTGAGGTAAAATACTTTAATTCCTTAAATAATCTACAGACAAGCACTGCAAAATGCAACTCATATGTGCAAAATGCAAAATGAGAAGAAAAACAGAAGGGGATCCGTCCCCTTCCATCTGGGCAGATCAGAGGGCCCATAGAGTAGAGTGGGTTGTGTCCATGTCTGCTCTGCATATGCAGAGTGGACACGGACCTGTCATCTACCTGCTCTCATGCGCTCATCCATAGTTGACATGTGTTGATAGTGTTTCAAAATGAATGGGCTGCCTAATGCAATATGGCTTAATGCACCACAATAACTATGTTGTGATGTAAATGAGCACGAGCATTGGAAAAAAATATATTCATTATACTGTCAGATTGAAAATAAAGAATTTTAAGACATTACTGAAAACTATAACAAGTGGTCATATTTTTCAAATTTTGTTTGTGAAACAGATTAATATTGCACTACGTTTGTATGTCAGTCACTTACCATCCATGTCAAGACGTTGCATAATGATGGCTAACTCAACTTCACTAGGCATGTAACCCAACGATCGCATTGCCATGCCAAGCTCTTGTTTTGAAATAAAACCATTCCCATCTCGATCCAATACGTGGAAGGCTTCCCGAATTTCTGTTGTAAAAGAGATTGGGACAGTTTACAGGGTGCACATTTTTGCACTAGGAGTTGAAATGAGGATGAAGAAAAATGATGCACGAAAAATCTTTAACCATTTAATAAGAGGGAAGGACTGATGGTCAGATTTGCAAAACAACTAGATGAACATATTTTGTGAGCATTCTTTTTCTTCATTCTGATAATTTTCTTGTGTATGGTAGTAGCTTTTTTATATTATTATAGAGGATATAATGTAGATCTCCTCCTGGTTCACACCTATGCATTTTTTGCAGAAACACAGTACAGTCAATTTAACATGGTATCCTATGGGACACGTTACAATCTATGCTTTTTTCAGCCACTGCGTTTTTGAAAAAGTTCAGGGACCTTTTAAAATGCAAAATGGTGCAGTTTTGGTTAAATAGACTTCAATTGAGATGCCACAGAAAAGTATGTAGTGCTTTTTGATGCATTTTTGATGTGTTTTTAATGCACAACAACAAATTGGGAAAGAAAGCCCATAAAAAAGCCATCAAAATGCATGAAAAACGCATGTGCAAAAACGCACCGCAAAAAGAACTTCAGAAACAGATCAAAAGCAAACTGCATAGGTGGAAACCAGGCCTAAGGATTCACAATTGTACTGACAACTGTCCACTAGAATGTTAAGGGTATTTTTCTGGTTTGATGTGCTTGCTTGTATGTATTATCTCTTCATAAAAGAGTGATGCCTATAACTGAATAAAGAAAATGCCTCTATAACAATTGTACCACTTTCTACCACTATGAAAGCTTTGTAGACATAAGTATAACAAAAGAAAATTACAAAAAAGAAAGAAGGAAAATATATGAGAGGTAAACCTCACACAAAATATTAGAAAAACAATACCTTAAATAAATAATAATAAATTATCTTAAAAAATAAAAGTATTTCATTCAGCATAGCTAAAAAAAACTGTTATAAATTATTGTTTAGGGGTTCAATTGTAAGACGGCTTGAGATAGCTGGAAATCAAATACATATTTTTTGGAACAAGTACTTGAAAAAGTCTGATTAACGAAATACAAGTCATTTATTTGGCATCTTTAGTTATAAAATTCCCAGTGTTTAGTGACATTAGTTATCCATGGGTACGCATAATTTATGGATATTATTTATGGGATATTCTTACCCTTTTGCTTTTTAATGTCTATGTAAATCTTTGTCTTCTAGTGGGAGTTAATAAATTGTGAAGGCATTTGATTTATAATACCAAAAGAGCTTGGGAAGAGCAAATAACAGCAATTATCAATACAAACTAACAGGCATTCTACACATTCTGTATATAGGGCAAAGCACCTAAAACAATCTCCTCAAACACTCTGCAAAGCTTATTTATGAGAAGTGGGCTTCCAAGAGCATGTATTGTTGTCCTTATCATCCAATCAGAATCCTTGTTTTATGTTTAACTCTGGACTGTAAAAAATGTCAGTTGGAAGCTGTATGTTGCTAGGTACAGAAAGAAATGTTAACAAACTCATATACATGTCTGTTTATCTGCTGAAATCACAGTATTATTATCATGACAATTATCCTCAACAGCAACATTGTTTTTAATGTAACTGTTAGTCTGCTTAGTCTTTTGAGAATTTCCCCTGCTTGGTTATACATTTAGGCTCTCCTTGCAGAATTCCATTTGTGTTCCCAGCGCAACCAGAAAATATAATTGCACCAGTGTTCAGTGGATGATCATATGGATCTAAGGGTTTAAAATAAATTCCTTTAATAAAAGCAACCTTTCTACTTCTGGTCCTGTTTTATAAGCAGAAATAGAAACTTATGACTCATTTATAAAAGAGCAATATGACCATGTTACAGTCATAACTGTAAGAAGCTCAGCTGCAGATAAAATCAGAGCCATAGTGGGGATGATTTACCAAAACTGGAGAGCGTAAAATCTGGTTCAGCTCTGCATAGAAACCAATCAGCTTCCAGGTTTTTATGTCAAAGGCTAATTGAACAAGCTGATGTCAGAAGCTGATTGGCTGCCATGCACAGCTGCACCACATTTTGCACTCTCCAGTTTTAGTATATCAACCCCCGGAGAGTCCCTTTTGCCCACAATCATTCTGGGTGCACATCAAACTTGTTGCTAGAAGTATGTACACAATATAATGGATCACTGCATTCCAGCTAAGTTTAGTTTCTCTATTAATGACAATCTATGACAGGCACCACTAAATGGTGGACCGCGGTCTGGATTTGGATCAAGTAATAGTCACTAGGAATGAAATAACTGCTGTGAAAGGGAAAGTGGGGGGGGGTTAAGGATACTGCTATACAAAGAGGGTAGGGGTGAGGACACTGCTATAAATGGAGGGCAGGGTAAGTAAACTGTTAAAAATGGGGGGTTGAGGACACTGCTGTAAAGAAGGGGGGGGCTGAAGACCCTCAGTAAGCGGGGGGCTGAGGACATTGCTATAAATAAGTGGTAAGCATACTACAAACATTGGGGGCTGAGGACACTGCCATGAAGGGGGGCTAAGTAGGTGGGGGACACTGACATGAAGGTGGGAACTGTGACATAAAGGGAGGGACTGTGACATGGAAGAAACTGTGATGTGAAGGGAAACTGTGATGTGAAGGGAAACTTTGATGTAAAGGGGGGCTGAGGACCCTAATGTGAAGGTTGGACTGTGACATGCAGGGGGGGGACTGAGGACACTGACATAAAAGGGGGGCTGGGATCTGCAGGGAGAACTGAGGACTGTGATGTGCATGGCGGACTGAGGGCTCTGATGTAAGAAGGGGATAAAAAAATAAAAAGTGGGAATGTGTGATGTATACATCTTAGTCATCAGACAAACATGCAATTAGGACCTCTGCTGGCAGAAAACTTTACTGACCAGATCTCCGTGAATTTTAAATGAATACCCTGATTTATAAAGTAGGTACAATAGGAAGAGAGAGTCACTAACGCATTTCACACTAACAAGACTGAATCCTCGAAGTGTAGAATCACTATTTAACCACATATACTCCTCGTTCCTCACAAGATTTGGATTACGTATAGCTGACAATAATCAAGGAGTCCGAGTCTCATAAAACTCAGGGCCGGTGCAAGGATTATTGTCTACACAGGCGAAGGTGCATTTTGGTGCCCCTCACTGTCCTCTGTCACCCCCCTCCCCTCTCCTCTACAATGTTACCCCCCTTTTCCCATTGTCTACAGCCTCGCTGGTACCTCTGCCATGTTACACTCATAATGTGATGCTATGCCACAAGCAAGAGTCTCACAGACACATATAAACCCCAGCGCAATCATTTAAAAAAAAAAAAAGAATGAAAAGCTTCCATTGCATATGGTTTTGCACACGGAAAATCTACAAAACGCTAACACTTTATCTAAGTCTACCATAAATAAGACCTTCATTAAAATAGTCAGACTGCTTAGTGACCTTAACTGTTAAGGCAATAAATACTTTGATGAGAAGTATATAATGTACAGTATTGTGTGTATATATAGTGCAGGAGTGTGTACGGAAGAGTGCAGAGGTCATGATGCAGTCAGTGTTGGGTTTAGGATACATAACACAGGCTGCAAGGGTCTAGGGTGTGTATTGCAAAGTGTTCAAGGATCAGGAGTATGTAACACACAGAAGGCTGTAGTCAGTGCTGGGTTTAGGAATATATGACACGCAGAGTGCAGGGGACTGTGTAATGCACAGTGTAGTGGTAACACCAGTGCAAAATTCCCCCTCCCCAATTTCACCCTTCCACCAAAAAGAAAATCACCACAAATTTGAATGTTTCCCCCTCCCAGTACAAATCCTCCCTCCCCTCCTAGAACAAATTCCCCCTCCCAGCACAAATCTTCTTCCCCTTTTATGGCACAAGTCCTCCACCCTCCCCAAATCCCCAGCACAACCCCCCATTCCAGTACAAATCCTCCCCTACCCAATTCCCCCTCTCTGAATTCTCCCAGCATAAATCTTCTCCCCCCCTAATCCCCATTCCCAGCACAACAAATCCCCCCAAATGTATTTTCCCAGCAACCCCCCCCCCCCCGATCATTCTAGAACAGATCTTCCTCCTAATATAAATCTCCTCATTTCTAGCACAAATCCTCTTCCCCAAATCCCCTTTCCCTTTACAAATCTTCTTCCACCCCTGAATCCCCCTTACCAACACAAATCCTCATCCCCAATCCCAGCAAAAACCTATTACCCCCTCTTCAAATGCCCCAGGACAAATCCCACCCAATCCCCTTTTCCAGCAAAAAATCTTCTCCCAACTTATAGCACAGATCATTTCCCCTAAGTCCTCCATTCAAGCACAACTCCCCCCCCCCCACTCCTCGGTCAAGTCCTCGTTCCCTCAAATCCCCCATGGCAGCAGAAGTCCTCTCCCCAGTTCTGCCATAAATCCTCCCACCCAAATCCCCTCTCCTAGTACAAACCCCCCCAAACACAAATACTCCCCATCTTCTAATACAAATCAATCAACAATACCTCCCAACTGTCCCACTTTTTGTGGGCCCTCCCTTAGATATGAACAAAATCCTGCAAATCCGGACTAAGGGCCAGTTTACACCAGCATGCAGTGCGGGAAACCTGTGTTTCATGTGAAATGCGCATGGTTTAAATGCGGTTTCTTGTACCACATTTAAAACACACTGCAGTTGTGATCTGCAGTGGGTGTAAATGTTAACTTCATGACACCACAAATGCAGGTCCCAAATGTAATACGTTTACCTACATTGGTACCATCCGGTTCCTGTGTGTCTTATAACTCTTGGTGCAGTTCAGCACAATTTCAGCCTATTCAAATGAATGGGCTGAAATTGTACTGCTCCTGGAACACATGAGAATCACACAGGAACGCACCGTGTGTTCCTGTGTGATTCATTGTGTGATCTGGCCCTGAGTCCAGGAGCCCAGTGATGGAAAAAGTTCCGCTACCTGACTCCACTAACTTGCCTGGCAGGGGGGCACTAGTGTGAGCACCTGGGGCGATTGGCCTGCATCCCTAGCGGGGTGCCCAGGGTCCCGGATGCCATGATAGTCCCCTGTGAAGCAGCCAGCATCTCTTTGAATCAGGTGGGTACTGTATGTGCTATTGGGTACTTTCAGATTTCATATCCAACACCCCTTCTAGCACAAGTCCTCTCTGCTCCTAAAACACCCCCTAGCACATGCAGTATTCTCTCACCTATCCTCCCCCACCTCAGAATCAGTGCAAATATTCATTTATGTCACCCCCCCCCCCACACACAAGTGTCATCTAGTTATACCCTCTATATATCTGAGCGGCACAGTGGCATCTGTCCTCCTCTCCGCTGCTCCTCCTCCTGCCTGTGTACACAGAAGACATCCGAGTAGAGGAGGAGAAGAAGGGGCTGGTTCATTGGCATTGTCTGTATTGCCAGTGTGAAAGGCAGCCGATGAGGAGCGATGTCGGCTGCCTGGGCTGCCTTATGGTTGTGCCGGCCCTGATAAAACTATTACACCGCAACACTCAATACAAAAATATAACTGTCAAACATTAATTCTATATACAATCTAAGTAATATTATACTCACTGCAACAAGATTCAAATAAATAATGCAAGAAAGTATAGCAATATAAAGAAAGCACGGACAGACATAAAAAGTTAATAATTTATCTACAAAAGAGGGCAAAGCATAACTGTTACCCCTGTAGGGATATAAATTTGGTTTATAACAAAAGCAAAATATTATTTATATGCAGGAGAGAAGTACAAATGCATTCATAAAAAGGTGTAACGTCCCTTTCATAATTCAGACCCTCTGGGATCCTTGTATGCATACTAAAAATCCAATAAACCTCTCTCGTGAATAGTTATAGAAAAATATCTCTTTAAAAGGATTTAACTCTCTTTATCCCCTGAATATTCAAGATGAATGTATGGCCATCATGTCAGATCAAATAACTCTGACTGATCTTAGAAGTGCCTTAAACTGGTGTTAAACTGATGCCATTGATACAAGCCAAAGCCCAATGACACGGGCCATAAAGCACAACAATGTGCTGTGTTTTTTTTAGTGCAAGTGTTTTTAGTTTAAACACATTAATACCTTCATGACAGATGGTAAAACAAATCCTAACACCTGAACACAGTTTTGTAACCTTGTCATGTGTTAGGAAAACTGTACATATCATCACAACTACCTTCTTATTTAGGTGCATTATACACAGTTTTTTTCAGGACAAATTGAGCTTATACTTGGTGGCAAATGGTAATGGATATTTCCTGTTTTTTTTTTATTATCAAAGAAAAACTGGCACAAGATAGTAAAAAATATATATATATTTTAAATTTAACTGTATATTTCTTGCTATTACCATTACCTAACAGCAAAGAACAACCCAAAAGAAATTACCGTATTTGCCGGCGTATAAGGCGGCTGGGCGTATAAGACGACTCCCTAATCTTCCATTTAAAATGTTGGTTTTATGCTATCCTTGCCGTATAAGACGACCCCCTTCTGACCAGTCTGTCAGCCTGCTGGATGTGTGGTAATGCCGTATGTTCAGTAGCTTCGGGTAACAGGTAACTGTCTCACAGTATACATACAGTATACCACGCTGAGCCAATCACGGCGAGCGATGTATTCTATTAATGAATACAAAGCCTGCTCAGATTGGCAGAGGCTGTAACATCATCAACCCGCGCCTCTGACTCTCAAAGCCAATCGGAGCAGGCTACTGTATGTAGCCTGCTTGGATTGGCAGAGGTTGTTGCTCCAATCCGAGCAGGCTTTGTATTCATTAATAGAATACATTGCTTGCCGGGATTGGCTCAGCGGTGTATACTGTATGTATACAGTATTACCGCACATTCAACGAGCATCCAGAGGGCTGTCATCCAGCGGGCGGCTTACGTAAAAGACGACCCCCAGTTTATACCCGGCATATAAGACGACCCCTGCTTTTTGGACAATTTTTTTAGTGTAAAAGGTCGTCTTATACGCCGGAAAATACGGTATCCTGCTCATGATGATCACAGCAATATCACATAGGTATGTATATTATATTTGCTACTTGTAGGGCCCAGAAACAATAGTGAACATTTTGCTTGTTTTATCCTACCTAAAGAACACTGACACTAACTGACACCGACCTTGACCCTTACCTTAACCCTAACCCTGACCTAGATCAAACCCTGATCTGTTTTTTCTTTATAACTTTTTTTTCTATACACTGCTTTTCTACACTTTTCTCCTCTAGGAAAAGATACATTTTAATAGGAGGGAAAAAAACACAGGGGTGGGCTGTACAGTGACTGATTACTGTGGTAGCCAATCAGAGGCTATCGCAGTGATCAAGTGATTGGGAACCGCGTCTCCCAGTTACTAATCATTACTATGGACCGGGGGCTCTCTGTGAGAGCCTGGTCTCTGTGCTGGGAGCATGCTGTGTAGCGCACTCCCAGCACAAACACAGGAATTCATTTATGTAGCCCCTGTTGCCTGATGCGGTTATGTGAAATTTCCATTAATATCTGTGAAATATTATGAATATATCTCTTTTGCTTGCAGCTATGAAAGGTGAGCAAAAGCTCTCCTCCCAAGCTCTGGTCAACTGCAGACATTGCGGGGCCGAAACTTGAAGGACAATGGGGAGCCAATTAACATTGTGTGTCACCTATTCACTATAAACGACCCCATGCCGGGATAGGGAATGAAGTGAGACCATTCAAGTTTTTTTTACATCACTGGGAGTTTCGCCTGTAAGGGGGCGGGCCGCGCTAAGGCAGCCAATGAGAAATCAGGCGGGTTTTTGGTTACTCTGAGGAAAGGAGAGGCATCTCGGTCTTTCCGGGAGAACCAACAAGGGAGATGGACCCAAGGTAATTTCTCCAGGAGCAGGGGAAGGTATGCCCTGCTACCTGTAACTAAACATGCTTTTACATCACGGTCTGAAGGAATATACTCTATATTCCTTCATATATATATATATATTTTATTTCAACCTAGCATTTTCTGCCTTGATGTGCTAGGGATT
Source organism: Lithobates sylvaticus (assembly GCA_028564925.1). NCBI lineage: Eukaryota > Metazoa > Chordata > Amphibia > Anura > Ranidae > Lithobates > Lithobates sylvaticus. The sequence continues at coordinate 357,723,267 of CM053027.1, read as the reverse complement.
TGTGTATTAGCTTGACTTTTAACTACCTGTAATAAATGTTATTATATTCAAAGCCTTTCCTCCTGGTCAGTAGAACTCTCATTTAACCCATATCATATTTTGTGATTAATAAATCAGAAATAGAGATTTTAGAGGTTACAGATGGCGGCCACGAAACCAGTACAGGACGGAAGGTGTTTGAATCTAATATCAAAATCGATGTATTAGAGATTAAGGCTAGTAGTTGAACTTAAATTGAGTCAGTTTGTTCAATCTATCTAGGGAAAAATCTAGGTAAATATTTTTCTTTTTCTCTCTTTTGTAGTTTAGTTATATTTTTTTTTGTATTATATATATATTATATGATTATTTTGCTGAAGGTACCTAGTAGCTTGAACTTAAATTGAGTCAGTTTGTTCAATATATCTAGGGAAAACTGTAGGTAAATTTTAATTTTTTTTGTGGTTTAAAAATGGTGGTGTTGCTGAAGGTACTTAGTAGATTGAACTTAAATTGAGTCAGTTTGTTCAATCTATCTAGGGAAAACTATAGGTATTAACTCTAAAAATGAGAGAGGATACACCACATATTTTGTTTTGCATAAATATCCCGTAAATTTTAATTGAACAAGTTCTTTGGATGTACCATTTACAAACCGGTTTTATGTAGTGGGGAGGAAGCAACTTGGTGGGAAAAAGTGTTATTTCTTTTTATTTATTTTTTTTTTTAATGCTCACAAAGCTTAATTGCTCTCTCTAAACCATTGTTTGAGAGTGACATGTTTCATTGGAAAGACACCAAGTGAGTGGGGTCTTGGTTTCCTGTTGAAAAGTTTCAACAGATTTTTAATTTAAATGGTCTGTCCACTAAATGCATAATATTTGTGTATAGGACAGGAGAGCAGTAATATTCTCATTGTTGTCAGTTAAAGTACAGGACTGTGGAAGTCTTGTTGCTGAATGCTGAAGCTAATATCTGAGAAAGATTATTAGTATAGGGTAAAATAAGGTGCATTTAGCATACTGTATTATACCCTGACTTTTTTTTTAGGATGAAACCTTACCACAAATTTGATATTCTGAGTTTGTGCTAGATTTTTTTTATTTTTTTTGTCTAAACTGAATGGGTGAACCTTGGTGTAAACACGGATGTGTTTACCTTTCTATTGTAAACCAAGAGGGTTATTCACCCTATTTTTTATTTATTTTGTATTTTTTTTTTTCTCCTTTCCACTCCACTTTACTGTATTTTCAGGATTTTATTCGATTTTAATGTTCGTTTTCCCAACTTCGTTACAGTAATCTAAAAAGGACTGTATAGTACAGGGCAACATTTAACTTAAACTATTGACGGGTGGGTAGAGGATATAGGTTATTCGGATAGCCGCTCTAGGGTACACTCTCTCTCACCCCGTGCACTTTTTTTATGGCATACATTGTACAGGACGCCGTGGCTGGGTCCTGGAAGGACGCTATGTTTCCCCTCTGTTTGGACTGTGGTTCCTTTAAGGGAACAAAAAGGGTTAACTCACCTGTCAGAGGAAGTGGGTTTAAAAACAAGACAGGAAGTTGCAGGTGTGTGTGTGGAGGAGTGTAGAGGAGATGATGGTGGTTTGTGTTTGGTTTGATGTGCAGCAACCAACGTGGACAGCAGCGTTCTGCCTGGAAGCCTCCTAGCAGGTGAAGTCACCTGAAACCACCCCAAGGACTGTTTGATTGCGATAGCAATGCTGGACTTTGAATGTCGGTGAGACTGAAACCTTTTTCTTTTGTTTTTGCTGCTGTCAAGCTGTTTTAAGTTTAATAAACCTCCTTTTGGGTTAAAAGCCTGTGTCCTGCGGTCTGGCTGGTCCCCCGAACTTTACAAGTGGTGCTCGAATGCGGGCAGGACAGAGTAACAGGCGTTTTTTTTTTTTGCTGTTTTTGCATTTGAATTTAAAACTGACATTTAAAGGGACAGTACAGTGGGTTTATGTCCTGGGTTAAAGCTGCCCAAGCCCTGAAAGCTGAAGCAATGGAGGAACTAATTAAACAACTATCCCTGGCTAATATGCAAGCGCAGACCCGCCATGAAGAAAATACTCGCCTGTTGGTGGCTCAGTTGGCAGCACAGCAAGCAACCCAGCAAGAGGTTATGCAGGCTCAGGTGACTGCCTTAAAAGAAGTAGTGCAGCAGTTTTCTCAGGGTCGTGAGCAAGCGGCTGTTGCCCCTGGCAACCAGGTGACCGTGAGGGCAAGCCATTTTTTGCAGAAATTGTCCCTGAGTGATGATGTAGAGGCTTTTCTTGCTACATTTGAGAGGACGGCAGAGAGAGAAGGGTGGCCCCAGGACCAGTGGGCCGGCCTAATTGCACCTTTTCTCACCGGAGATCCTCAAAAAGCCTACTTCGACCTGCCACCAGAGGACGCTAAAGACTATCAAAAACTAAAGGCAGAAATACTGGCTCGTTTGGGGGTGACTACGGCCGTTCGGGCCCAACGAGTGCACCAATGGAAGTATTGTCCAGATCGTCCACCACGGTCTCAAATGCATGACCTGGTGCAACTGGTAAAAAAATGGCTGCAGCCCGAAGTGTTGTCGGGCCCCCAAATCGTGGAGCGGGTCGTGCTGGACCGATACCTACGGTCACTGCCAGACGACCTTCAACGGTGGGTCAGCCATGGAGACCCCAAAACAGTGAACCTCCTTGTCGAGATGGTAGAGCGATATACAGTGGTGGAGGATCTGCTTGGCCCTACCAAGCGCCAAGGGCCCAGTCTGCCACGTCCTATTCGATCGACTGCCACCCTTCGAAAGGATGTCCCCCGGAGCCCTGGAATCAACATCCCGGAAGGTCAAGAGTCACTCCCAGTACCTCCTCAGCGATCTGTTCCTGTTCGGAGAGGAGGGGATGTACAATGTTGGCGATGTCATTCCTGGGGCCATACCCGGGCCCACTGCCCACTCCAAGAGGAGTCCATGGAATGCGGGGTTCTTCGGAGGGGGTCTTTTGTTGCTCATAGAGCATGTACCACACACCTTGACCGTGGAGAAGAGAAATTTGAGTGTGTAGTCCAAGTGAACCACCTCCCTGCCTGGGCTTTGCTGGATTCCGGAAGCATGGTAACCCTGGTTCATCCTAGAGTAATTGGGAAGATCGGTCCGGTAAGCAAAACTTTACGGGTTGTGTGCATTCACGGGGACACTAGAGAGTACCCTCTCATCTCTGTGTCCATCTCCACAGCATATGGCACTGGTACTCAAGAGGTGGGGGTGGTAAAGAACTTGATACATGATGTTATCATAGGACGAGACTGTCCATTTTTTGAAAAACTGTGGGGACAAGGAGAACTACCTGAACGATCCCAAGACTGGGGAGAAACTAGTTCCTCTGTTCCTACGGTTGAGGGTAATAACCCTAAGATGCCAAATGTTCCTAATGTGGATCCGGTTGATACAAATGCTAATGATTGGATTAATGGTGATGAAAGTAGTGCTGATACTGTTAAGGGTGACAAAATGTGTGGTTCGCAGACCTACCTGAACACTGAGGAGGGGGAACCTTCCCCACTTCAGGTAATGCTGGGTGAAGAGGATGAGGAAGTGGCCTCTACCCCTACCCTGCCGGATTTGGGTGTTCCCCAGGGGACATTTGGTACTGCCCAGATGCAGGACCCCACTTTGACCCGTGCACGGGAACAAGTTATAGTATTAAATGGGGTACCCCAAGAGCCAGGTGCGAATGAGCGGTGGCCCCACTTTGCAATATGTAATGAATTGCTTTATCGGGTTACCAAAGTGAGAGAAAATGTGGTAGAACAATTATTGGTACCCCAACAGTATAGACGCAAGGTCCTGGACCTGGCCCATGATGACGTTTTAGGGGGACACCTGGGAGTTGAAAAGACGGAGGCACGGATCACCGACCGGTTTTACTGGCCAGGTCTGAAAGCAGAGGTAAGAAGATACTGTGCCTCTTGTCCCACCTGTCAGTTGACCACGCCGGTGACCCATTTCCGGAGCCCTTTGGTCCCTCTGCCCATAATTGAGGTTCCATTCGAGAGGATAGCCATGGATATAGTGGGTCCTTTGGTAAAGTCAGCTCGAGGTCACTCCTACATACTGGTGATCCTTGACTATGCCACCCGATATCCTGAAGCGCTACCTCTGCGGAATACCTCCTCTAAGGCTATTGCTCGGGAATTATTCCAGTTGTTTACACGGACTGGTTTTCCCAAGGAAATACTCACGGACCAGGGCACCCCGTTTATGTCGAGGGTTATGGCTGATGTGTGCAAGCTGTTCCGGATTAAACAGCTGCGCACATCGGTCTACCATCCACAAACGGATGGGTTGGTAGAGCGCTTTAATAAGACCCTTAAGTCTATGCTCAAGCGGGTTGTACAAAGGGATGGCAAAGACTGGGACTGCCTGTTACCCGCTCTCCTGTTTGCTATCCGGGAAGTGCCCCAGGCCTCCACTGGGTTTTCGCCCTTTGAGTTGGTATATGGGCGGAGACCTCGCGGACTACTGGATTTTGTTAAAGAGGAATGGGAAAGTGAACCTATTCAGCATAAGAGTGTTCTTGAATATGTTTCCCAAATGCAGGAGAGGATCCTAACTGTGATGCCTCTAGTCAAAGAACATTTGCAAAAAGCCCAGGAGGCTCAACGACGGGTCTATAATAGGGCTGCTAGAATAAGGAACTTCCAAGTAGGGGATCGAGTAGCGGTGTTGATCCCCACTGTGGAAAGTAAATTCTTGGCCAGGTGGCAAGGCCCCTTTGAAGTTGTAGAAAAAGTGGGAGAGGTAAATTATAGAGTCCACCAACCAGGTAAGAGGAAACCCTATCAGATATATCATGTAAACTTGTTAAAGCCCTGGACAGACAGGGAACCGGTGACCTCCCTGGCTGGTGCAAGACTTGAGCCTCGGGTTGGGGTGGAGAGTGTCCAAGTAGCAAATACCCTGTCTAGAGTCCAAAGTCAGCAGGCAAAGGAGTTCTTGCAGAGAAATAAAGAGAAATTTTCAGACTTGCCAGGGCTCACTAGTGTCATAGAGCATGATATTGTCACAGAACCAGGAATCAAAGTTTTTGTCCGGCCTTACCGCATTCCAGAGGCCCAAAGGAAGGCTGTTGCAGAGGAAGTGAAGAAGATGTTAGACCTGGAGATTATTGAGGAATCACAGAGTGAGTGGTCAAGCCCGATTGTGTTGGTACCGAAGCCCAACGGGACTCTGCGATTCTGCAATGATTTCCGGAAACTAAATGAAGTTTCACGGTTTGATGCCTACCCCATGCCCCGGGTAGATGAGCTTATTGAGAGACTAGGTCCAGCCAGGTATATCACTACATTAGACCTTACCAAGGGGTATTGGCAAATCCCGTTGACTAAGGCTGCTAGAGAGAAAACTGCTTTTTCTACCCCAGAGGGAAGTTTTCAGTACAAGAGAATGCCTTTTGGATTGCAAACTGCTCCAGCCACATTTCAGAGGGCAATGGATAGGATTTTACGTCCTCACCGAGAGTATGCCTCAGTATACTTGGATGACATAGTCATTTTTAGCAGAGACTGGGAATCACACTTGCCCAAAGTCCAGACAGTACTGGACTCCCTTTGGAAGGAGGGGTTTACAATAAACCCGGAAAAATGTGCTTTGGGAATGGAGGAGGTGAAATACCTGGGCTATGTTGTGGGTAGAGGGGTAGTAAAACCTCAGGTCAACAAGGTAGAGGCTGTACAGAATTGGCCCCGCCCCCTCACAAAAAAACAGGTACGTGCATTCCTGGGTATGGTGGGATACTACAGGAGGTTTGTACCCAACTTTGCCACGTTGGCAGCTCCATTGACCGATCTGACTAAGGGTCGGAAATCGGTCATGGTGGAGTGGAATGCAGACGCTGAGAAGGCTTTTTTGGAGCTCAAGTCGGCACTGTGCCAACACCCTGTCCTAGTAGCACCCAATTTTTCAAAAGAGTTTGTTGTACAGACTGATGCTTCCGATGTAGGATTGGGAGCCGTGTTGTCACAGGTTGTTCATGGCGAGGAGCACCCAGTAGTTTTCCTCAGTAGGAAGTTAACACCAGCGGAGAAAAACTACGCTATAATTGAACGAGAGTGTCTGGCCATTAAGTGGGCTCTGGAATCCCTCAGATATTACCTTTTGGGGAGGAAGTTTAGGCTGATTTCTGACCATGCCCCTTTAACATGGCTGAGACAAGGTAAAGGGACTAATGCCAGGGTTACTCGGTGGTTCCTGGCACTCCAGGAATTTAAATTTGTAGTGGAGCATAGGCCCGGGAGACTGCATCAAAATGCAGATGCCCTCTCCCGAGTCCATTGTTTGAGCTCCACTGGTGCCTCCACCTCCTTGGCGTTGGGGCACAGGGGGGGGATATGTACAGGACGCCGTGGCTGGGTCCTGGAAGGACGCTATGTTTCCCCTCTGTTTGGACTGTGGTTCCTTTAAGGGAACAAAAAGGGTTAACTCACCTGTCAGAGGAAGTGGGTTTAAAAACAAGACAGGAAGTTGCAGGTGTGTGTGTGGAGGAGTGTAGAGGAGATGATGGTGGTTTGTGTTTGGTTTGATGTGCAGCAACCAACGTGGACAGCAGCGTTCTGCCTGGAAGCCTCCTAGCAGGTGAAGTCACCTGAAACCACCCCAAGGACTGTTTGATTGCGATAGCAATGCTGGACTTTGAATGTCGGTGAGACTGAAACCTTTTTCTTTTGTTTTTGCTGCTGTCAAGCTGTTTTAAGTTTAATAAACCTCCTTTTGGGTTAAAAGCCTGTGTCCTGCGGTCTGGCTGGTCCCCCGAACTTTACAACATATTTGCACATATCTATCAGTGGATATTGGAGACTGGCAAATTAGGGATGGATGCTTATACCCCGAGGGTTTGCCCTCCCTTACACTCATTTTATTATCTCAGTATAGGCTCTGGGTTTATAATACACTGTCTAGGAGGGGGGATAGGTATATGGTAGTAACGCCAGCAATTAGGTGTCTACTTCCACCCCTCTCTCTTTATTATCGTATGGTCTAGTCAAGTACATTCTAATATCCTGGACTCACAGGAAGCGCCAATTTTCTCTATATTGTACCAATCATTTAAATTTGCCTCTTAGGGGGTCAATTTTTTCTGGAAAGGCTGCATACCTGGATTACTTGTCCCTAAGCGCGGAGCTGTTTGTTGGTTTCAACATTTAACTTAAGCTTTAACTAGCTTACAAATTGTGCATATTATTTGTTGGTAATGGCAGCCATGTCCCGTCTAGAAGTCCGTAGCAACTTTTACTCTTAAACAGAACAATGTCACAGGTGCTACAAACAATTTCAATTCTTAAATGCTTAATGCTACGGCATCTACTTGTGCCTATGAAATTGGGGACAATAACGTATATGAAAAGTATGGGGGAAAGGAGGATATGGATCCTAATTCTACTTTTCCTGTGGCGATGGGAGAAATCGCAGAGCCACAAGAAAATCGAGAATGCACCACGGTCACAGAATTAGGAGCAAGACAAGTTCCCCAACATTGGCAAAATTAAAAATAATGCACACATAGGTGTGAGAAGTCTTAGTGACCAGAATAAGGCATCTTCTAGCACAGGGCGGTGTGGGCAATCTACACATACCATAGATTGTAATGCAATCATTCCGTCTGGAGTAGGTGTTAATTTTAACAACTCCTTGAAAAGTGAGAGCTCGGGGGTAAATATCCCTAGATCTCTTAGGAAGACAGGAAAGGTGGTCAATAAACCTAAAACCACACCAGTTGTTAAGGGATACCTTATTACTTTACAAAAGATAAAACGCTATACATTCCAATCTATTAAAATAAATTATGTATTGTTTGCTTTAAAATAGGATAGGAAAAAATTTGGGAAGAGATTAACAACTGTTGTCTATAAAGTTATTTGTTTTCAGGTTAAGTGAATTCCAGAAATGATATGTGCATATCATTTAGCTGTACAGATGCAAAATACGCCCCTAACAAGAGGGTAAGTTATAAAGGCCCATTGTTTTTTTTTTCCCCCTCTTTCTCTTCTTTACTTTGTATTCTCCCAGAGGTCGGAAACGCCTAGCAATTCATTTGCAATTACCAAAGCCTTATACAGAATGTATGGGATGCATTTGAAATGAATGTGTATGGGTGAGCGATGGAATGCATGAGTAGGAACAGTACATGTATAAACTAAGATTTGTTTTTTTTTGATAAGGGGTGCACCCAACATTGTTTTATGGCCATCAATAAGTGTGATCACACTAATGCGCATGCGTTGTACTGTTTATGATTATTTTATTAATATTTGTTGTTTTTTTTTTTCCCGTTTATAATGAGCTCAATACTCACATTTATAACTTTTGGTTTTACAAGTTTAAATGTATTCGCAAATAAATAACCTGTGCACAGATATGAATTATTTTTTTTATGTCCTTTCTGGGGGCTTAGAGTGAAGATTCATTCACTCTGACACTTGGAAACTACATGATACATTACTTTGCACATTGTGGCATCTTAGGCATTCAGTAGGTCTTGTGTTGCGTGTTGTTTTCCCTTGCAAATTCACTCATGTGAAGATTATAGGTCTACATGTTGTATTCTTAGAATGTAAGTATTTATAAACCCTACAGATTTTTCCTATAATTTTTGGCTATCAGAGTTTAGATATGGGGTGGGTCCTGTACATTTTTGACTTTACTTACGGTTGATGGATTCATTACCTCTGCTGGAAGGCGGTTCCAAGCACCCACTACTAATTAGGCCAGTATGAACCTCTCAGAGAGGTACCAGTGAGATGTTATTAATGATTTTTAAGTTTTGTATTATAGGATAAATGCACAAACAAGGACGGATGATTGGACCCAGATGTGTACCCAAATACAAATAAGGACCTTAAAGAACATCATTTTTTTTTTTTGTATGTTCTTAGGAGAAGCCTTAAATATAATTAATTACAGGCCTAGCTAAATTCTAAACACTGGTTTGGGGCAGTCTGTTTCAATAAACAGACGTCCTACCCTCTATAAACAACTTTTTGTGGCCTTTTTGACTTGCAAATGGGTTTGCACTGAGAGTCAATTAATATGTTAATCACAACCGGGAGAGGGGGTTGCCTTTAGTATAGCTACAATGCTAAAGGCAGTTTTTCAACTAAAGGCAGATTTTTTTGGATTAACAAGACACAGATTTAAGCCTCTTCAACAAAGTTAAAGTTTGGGACAGCATTCAATCTGTATGGTTTTATTATTTTGTTGTATTTTTTTATTTTTTATTTTTTTTTTATTTTTATTTTTTTATTATTTTTTTTTTATTATTTTAATTGTAATTTTGAATTTTTTTTTTGATTTTCTTCTTTTTTTTTTCTCTTAAGGGAAAGGATTTTTATTTTTTGTTTGTTTTTTATTTCTTTCCTATATCACCTTATTTTATTTTTTTTTTTTGGTGATTCTTCAGTTTTGCGTGACTATGGTCAAATAAAAAAAAAAAGAGGGAAGTGAGTATGGGGAACACTACATGGAGAACATTTAAAGCGATTAGAAATGTTGATATAGAATATTATGGCTTCCCTGTAGCATTTTGGGGATGGGCCAAGTCCCAACAGGTGTTAGTTTTCTCTTATGACATGGGATAATCGTTTTGTATGAATTTAGGTCATGGTAGCTATTTATCATGACACTAGTAATATTAGGGTTTAACAACAGTCATGTGACTATTTTCTGTGTAAATGTGACATACAATCCTCTCTACAGTTCTAACATTTGGGCAGTCATCAGATGTGGTCATTGATATTGCTTTTTTTGGTTGGTCAGGTTTTCCTTTGTGTGCCATAATAAGTCAAAGAGCATTGCGTGAATATAATATAGATATACTGGAACTGGTGAGACTCATAGTGATTGGCAAATAGCAGGGAGTATAGTACAATTGTACTTAAAAGTATTTTAGTTTGATTGTTCCTGAAGCCACTAGTGACTGGTGACATCACACTTATCCATGTTCTGAAATCAAGTTATTTTTGTCTGCGTAGATGACACTGCCTAATCTGCACATAGAACTCTCATAGTGGTGACCTCTTCTGTAGCCTGCTAAAGGCCGGACGGTACAGTAGCTACCCATGGTAGCCAAGGACGGAGCTATATGCCCAAATGTTTGGCACCAGCACTGAACATAGCTGCAGTAAAAGGAGCTAGTGGTGAGTTGCGATGGCAACAAGACCACCCCGGACACTTAAAGTGTCACACACACACACACACAGTGGTATTCAGCAGAAGGTGGAGCAGAGTTACTTGCAGGCATATGACAATGGAGGAAGAAAGATGAGGGGTGAAATCAGAAACCTGGCATAAGGACGTAAACCTAAAACCTAAACCTAAAATTGTTACACATGTCACTGGGAAAAGGGTCTCACTTTATGTTGCAGTATATCTATGGCAATTAAAAGGTCCTTACTGCTCAGACTTACCAGACAAGCATTAATTTGAATACATATGTCCCAAATGTACTTGTGTATCTCTTTCTCTACCTCTGTCCACATTAATAAAGTATAATCTTAGAAAGCCCGGATAGCTGTTCCAAAGGCCATTACTGTATGCTGTATCCAACGGGAATCACCATGGAAGGCTGCCCCAGAAGCAAGGGCAACATGACCAGATTGACATTATGGACTTTCGCACTATTATTATTGGACAGTTGAGAACAAGGATCCTCATGTCTCTATTTTATTTATTTTTTTTTTATTTTTTTTTTCCCCCTTCATTTTTTTTTTTTTTTGGGTGTGTTTTTATTTTTTCTCTTTATTTATCATATGATTTTTCTGTTATTATTATGGACTTATTACATCCTGAACAAGTGATGACTACCGATACTGGGATCCAGAAATGTGAACTGTAGAGATGGAGAGTTTAAAAGTTTTTTTTTATTCTCAAAGAAGTTTTAATTCATTTCAGAGGGCAAAGCCGAAAAGTTCCAAATATTAAAGAAAATTGCACATAAACCATTATTCTATGTGTGGCCGAGTCTCATATACTCAACTGGCCACAAGGGGCCATCTGTTGCCTGATGCGGTTATGTGAAATTTCCATTAATATCTGTGAAATATTATGAATATATCTCTTTTGCTTGCAGCTATGAAAGGTGAGCAAAAGCTCTCCTCCCAAGCTCTGGTCAACTGCAGACATTGCAGGGCCGAAACTTGAAGGACAATGGGGAGCCAATTAACATTGTGTGTCACCTATTCACTATAAACGACCCCATGCCGGGATAGGGAATGAAGTGAGACCATTCAAGTTTTTTTTACATCACTGGGAGTTTCGCCTGTAAGGGGGCGGGCCGCGCTAAGGCAGCCAATGAGAAATCAGGCGGGTTTTTGGTTACTCTGAGGAAAGGAGAGGCAGCTCGGTCCTTTTTTCCGGGAGAATCAGCAAGCGACATGGACCCAAGGTAATTTCTCCAGGAGCAGAGGAAGGTATGCCCTGCTACCTGTAACTAAACATGCTTTTACATCACGGTCTGAAGGAATATAATCTATATTCCTTCATATATATATATATTTTATTTCAACCTAGCATTTTCTGCCTTGATGTGCTAGGGATTTGTGTATTAGCTTGACTTTTAACTACCTGTAATAAATGTTATTATATTCAAAGCCTTTCCTCCTGGTCAGTAGAACTCTCATTTAACCCATATCATATTTTGTGATTAATAAATCAGAAATAGAGATTTTAGAGGTTACACCCCATAGATAAAAACGCACTTCTGTGAGGTTGCATATATGTGTACAGGGAGGGGTTAAGTACAACAAAACAAACATTCCCCAGAAAATTATTTCTAAAAATTTCTAAAAATTTTTACCATAGAACTTTCAGTTTATAACTTTTAATGCTGCTGACCATTGCTTTCTCAGTGTTGCTTCCCTGAACTTCTGGTAATCACTGGTACTAGTTAACAGTGGACAGTGCAGTTTCTTGTCTGTAGCTTGGAATGGGAGCGGGAGAAGAAAGGAGGAGAAAGGGAGTGCCTTGCCATCTTAGGCTACAGGGCTGTCTTTCTATTGATGTACTGTAGTGATGCAAGGGTGGCTTCATTGGATGCAGAAAAGTAGTGGATAACCACTGCTCCATAGGAAACCTGGAGCAGTAGTCATGGCACAAGCTTTAACTGGAATATGAGTAAGGATTAAAAGATGCAAAAACTGCCTAGTCGGGTCTTGTGGGAGGTCTCCGGACCTAGGGGAAGGTGCCACCATGGGGGACATTAACAGATCATCCAGGGTCTGATTTATGAGAGACTCCATGAAAGCTGGGGATGTAGGGTCTCTGAAGGCTGTGTGCAGGTGGGTGACTTCACATACCCCCATAGCTTGCTGATTGTGCCAGGGAGCCATCACAGGGATCTCTGCATTAGCAGCCTTGTGTGCCTGCCAAGCTGAAGCCATCTTGGTACTCCCAGCCTGCTCCGGATCCATGGCAAAGTGCTCCTGAAGGCTGCTCTTGCCATCCCCGTGGCCATCGAACTGTTCCCGGGGGTGTCTGCACCGTCAGGCAGGTATGTGCAGGGGTGTTGTGCGGTGTCGCTCACTACTAGGGGCGCCTGTCAGCTCGTGCGGGACGGAGCTCCAGGGCTAGGCGGCCATTACTCAGAGCTCTGCGCATGGGCCTCTTTAACCCTTTTACTGCCACGACGTATACCATACATCAGTGCCAGCTGGGGATTTTACACACACTCCCGGTGGTTACAGCCACCGGGAGTGTGTGTATATCAGACAAGCTGACTGTTGGCTCTCAGATGAAAGTAATTTGGTGGCTCTGAAGTTGCCTAATTGTTTCCAAACACCCCAGAAATGCCCCCCCCCAAACATGTCAGTTTACATAAATAATCTCCAGGGCTAAAATAATTTTCAAAATGTGTAAAAAATATAAAAATATAAAATACCTCTAGCAGCAAAAGGGTTACGAAAGATGTTCAGTGCACCGCTTGCTTCTGCCAAAGTGTGTCATTTTTATTTACACTACATTATATACAATTATGAGTGTAATTACATCCAAATGCATTTAGGAACAATGCAGATGTGCACAATATATAAATGATTTTGTATTGACACGATGGCATTGTGACGGTCTGTAGTAATATGATAGGAGTTTATTGAATGCGTTAGCAGTGTTTAATGGTCTCTTGTAATATGGTGGTGGTCTTTTTAGATTCTTTTTAACACTGTGTAGGGGTCTTATGGTCTCTGGTTACTTGTCAATAATCTCTACATTCTCTGTTAAAGCTGAACTCCAAGCAGATGTAAAAGGTGCAAATTAATGCAGCTCTGTAATCATTAATGTAAAAAATTTACTTTTAAATGCAAGCACCTGAATTTGACTTGGTACCATTTTCTTGCAGTCCCTATACAGCAAAGCTCGGAAAGGAGGAGAGTTATAAAGCAGAAGCAGAGGTTCAGTTGTGCAAGAGAAAATTAAACTTCAGTATAGAAAGATCAGCTCCCCTTCCCTGATAGACAGTGTTGTGCTATGTGGCAAAGCTATGTACATTTTAGGACTGAATGGACAGAAATACAAATACTTTGGCAGGTAAAGCACCTCTCATATGTGTATTTAGCTGTTTGCTTGGAGTATAGCAAATGAAAAAATAATAATATAGCATATACAATTGTGACACAAGTAATATTGCAGTTATTAAAAAATACTTTTCCTTCTCAAGCTACAGCAATAAAATTTTCTGTAAAATTCTATGTATTATGGAAACCTGGAGGCCTTTAGTACACAATTGGTGTATGGAACACCCTCCCCCCAAATGTATTTTTCTGCTTGTGTAATTGGCTCACTGATTTTCTCAAACATCTGATACAAGTCAGATTTTAGGTATCCTCGGCAGCAAAAAATTCAGTTTTGGTGAGATACTCCTAAAGAGTTAATGATTTTTAGGGAAAGCCGACACTGCAACTTTCCTTATTAGAGCAGTACAAGGGCATCAGCTGATTAATTATGAAAAAGTCACTCCTATTCATATTCACTCTGTACACAAACAGGTTTTTCTTAAAGCGGAGCTCCACCCTAAAGTGGAACTTCTGCTTATCGGATTCCCCCCCCCCCCCAAATCAGGAAGCTTCACTTCCTGATTCCCTGACAGAGGATGGCGGCGGGGGCAGCCGAGAGACGAGCGATCGCTCGTCATCTTCTGCCGACATCGCTGGAACCTGGAACAGGTAAATGTCAGTATTTGTAGCTGCTGACTTTAAAAAAAAAAAATTCAGGTGGACCTTCTCTTTAAGAACAAAACAGTTAGGAATCTGTGACAAAATCCTTGTAATGTACACTGATCATCCAGAGGAGATTGACTTTTTTTTCTCAACGAAAGTGGAGTTACTCTTTAAACACTTGTTGCTTTTATGTTCATGTTCTTTCACATTTCCAATGCAACCACTAAATAAATAAATATTCTTTGGTATTAAAGTGATAACAAAGTCTCAGTTTTTTTTTTGTTTAAAAATAACAAACATGTTATACTTACCTGCTCTGTGCAGTGGTTTTGCACAGAGTAGCCCTGATCCTCCTCTTCTCTTGGGCCCCTCGCCAGCACTTCTGGCCCCTCCCCTTAGCTGAGTGCCCCATACAGCAAGCAGCTTGCTAAGGGGGCACCAGAGCCGAGCTGCAGCTCTCTGTGTCCATTCAGACACAGAGCAGTGGCCTGGCCACGCCCCCTCTCTCTCTTCATTGGCTCACTGACTTTGACAGCATCGGGTGCCAATGGCGGCCAATCAGGAGGGAGAGTCCTGGACTCTTGTCCAACATCACTGGATCAAGATGGGCTCAGGCAAGTATTAGGGGGGCTGGGGGGGGGGGCTGCTGCACACAGGAAGTTTTTATCTTAATGCATAGAATGCATAGAATGCATTAAGGTAAAAACCTTCTGCCTTTAGAACTACTTTAACCTTTTAAGGACCCAGCCTTTTTCTGACATTTGGTGTTTACAGGGAAAAATCTGTATTTTTTGCTAGAAAATTACGTAGAAACCCAAAAACATTATATATTTTATTTTTAGCAGAGAACATAGAGAATAAAATGGCCATTGTTGCAGTTTTTTATGTCACATGGTATTTGTGCAGCAGTTTTTCAAACCATTTTTGGGGAATAAATACAGTTTTTTAAATGTTAATGCAAAAAAAAAACATAATACATAGCCCAATTTTTTTGTAAAATATAAAAGATGATGTTATTATGCCAAGTAAATAGATACTAAACATGTCATTCTTTAAAATTGTGCCTACTCAGCGATGACAAACGGCGTACATTTTACTATCCATAGACAACGCTTCCAGGTCATCGGTTCTGAGTTACCATAGCAGAGACCCGGATCAAAGCTGATTCCGGCATTGTATGGGTCTCCAGCCAGCCGGCGGATGTGCCAGCTGGTAACTCGGGTCTCCCGGTGGGACGAGAAAGTCACGGAAAGGAGGGGAGGGGGCGTCCGTCTCCTCCCACTGCTTGTAATAGAAACTGAGTAGCTAGTTAGCCACTCCAGTTGTTATTCCAAGGGGCCGACCATTGCCTCTAAAAAAACAGTACCAGAGTAATGCCAGCAGCTGCAGGCATCACCTCGGTACAACCACTTGAAGTCAAATGACGTACCAGGTATGTGATTTGGCGCCAAGTGTTTAAACTGTTCTACAGTACACATTATTTACTAAAATATTGTGTTAAAAAAAAAAACTCTCTCTTCTGTATAACAACTGTTCCTGTCCCTTGAATTATAGGATACAGTGTATGATCTTTTACTGTCTTCTATAAACCCAGCTAAAGTGTTGCAATATTAAGAATGAGTGCACTTACAGAAAAGTAAACTAGGTCAAGAACACTGACATGCTGAGTTTGTGATGACTGACTTCAAGTGGATGATCTGCAGAAATGTGACGACATATCTATAAATGCAGTATTTTGCACTACAAAGGAACAAGATTTTTTTTTAACTTTCTTATTCATTGCATATCTAATTGAATGCTATATCCTGGCATGACAAAAGCTTTTAAAAACCATCAAACAAAAATTAAAGCAATACTCCAGTCAAAAATGTAAAAAAAAAAAAAAAATTAACATGCTACTACATTTTAAAAGTATAAAGGAACTTTTGGTGCAGTACACACCTTCCCCACTGTACTTTTTCTACCACTAGATGTCCTCAATTTTCAAGGTTGAATGATGGCCAGCATAAGTTCACCACTTGCCTAAGGATGTGGATTTTGCACAAGCTGTTAATATATGGACATTTCCAAGCCTTTTGCCTTCAACATAAGAGTGACTTTTCTGCCTAAATTATCATTGCCCCAAGCACTGTAAGGCTAAGTTCACACTGACATTAAAATCAGGTGTTTAAGAGGAGTTAAAAACACCCCTCAAACATCTATGCAAATGATACAATGGACAGACACACAGTGCTGTTCACACAATCAAAACACAAAGCATTAGCTTTGCTTCAAAATTGATGCCTCATGTCAATTGCAGTGTGGTTGCAGGGCGTTAAGATTAGTTAATTTCCTGTAATGGAATAGGCATTTGTGCAGCAGTTTTAACGCACCCTAACGCTCATCAAACGCTCATCAAATGCTTCAAAACTGCCCCAAGGACATTTTTAACTTGTCATTACTGCTTGTAAAATGCCAGTCTAACGCCCATACTAAAGCTCATTAATGCGAGTCTAACGCCCATACTAATTCTTTAGGAGCGTTTGTTAAGTATTAGAAATTTAGTCAAGTGTGAACAAGCCCTAAAAGTGATCAGGCGTCTGTAAAGCCACCCAAATCACTTTTTATAGGAAAGCCAATCACTGGCTCTAAAAACCAGTACCAAGATCGGCTGCAGCCTTGATTTCAGTGTAACCACTTGCTGCCCAGGACATTTATATACTTACAATGGGCAGCAATCAGTTAACCTACATGGTTCTGAGCACAGGATGTCATGGATCAACCCCCAGCAAATGACTGGACAGTGAAGGAGAAGTAGCACAGTGCTGTGCTTATTTATATGCCGTTCTGCTTTCTACTCCTATCAGCAAGCTCCTTGTCAAAACTATTTTGCTGTGCAGGAATTGCAAGGGTTAATACTAATTCAAATTCAGGTACTTACACTGCTTATTAGTGTGAAAAATATTTGTGATGATGTCAATGAATACAAAACTGCAGTCATTTGTGTATTTTATATCTGCTAGAGTTTAAAGAAGGATCTCCAGTCAGGATTTTAACATTTAGCCATTACATTACCTTTTGATAAAATCTTTATATTTCAATGCGTCCAGTCCACTAAGCTAAGCTGGTGTGATTTGTGTATTTTTTTTTCCAGATCTGTGCAGTAATACAGTGTGAAAAATTTGCTCCTGTGCAGTAGTTTCTAGTTATAAACATCTATACTAAAAAGTAAATTTTTTTGGGACTCGAAATGAGGCGTGTGGGATCATATGTCTCCATCCCTACATCTGTGTACAAAAAGCAGAAAGCATTAGCGTTGCTTCAAAATTGATGCCTCGTGTCGAGTCAGGAGGCGTTTGAAGCCTTTGGACGCCTCCCATTCAAGTCTATGGTAATGCTTCACAAATGCTCTGGCAGGCAGTTGCAGTGTGGTTGCAGGGCGTTAAGATTAGTTAATTTCCTGTAATAGAATAATCATTTGTGCAGCAGTTTTAACACACCCTAACGCTCATCAAACGCTCATCAAATGCTTCAAAACTGCCCCAAGGACATTTTTAACTTGTCATTACTGCTTGTAAAATGCCAGTCTAACGCCCATACTAAAGCTCATTAATGCGAGTCTAACGCCCATACTAATTCTTTAGGAGCGTTTGTTAAGTATTAGAAATTTAGTCAAGTGTGAACAAGCCCTAAAAGTGATCAGGCGTCTGTAAAGCCACCCAAATCACTTTTTATAGGAAAGCCAATCACATTCAGGTACTTACACTGCTTATTAGTGTGAAAAATATTTGTGATGATGTCAATGAATACAAAACTGCAGTCATTTGTGTATTTTATATCTGCTAGAGTTTAAAGAAGGATCTCCAGTCAGGATTTTAACATTTAGCCATTACATTACCTTTTGATAAAATCTTTATATTTCAATGCGTCCAGTCCATTAAGCTAAGCTGTGCAGTAGTTTCTAGTTATAAACATCTATACTAAAAAGTAAATTTTTTTGGGACTCGAAATGAGGCGTGTGGGATCATATGTCTCCATCCCTACATCTGTGTACAAAAAGAGGGGGGGTTTGGGACTTTAAATGAGGTGAGTACATAGTGGCTAAACGATGAGTCAATGTTAAAAAAACATGATTTATTCTTTTAAGCCTTAGAAAACATGGCACAATACCATAGGTACTTACATGTTAACTAAGTCTGGAGCATGTGGGACCAGAAACTAAGGGTTGCTTAAAATGTCTGTTCCGGGAACTGTGGTAGTAACTCACAAAGAAAAACCAAGCAAACAACGTAATCCCCAAAGGGGGAAAAGAAAAGTATGGGCTCCAATGCTAACAATTAAAAAAGATTGAGTATACTGTGAATAAATATTGATGTATAATAATGAGGAGTAAATGGAGCCCAACACCAAGGTAAAAGATGAGTGTGAGTAACGTATAAAAGTGTATGTATCCAAAAAAGCATGACCTCAGTGATGGGAAAAGAACATAAAACAAATTTGAAATGAAAAAACACCCAAAGAAGAAAATATGAAAGTAAAAGTTGAAGCTTTAGAAACATTGACAGAAGAAAACTATCCAGGTGATTACCTTCTATTGTATTGAAAAAGCATGGTCCAAATCCTTGTGCTGTGTGCATAAAAGGTGCTGCCAGGTGAACTAGTTATAAACATCAGTCACTGCTGTTCAGCTTTAACCACTTCCAGGTCCAGGCCTTTTCTAACATTCCTGTCCTACATGTGAAAAACTTAATTTTTTTTGCTAGAAGACTACTTAGAACCCCAAAATATTATTTATATACCGAGAGATCCCGGTTCTCGCCGTGTCACACTGTGTCACGAGCAATCGCGGGAGCCCGGCGGTCATCAAGACCGTTGGGCACTCGCACCGACCCCGGGGCGAGCAGCGGGCGCCCCTAGTGGCCACCAGAAGGAGCGATGTAACATGACGGTGATTCACGCAGCAGAGCCATGTTGCCACAGTACAACTGCGGCGGCTGGTCAGCAAGCGGTTAAACAATGTTATCCCTAAGCACATTTGGGAGTTCATTCGTACTACATTCCCTGTCACCCCCACCTTTTATGCTCTTCCAAAAGTCCATAAAAGCAAAAGTAATCCTTCAGGCAGACCGATTATATTGGGCAATGGTTGTTTAACCAAAAATACTGGTCGGTATGTTGACGAGTATGTTGACGAATATACCTTTCGTCTTGGCACTCCCTAGCTATATTAGAGACACTGTACACCACTCCAAATTATCGATGGAATCCACATTCTCGAGCATGCCTTGGTAGTCTCGATTGATGTGGAAGCCTTATACTGCTCCATCCTGCACGATAGAGGCATTTCAGTTAATAAATATCTTTTTCAACAAACCAATCATACAGAATAGAGACTCAATGAGTTCATAGTTCAGGCTTTGGAGTTTATACTCACTCACAATGCCTTTCTTTTTCAAGGCTTCCACTACCTCCAGGTGCAGGGTGTGTCTATGGGAACCTGCTGTGCACCCTCATATGCCAACCTGTACCTGGGGGAGTGGAGCCGGATTTTTTTATCGCATGGTGATCTACTTGATTTTTCAAGCCATATCAATCTATGGTATAGATTCATCAACAATATCTTTTTGGATATGGGATGGACCCATTGAGACTCTCCATCAGTGCGTGCAGGCCATGAACTCCAACCAGTTCAATTTAACTTTTACTATGAACTATAGTTTAAGCTCAACTGCTTTTTGGATATTACCATCTCCAAAGAACCGGGCGGGACTCTTTCTAGTAACCTCTATCTTAAACCCACAGTAGGGAATAGCATCTTACACTTCTCTAGTTTCCATCCAAGACCCCTTGTGAACTCGATTTCATATGGGCAGTGTCTGTGTATTCGCAGAAACTGCACCAACGATGACATTTTCAAAGTTGAGGAAGATGCATGCTTTTTGGCCAGGGGTTATTTGAAAACATGTCTAAAGGCATATAGATGGCTGTCTTACCTATTAGACATTCACTTCTCTATGCCCCTAAAAAACGTAAGACAGTTGATGCTAGTCCCATAGAGGGGGAGAGTGGAACAAAAAATAGCTCCAGTCAGAATTACTGTGGATATTTTCATTACAAGCAACATCCCCTCCGGGGTTAAATTAAGGCTTAGACTATAAGCCCTTCTTGGAGGGTTTTGTTTCGGATAGCCGGGAAAAGTAATCATCCCCTCATCCCCTTCTAAAAAAAGGGACTTGTCATTAGGGATGGGTGAACAGTTCAGCCCGAGCATAAGTTCGGGCCGAACTTTGGTTGTTCAGATGTTCTGCAAACACAGAACAATATGCGGTGTTCGGGGCAAATTCAAAAGCCGCCGGAACACCGTTAAAGTCTATGGGACACTAACATGAAAAATCAAAAATGCTCATTTTAAAGGCTTATATGCACGTTATTGTCAGAAAAAGTGTTTGGGGACCTGGGTCCTGCCCCCGGGGACTTGTATCAATGCAAAACCTTTTTTTTTTATAAACGGCCGTTTTTTCAGGAGCAGTGATTTTTTTTAATGCTTAAAGTGAAACAATAAAAATTAAATATTCCTTTAAATATCGTGCCTGGCGGGGGTCTATAGTATGCCTGTAAAGTGGAACATTTTTCCCGTGTTTAGAACAGTACCACAGCAAAATGACATTTCTAAAGGAAAATTATTACAGAAATGCCTTGAGAACAAAACTGTTTTGGACAGGCAAGTACCAGTATATTTTTATATTATCATTTAAAACTGATCGCGGCTGTAATGAATTGTTGGGTCTCAGCAATATAGATAAAACTCATTGAAAAAAAGAGCATGGGATCCCCCCCAGTCCTTTACCAGGCTCTTTGAGTCTAGTATGAATATTAAGGGGAACTACAAAATTTTGAAAAAAATTGTGGGGGTCCCCCTAAAATCCATACCAGGCCCTTTGGGTCTGATATGGAAATTAAGGGCAAATTAAAAAAAAAATGGCGTAGGGGTCCCCCCAAAATCCATACCAGACCTTTATCTGGCATGCAACCTGGCAGGCCACAAGAAAAAAGGGGGGACGAGAGAGCGGCCCCTCCCCTCCTGAACCGTACCAGGCCACATGCCCTCAACATGGCGAGGGTGCTTTGGGGTGGCTACCCAAAGCACCTTGTCCCCATGTTGATGGGGACAAGGGCCTCATCCCCACAACCCTTGCCCGGTGGTTGTGGGGGTCTGTGGGCGGGGGGCTTATCGGAATCTGGAAGCCCCCTTTAACAAGGGGACCCCCAGATACCGGCCTCCCCCTGTGTGAAATGGTAACGTGGGTAAATGTACCCCTACCATTTCACAGAAAAAGTGTAAAAACGTAAAAAACAACAAAACACAGCTTGGGACAAGTCCTTTATTAAAAAAATAAAAAATAAAAATGTCCCACGATGTCCATTCATCTTCTATCACGCTGCCCGGACCGTAAAAGAAAAAAAAATCCACGACCGATCCATGGGAGGGTTGTGGGGATGAGGCCCTGGTCCCATCAACATATATACTTTCTGTATGTATATACTACAACAATAAATATAAATTCTTTGGTACAGCTTGCTATATACAGCCCCCTTTTTATCTCTTTGTCTAAATAGACCACGAGGACCCTCTCAGCGTTACAAAAAAGTATTTTTAAGTACTTTACTACCCCCTGTGGGTGAGCTTTATCTTTTTGCTGTTCTTGCTGGTTGTTCACTGCCATTTCCATCTTTGGAGGTCCTTGACAGCACCGCTTGGACCTTGGTTGGGACATGACTGTCTGGCTTTTATAAAATCACTGTGTCTATAACATGTACTTGTATTTATTTGGGCAACATGTAAGTGCTTATTTATATACAACTTCATTCTGATGTTTCTTTTTGAACAACCAATGGTTTTATATTATATGTGTCCATACATATGTTTGCCTGTGCATGTTATTTATTACTTATTTCTTGTTTGTTTAGAACTAAAACTGCTCTAAACATCCCTGAAGAAGGAAGTTTCTGAAATGCGTTGGGTGTGGTCTGTATGTTCTGCCGTGGTGATTGTCATCATGGTAGCCCTTGGACCCTTCTAGAGTCTCTTTTTTTCTATGTTTGCCATGTGTTTGCAATGTCATGTCATCAGCCACTTATTGATTAATTTAAATTTTATCTATAATTATATCATAATAAACTTTGTATATTTTTATATTATCTTTTGTGTACTACTATTTGGGCCATTACAGTCCCATAAGGGGGACCCCCTTCTCCACTTTCTAGACCTGGCATGTAGGCCCAGTCCATTGGTCAACCTTACTGCCCTTTTCTCTTTGTAACTTCTCTGGGCAGAGCAGGCTCTCTGTTCCCCCCTTCTCCAGGCAGAGCGGGCTCTCTGTGTCCCCCCTTCTCTGGGCAGAGCGGGCTCTCTGTGTCCCCCCTTCTCTGGGCAGAGCGGGCTCTCTGTGTCCCCCCTTCTCTGGGCAGAGTGGCTCTTTGTGTTCACCCCTTCTCTGGGCAGAGTGGGCCGTCTGTGGCCCCCCCTTCTTCGGGCAGGGCGGGCTCTCTGTGTTACCCCCTTCTCCGTGCAGAGTGGGCTCTCTATGTTTCCCTCCTTCTCCGGGCAGCAGCACAAGCCGAGCATGGAGAGCAAAGACACACAGAGCGGGCTGTGTGTGCATTCTATTTCCTTACCCTTCTTCTGTCAGCAGCAGGGTGGGGATTAAGAAAGCAGTGGCAGGACTAAGCAGCTTGCAGAGGGGGACACTGAGTTACAGGCAATTAGTGTGCAGTAACCTCTAGCAACCGAATGGTGAATGATAATGTGTATAACCTTCTCAGAATATTTTTTTTCTTGTTTTCCTCTAAAACCTAGGTGTGTCTTATGGTCAGGTGCGTCTTATGGAGCGAAAAATACGGTACATATTTCAAGCAGAGGCCCTAGAGAATAAAATGGTGGGCGCTGCCTTTTTGTATGTCATAAGATATTTTTGCATCGCAAAAATACCCCTTAATGAATTTTAATGCACAAAAAAACAATATAATGCCTAATTATTTGGTAAAATATAAAAGATGATGTTACACTGAGTAAATAGATGCAAACATATACCAGTTTGCATCCGCCCGTGGAGCGGTGCCAAACTATAGTACGTAAAAATCTAAAGCCTTTACAGTTTACCAGTTTAGAGTTAAAGAGAGGGTCTAACACTAAAATTATTTCCCTTGTGCTGACGTTCGTTGCCATACCTCATATGTCTGATGCGATTTCTGTTTATATATGCATGCTGTGCATTCGTAAGTGGTGCATGAGCACGGGGGAACAGGAGCACTTTAATTTTTATTTTTTATGCAAAAAAGAATCACACTGTATCTTTCTTTTTTGATCTCTGTTATAGCTATCACATGAACAACATCCTTGAACAACATTGACAACATCCCTGACATAGCATGTAGATTTCAAATGAAAAAGTTACCAGAAATGTACAGATTAAATGCATACCCATATGTACAGAAAGAGAGAGAATTTGACATTACCTTTTTTTTATTTATTTTCTGTGTCTATTTACCACCATTGAACACAAAACAATACAAATATATTTTCTAGGTCTTTAATACTTAAATGTTCTATATTATTATTTTTTGCTGAGTGAGTAAAAATTTCTGTAATACATTACTGCAATACACCACAAACCGCTAACAAACTGCTTTATATCTGTCTGGGGCAGCATGATTACAGAATTTCAAGGCAATAAGGTGTCCTTTTATTAAAGTGCGGTAAAATACCGCTATTCATTTCTCAGGCATTCTCAGGGGAGATCGCTCTCCCCTGAGTGCCTGTTTATGATTGTCTGTAGATCGCTTCTCATGTTGAGTTGAGAAGCGATCTACAAACGCCGGGAACTCCTCAGAAATTCTCCTCACACTGTAATCTCGCGAGATGTAGCGGGATTACAGTCTGAGGCGATTTAAAATACAAAAGTTAAACACTAATTAACACATTATTCCCCTACATATTAATAAAATAATAAAGTTAAATTCCCCCTACACAATATACATTAACCTAATTATTATAAAACATTGTTTTTTATCAATATTTAAATGTCACACATCTGCCTATTTAAATGTGAATGGTGTATAGTAAATTAATGTAATCCACATATGTAATGCAGCTATACACCATTCATATAAATGTAAAATACATTTATAATCATTAAAAAATAATTTTAATAAAGTATACAAGTATAAATATTTATTAATAAATTAAAATAAAATATATTTCATAATTGATAAATCCCTGTATAAGACCCCTTTCACACTGGGGCGGGAGTGGCGTCGGCGGTAAAGCAGCGCTTTATTTAGCGCTGCTTTACTGTCGTTTTAGCGGTGGTTTTCGGCCGCTAGCAGTGCAGTTTTAACCCCCGCTAACGGCAGAAAAAGGGGTAAAACCGCCCGCAAAGCGCTGCTGCAGCGGCGCTTTGCCGGCGATATTGCCGCGCTGTCCCATTGATTTCAATTTGAATTATGAATACACTGCTCCTTCACCGCTCCAAAGATGCTGCTAGCAGGACTTTTTTGACCGTCCTGCTAGCGCACCGCTCCAGTGTGAAAGCCCGCCAGCTTTCACACTGGAGTGAATGGGGCCGGTTTTTTCAGGCGGTGTACAGGCGCTATTTTTAGCGCTGTACCGCCTGAAAACTGCCCCAGTGTGAAAGGGGCCTAAAGTTCTAAAAAATAGCGCCTGCAAAGCGCCTTCAAACAGCCGCGGGCTTTCACACTGGAGCGCTTGCAGGATGCTGAAAAATGTCCAAAAATGTGCAAGCCGCATCTTTGGAGCGCTGTAGGAGCTGTGTATTTACCGCTCCTAAAGCGCCTCTTCCCATTGAAAACAATGGGGCAGCGCTCCAAACCCCCCCTGCAAAGCGCCGCTGCAGTGGCGCTTTGCGGGCGGTTTTAACCCTATTTCAGTCATTAGCGGGATAAAACTGCCCCGCTAGCGTTCGAAAAGCGCCGCTATAACGACGGTAAAGTGCCGCTAAATATAGCGCCGCTTTACCGCCAGCACGCCCAGCGCCTCAGTGTGAAAGTAGCCTAATGGAACATGCCATGGGTAAAACCATATTTCAGGGTTTACAAAATTTTATTTACTAATAAATTAAAAATGATATAAAAATGACATTAATAATAGCATTTAAATGCAGGTAGAATAATATATATATATATATATATATATATATATATATATATATATATATATATATATATATATATATATATATATATATATATATATATTTATATCTGTCTATATATATATATATATATATATATATCATAGCATATATATATATGTGTGTGTGTGTGTTTATTTCAATGTGTATGTGTATATCTATCTATCTATTTATATATATATATATATATATATATATTTATATATAGATAGATAGATAGATAGATAGAGAAATATCTATATCTATATATATATATCTATCTATATATATATACATATATATACACTTTAGATTGCTAACCTGCTAGTTTTGGGGTGTGTAATGGTGGGGAAGATGTTCTCTCACGGTATGGCTGCTCCTGAGAGAAAGAAGGAAGTCAAAAGACTTCCTGCTTTCTCCAGAATACTGAGGCAGCTTCCCGCTTCTCTCTCTGATTCTCCACCTCTGAGATGGTGAATCAGAAAGTGAGAATCCTGTCACAGATCGCCAGTGAGGTGCTGAGATCGCACCTTCATACACTGGCCGTTTCTGTGACAGTCAGTTACAGATTCTCACTGTGCTGAGGTAATCAGTGGAGAACATGTTCTCATCTGATTACCTCAGTTTCATACACTGGTAAAGACCTGAGATCAGCTGTGAGACTTGGGATCGCAGCTGATCTCAGTTTCATAAAAGGACACCTAAAAGACAAGTACATTTATCAACTGCACTATACAATGCATTTATCCTTGTTTAAATGGCTTGATGCATTTTCTACAGATTCCGGACAATATCTAGTGGCTATTAACAATATTTTTCATGGATCATGGCAAAAGGTTATTTAAAACAACCTACCTTTGTCAAGAAATGTAAAAGTTTTGGTAGAATGATCATGTTAAAATACTATGTGCTGCAAGTTTGTATCAATAATTATTTTTTTTTTCTTGTAAGAGTGACTTGGATGGACGTTTGCTCTTTTTCCTTTTTGTCAACCGGAAAGGGCTTACACTGAGAGGCTGATAGGGCCTTTTTTTGTTTGTTTTTTTTAGAAACATAATTCTTTTTATTACATTTATTCATAATAGACTACTTTTTCAGACTGAACTTAAACAATTTTGACAGAAACCTTTTCATATCACCTCTTAATATGAATATGATAGCTAAATTGCTGCTAGACTAGTAACAAGTTGTCCTCCGGCTTGCTCAAAGTTAAAATTGCACTAATATAATAAAGAAATATATTTGAACAAAAAAAATTCACAATGCTGAAATATATTCTAAATTGTATTACTATGATGGGCAGTTAAAAAAAAATCTAAATTGGACAAATACTTTCA